>OZ025806.1:714574-1177056 GCA_964019425.1 Flectonema sp. DT1601 | reverse complement strand
TTGCGGGTTTGCGGGTTTGCGGGTTTGCGGGTTTGCGGGTTTGCGGGTTTGCGGGTTTGCGGGTTTGCGGGTTTGCGGGTTTGCGGGTTTGCGGGTTTGCGGGTTTGCGGGTTTGCGGGTTTGCGGGTTTGCGGGTTTGCGGGTTTGCGGGTTTGCGGGTTTGCGGGTTTGCGGGTTTGCGGGTTTGCGGGTTTGCGGGTTTGCGGGTTTGCGGGTTTGCGGGTTTGCGGGTTTGCGGGTTTGCGGGTTTGCGGGTTTGCGGGTTTGCGGGTTTGCGGGTTTGCGGGTTTGCGGGTTTGCGGGTTTGCGGGTTTGCGGGTTTGCGGGTTTGCGGGTTTGCGGGTTTGCGGGTTTGCGGGTTTGCGGGTTTGCGGGTTTGCGGGTTTGCGGGTTTGCGGGTTTGCGGGTTTGCGGGTTTGCGGGTTTGCGGGTTTGCGGGTTTGCGGGTTTGCGGGTTTGCGGGTTTGCGGGTTTGCGGGTTTGCGGGTTTGCGGGTTTGCGGGTTTGCGGGTTTGCGGGTTTGCGGGTTTGCGGGTTTGCGGGTTTGCGGGTTTGCGGGTTTGCGGGTTTGCGGGTTTGCGGGTTTGCGGGTTTGCGGGTTTGCGGGTTTGCGGGTTTGCGGGTTTGCGGGTTTGCGGGTTTGCGGGTTTGCGGGTTTGCGGGTTTGCGGGTTTGCGGGTTTGCGGGTTTGCGGGTTTGCGGGTTTGCGGGTTTGCGGGTTTGCGGGTTTGCGGGTTTGCGGGTTTGCGGGTTTGCGGGTTTGCGGGTTTGCGGGTTTGCGGGTTTGCGGGTTTGCGGGTTTGCGGGTTTGCGGGTTTGCGGGTTTGCGGGTTTGCGGGTTTGCGGGTTTGCGGGTTTGCGGGTTTGCGGGTTTGCGGGTTTGCGGGTTTGCGGGTTTGCGGGTTTGCGGGTTTGCGGGTTTGCGGGTTTGCGGGTTTGCGGGTTTGCGGGTTTGCGGGTTTGCGGGTTTGCGGGTTTGCGGGTTTGCGGGTTTGCGGGTTTGCGGGTTTGCGGGTTTGCGGGTTTGCGGGTTTGCGGGTTTGCGGGTTTGCGGGTTTGCGGGTTTGCGGGTTTGCGGGTTTGCGGGTTTGCGGGTTTGCGGGTTTGCGGGTTTGCGGGTTTGCGGGTTTGCGGGTTTGCGGGTTTGCGGGTTTGCGGGTTTGCGGGTTTGCGGGTTTGCGGGTTTGCGGGTTTGCGGGTTTGCGGGTTTGCGGGTTTGCGGGTTTGCGGGTTTGCGGGTTTGCGGGTTTGCGGGTTTGCGGGTTTGCGGGTTTGCGGGTTTGCGGGTTTGCGGGTTTGCGGGTTTGCGGGTTTGCGGGTTTGCGGGTTTGCGGGTTTGCGGGTTTGCGGGTTTGCGGGTTTGCGGGTTTGCGGGTTTGCGGGTTTGCGGGTTTGCGGGTTTGCGGGTTTGCGGGTTTGCGGGTTTGCGGGTTTGCGGGTTTGCGGGTTTGCGGGTTTGCGGGTTTGCGGGTTTGCGGGTTTGCGGGTTTGCGGGTTTGCGGGTTTGCGGGTTTGCGGGTTTGCGGGTTTGCGGGTTTGCGGGTTTGCGGGTTTGCGGGTTTGCGGGTTTGCGGGTTTGCGGGTTTGCGGGTTTGCGGGTTTGCGGGTTTGCGGGTTTGCGGGTTTGCGGGTTTGCGGGTTTGCGGGTTTGCGGGTTTGCGGGTTTGCGGGTTTGCGGGTTTGCGGGTTTGCGGGTTTGCGGGTTTGCGGGTTTGCGGGTTTGCGGGTTTGCGGGTTTGCGGGTTTGCGGGTTTGCGGGTTTGCGGGTTTGCGGGTTTGCGGGTTTGCGGGTTTGCGGGTTTGCGGGTTTGCGGGTTTGCGGGTTTGCGGGTTTGCGGGTTTGCGGGTTTGCGGGTTTGCGGGTTTGCGGGTTTGCGGGTTTGCGGGTTTGCGGGTTTGCGGGTTTGCGGGTTTGCGGGTTTGCGGGTTTGCGGGTTTGCGGGTTTGCGGGTTTGCGGGTTTGCGGGTTTGCGGGTTTGCGGGTTTGCGGGTTTGCGGGTTTGCGGGTTTGCGGGTTTGCGGGTTTGCGGGTTTGCGGGTTTGCGGGTTTGCGGGTTTGCGGGTTTGCGGGTTTGCGGGTTTGCGGGTTTGCGGGTTTGCGGGTTTGCGGGTTTGCGGGTTTGCGGGTTTGCGGGTTTGCGGGTTTGCGGGTTTGCGGGTTTGCGGGTTTGCGGGTTTGCGGGTTTGCGGGTTTGCGGGTTTGCGGGTTTGCGGGTTTGCGGGTTTGCGGGTTTGCGGGTTTGCGGGTTTGCGGGTTTGCGGGTTTGCGGGTTTGCGGGTTTGCGGGTTTGCGGGTTTGCGGGTTTGCGGGTTTGCGGGTTTGCGGGTTTGCGGGTTTGCGGGTTTGCGGGTTTGCGGGTTTGCGGGTTTGCGGGTTTGCGGGTTTGCGGGTTTGCGGGTTTGCGGGTTTGCGGGTTTGCGGGTTTGCGGGTTTGCGGGTTTGCGGGTTTGCGGGTTTGCGGGTTTGCGGGTTTGCGGGTTTGCGGGTTTGCGGGTTTGCGGGTTTGCGGGTTTGCGGGTTTGCGGGTTTGCGGGTTTGCGGGTTTGCGGGTTTGCGGGTTTGCGGGTTTGCGGGTTTGCGGGTTTGCGGGTTTGCGGGTTTGCGGGTTTGCGGGTTTGCGGGTTTGCGGGTTTGCGGGTTTGCGGGTTTGCGGGTTTGCGGGTTTGCGGGTTTGCGGGTTTGCGGGTTTGCGGGTTTGCGGGTTTGCGGGTTTGCGGGTTTGCGGGTTTGCGGGTTTGCGGGTTTGCGGGTTTGCGGGTTTGCGGGTTTGCGGGTTTGCGGGTTTGCGGGTTTGCGGGTTTGCGGGTTTGCGGGTTTGCGGGTTTGCGGGTTTGCGGGTTTGCGGGTTTGCGGGTTTGCGGGTTTGCGGGTTTGCGGGTTTGCGGGTTTGCGGGTTTGCGGGTTTGCGGGTTTGCGGGTTTGCGGGTTTGCGGGTTTGCGGGTTTGCGGGTTTGCGGGTTTGCGGGTTTGCGGGTTTGCGGGTTTGCGGGTTTGCGGGTTTGCGGGTTTGCGGGTTTGCGGGTTTGCGGGTTTGCGGGTTTGCGGGTTTGCGGGTTTGCGGGTTTGCGGGTTTGCGGGTTTGCGGGTTTGCGGGTTTGCGGGTTTGCGGGTTTGCGGGTTTGCGGGTTTGCGGGTTTGCGGGTTTGCGGGTTTGCGGGTTTGCGGGTTTGCGGGTTTGCGGGTTTGCGGGTTTGCGGGTTTGCGGGTTTGCGGGTTTGCGGGTTTGCGGGTTTGCGGGTTTGCGGGTTTGCGGGTTTGCGGGTTTGCGGGTTTGCGGGTTTGCGGGTTTGCGGGTTTGCGGGTTTGCGGGTTTGCGGGTTTGCGGGTTTGCGGGTTTGCGGGTTTGCGGGTTTGCGGGTTTGCGGGTTTGCGGGTTTGCGGGTTTGCGGGTTTGCGGGTTTGCGGGTTTGCGGGTTTGCGGGTTTGCGGGTTTGCGGGTTTGCGGGTTTGCGGGTTTGCGGGTTTGCGGGTTTGCGGGTTTGCGGGTTTGCGGGTTTGCGGGTTTGCGGGTTTGCGGGTTTGCGGGTTTGCGGGTTTGCGGGTTTGCGGGTTTGCGGGTTTGCGGGTTTGCGGGTTTGCGGGTTTGCGGGTTTGCGGGTTTGCGGGTTTGCGGGTTTGCGGGTTTGCGGGTTTGCGGGTTTGCGGGTTTGCGGGTTTGCGGGTTTGCGGGTTTGCGGGTTTGCGGGTTTGCGGGTTTGCGGGTTTGCGGGTTTGCGGGTTTGCGGGTTTGCGGGTTTGCGGGTTTGCGGGTTTGCGGGTTTGCGGGTTTGCGGGTTTGCGGGTTTGCGGGTTTGCGGGTTTGCGGGTTTGCGGGTTTGCGGGTTTGCGGGTTTGCGGGTTTGCGGGTTTGCGGGTTTGCGGGTTTGCGGGTTTGCGGGTTTGCGGGTTTGCGGGTTTGCGGGTTTGCGGGTTTGCGGGTTTGCGGGTTTGCGGGTTTGCGGGTTCACCTTGCTAAGTCTGTAATCCAAATCAAGACGGAACGAGTACCAATCAGCTGTATTAAAGTCCCAGACTGATTTTTTCGATGCCTGGTTGTCCACTGTTTCCAGCGGTGAGAACGTGTCAAAGACTGCAGCAAGAGGTAAGTGATCAGACCCATGTTCAGAGCCATCACCAATTAACCCGAAGTGTAGTAACTGTAACTCCTCGTGGTGGAGGATTGCATCCGGTGAAGTCCCGTGTCTCGGCAACGTTACAAACCCCGGATCGTTTGCAATCAGAAGGTTATTAGATCTGCACCACTCCAGAAGCTGGCAGCCCTTCGTATCCGTCTTCTTTGACCAAAGTTTATGATGAGCATTGAAGTCACCAGCAAATATAAACCTTTCGTCACGCTTCAAAGGGAAGAGATCAAAATCTATCTTAGAACTTGGCGGCGAATACACGTTGAGAACATTTACCTCATCATTAATCCTGACACCCAATGTCTCAACAATTCCTCTAATCGAAGGGATACATATTTCGTAGCAGGCATGCTGAAGACCTCTCTTCACCATGGTGATTATACCGCCACCTCTACCCGGTCTATCTCTCCTGTACGTGATGTAGTTCCAGTGGTACAGAGGCTTCCGAACTGAAGTTTCCTGTAGGCATAATACATCAGGGCTATACTTACCCAGGATGTTTCCTATGAACTCCTCTCTTCCGTTGATCGTTCTGCAGTTCCAGCTGATAACTCGCAGCTCCGAAGAAGGTCCATCATGACGGCGTCTCGGTCCCGGATTCCTCTCAACGTCACCCGCCAGCAGCAGAAGACGCCTTCGCGTTTCAGCCCAATCACGCCCATCAAGTCACTTGCTCCCTACAAGCGACATGAGCAGACGCTCAAGACGTTCCAGTCTATCCTCGACCGAACACTTCTTCCGCTCACCATCCTTTGGAGGTATATTCTTCTCCTTCTTACTCTGTTTCTGTTGATCGGAGATCGGTGACGATACCGGCTTCACCAAAGCATCCTGTGCGTTCTGCGATGCCTCGCTCCACAGACGGATTCCCTTCTTCTTACCGTGAAACGCAATGAATTCCGCCCGCGTGTACCACTTGCCCGAGCTCTCCGAGAGATCCCTTCGCTTTTCCGGCTTCTGCTCCCTCGCCTTCGGGGTTACCTTCACTGACCTCGTAGGAGCGACTACCACCTTCTTCATCGGTTCGATTAAACAGAGAACCCCGTCGATGGTGACAGTCTCGCCATCCCTCTCGGGACCACGCACGACCATCCACCGCATCCCGTTCCGAACACCATCCTTCATCTTTCTCACCTCCCATCCTTCCCTCGAAATGAGGTACTTAATCGCGTCATCCGACGTGGTCCCGATCGGTATTCCAGAAATCCTGGTTTCAGGGAGTTTGGCTGGTAAGTGAAGCTTCTCCCTTGCCGCCTTCCCATGCCAGCAGCTAGCTCTGATTCCTAGACCATGCTCATTGAGTACAAGCCCAAGGGCCGCCCTCAATCTCTTCCGCCTTATCCTGCGCGATACTAAGCGTATCATCCTTCGGCAGCCACAGAACTGAAGCCTTCACAGCCTGCTCACAGGTGTGGTCCTTTTCCTTCGTGAACGTTCCCCCGTTTCCTGAGACCTTAAGGAAGCTCCTCACCTCCGTTGCCTTCACCCGGAGCATCACCGTTACGTTCTGATCACCTACCCTCGCATTGTAGGTGTCAACGTATCCCGGCATCTTCCTTAGTTCCTGTGTGGCCTTCATCGGCGAACGCTTCACCTCAGACCATCTCTTGTTGTCGGTCCACTTCTTCTCTATCCTTACAACCAACTCCTTCGTTTTCACTGTTGCATCAGTGTCGGTTCCTATGGGAAGGACCTCCCTGCCCAAGGCAGACAACCACAGTCTCCTCAAGGTCCTCTTCACTCCATCATCCACCTTCTCCTTGAGCACTACCTGCACCTCTTTTGCTTCGTTCATTGGGCTTAGCGTGGCCAGGGTCAGCGTTTGCCAGGCACCCGGCTTATCTCCTGCCATCCTCTTCCTCACTTCCGTTGTTGTTGTGAGGTATACCCCCCTACCATCGGCGGCATACATCTCCTCGGTCAACACCATATTGGCCGGCCAGTATTCTGGCGCCAGCTCAAACCTCTGTATGGTGTTAGCCTCCTTCCGTGCATCATCATCCCATTTTGCCTGTACAAACTCCAGTTTGTACACCTCTTTTGCCATCCGTGCACGGATCAGCTCCCTTTCCGCCAGCTGTCGGACGTCGATCTCCTTCGAACCCTTCTTCCTTTCACTTTCGATGTCACGCACCTTGCCCTGGTGCAGGCCATCAGTTGATCCACCGACTACCACATGCCGTTGATCCGTTACCTCTTCCTGGTTGTCAACCTCCATGGCATCTTCCTCGACCACCTCGGACTCCCTCAACCGGTTGACCATCTTCACCTGAGCCCGTTCCGCCTCTAGCTCTTCCAGGTAGAGAGCCTGCATCTTCACCGACTCCTTCTTCGACTCAGTTCGCTGAAGTTCCAGCTCCTGCCTCATTTCCTCAAGCTGAAGCTTCAGGGAACGAAGAAGCTCCATCAGCTCACCCTTCGACTCTCTTTCCTGTCTCAACTCCTTTTGTAGCTCCTCAAATCTTGGGTCTACGGGAGCTTGGTGGTAGGCGTTGTTGGAGTTGTTGTTGGAGGTGGCATACGGTTGGTGGACGTATGTCTGCTGGTCGCGCTGTTGAGTCAGCTTGTTTTGCTGCAGTTGGATGTTGTACTGCATTTGCTGTTGCTTGAGGCTCTCCTCCTGCTGCTGCTGACGTTGGAGATCCAGTTGTCTTTGCTCCTTAATCATCTCTTGTTTTTGGCTATCTTGTTGCTGAAGGATTTCTTTCTGCTGTTGATGCTGTTGTTCGGACAGTTGTTGCTGGTATTTTGATCTTAATTCATCAAGCTCCTTGTTCTGTTGCTGCTGTTGGAAATTGAGTTGCTGCTGATAGGCAGCTTTTTTCGACTCCAATTCCTGCAGCTGGCTCTGTTGTTGGAGTGAGACCTCTTGTTGTTTGCGGTTGATTTCATCCAGTTGCTGCTGGTGTTGTTGGGCCAGCTGGTCTTTCTTCAGTTGGATAGACGACAGCTCGTCCTGTTGTAGTTGTAGTTTAGCAACCACATCACTCTCCTGTTGCTGTTGTTGTTTACCCATCTGCTTCTGTAGCTCTGCTTTTTTCATTTCGAGCTCGAGGTGTTGGTGGCTTTTCTGTTCGTCAAGTTGGCTTTGGATGGCCTCCTTGTCTTGTTGCAGCTTTAATTGCTGTTGTTGATGATGAATGTGCATCGTTTCCTTCTCGTTGTGTATCAGCTGTTTATGCTGCAGCTGACTTCTCTGCTGTTCAGCTAGTTCAGACTGTATCTGGTTGTATTTTATCTGTAAGTCCTGCTGCTGGTGTTGTTGTTGCTGCTGTTTTTGTTCTAATTCCTGTTTGAGTTGTAGCTGTTCATCCTCCTTTTTGCTTAACACTCTTATAGCCCGGAGCTCATCTGTTCTCTCTATCTCATCTCTGTCCTCTCTGGACCTCCTATCTCTACTTCGTTCATCCTTACAAAATTCGGTAGACCCAGGGGGCTTTTTTTTTTTTTTTTTTTTGTGTGCACCACGACCCGTGAGTCTGTGATGCTGATTGCGCTGTTAGGCGCGGTTGTTCTTTTTCTTTCTTTCTTTCTTACTTTCTTTGTTTTGGGGGTTGGGGGTGGGAATCCCGTAGGCTTCGTATCTCCTTTCTTTGTTTTGATAACTTAAAACTAATACTACAGAATAAATTGTCCACTTGGACGACTTCAGATGTGTTGCAATGATGCCTTCAATGTTGATATTCGAAATGTCGATGTTTTAATAATACTACCGTCCTAATAGTTGTGCCAGTCTGTCTAAGGTTGTGACAAAACCAGTCATCTGCTGTTGATTCGCAGGTAAGTAGCAGTCCTCCAGTTGGCATGCTTCCTCTCCCTTGTCATTCATCATGTGACTGATGTATTTTTCCCTCAAGGTTTCTATACACCAATGTTCGCATATAAATAATACATGATGTGCTGTCGCCTTTCCAAGTTTACAGAAAAAGCACAGCTCGTTCAGTCCTTTGATTATCAGAGATCTGCAATGTCCCACTCTAAAGCGTGACATCAGTACTTCCTCTGGTCGTGTTAGAGCTTCGATGTACGGAGGGTGTCTTACCTCTCCCGGTCCGATCCAGTTCTCCCGTTTTCTCCGCTTGTGAAACGTCATCAATGTTCCCATGTCAAGTTGAGTGGGCAGTTGTTTAATAATAACATCTTCGTGAGGTGGATCTTCCTTCAGGCCTGCAGCGAATTTCGCCAGTTGGTCCGCTACTTCGTTGTACCGCACGTTTCTGTGTGCCGGTACATACTGCATGTTGACTTGGATTCCCTTCTTCTCCAGTTTTATTGCCAACTTCCAGATCTTTTTGTTCATTGGGGACCTTTGTTTATATGGCCCTTGTTCCAATGCCTGCATGACTGACATCGAATCAGTCAACAGGTGCGTCGTTGTTGTTAGAGATTCATGTTCATCCTCCGCCACCTGAACTAAATTTTCCAACGCCATTTTTATTGCAATCTGCTCGGTCCTATAAGAGGAACCCGCTACTGGTATTTTATATCCAAGTAGACGCATCTTGCTTCCGTTAACCATGACCACAGCGGCAGCCGAGTCTGTCATGTAAGTGTTGGGTTTGTGTCTTATCGACCCGTCAGTGTAGACTTTCATCTCGTGAGCTGGTAATTCAGTTTCTCGCTGTTCAGCCTCTTCCTTGTTGCGTGAATATGTGAATTTCATCGCATTAGTACTTTTCCATGGAGGGACAGTGTAGTGTTCTGGGTTCACTTCCAGGTTGGTAATGCTCCGGTAGTTGCCAAGGCCAGGGACACCAGAGACATAGTCTATCCAGACATTCCATCCCCATTTCGATTTTTGAAATAATTCTGAACTCCCTGTTCTCGTCAGCTTGCGAGTCGGTAGGAACGGACTCAATTTGAAACGTTCGTAAGTTCTACACATCTTATACTGGATGTGTTCCTTCAGTCTTGGCGTGTCGGCTTCTTTGTAAAGTCTCTGTAGTTTGGTGCTCCGCAGACATCCAGTTACCAGCCTCACTGCCCTGTTTACTAGTAATTCCAGTTGTTCGAAGCACTCTTTTGGTAGCATCCAAGCAAAGCTTTCAACACCATAAAGCACCCTTGCTAACACCACCGTCACCAGTATACTGATGAGTGTCCTCTTTCTGCAGCCTATCCCGGTGAGTCTAACCAACAAGCCTAGACCCTTGGAAGCAGCTGTCATCATCTTTTGAATTTGCGACTTAAAGGTTAACTTCTCGTCATAATGTACGCCTAGATACCGCACGGTATTCGTCTTGTGAACTTTTCGTCCAACCGCATAGGCAAATCCGTGTAATCCGGGTCCCACTCTTTCCAGCATCTTATCTATTTCTGCCTTGTTGTGGACTTTCTTCAGTTGTGGGAAGCGGGCACTCATCTTCATTGTTTTCAGTACCGCCGGTTTGTTCGGTAGCTTGACTTTGATCTTATGTTTTGGAACGACATACAGGTGAGTGATGGCGAATTCTTCTTTTGAAGCTACAGTTGTTGAGTTATCATCCTTCACAAGGTTACTCATTTGTTCTGCCGTGGCCACCACATATTTAAATGTGTGTTCTTCAGAGTATACTACTACTGGGGACTTGTCATGTGTTCCTCTTGGCCTCACGTGAATGTATTCCGTCTTGCCAGGGTTCTTATTGATTTTGATGTGTGAGTCAAGTGCCCACCTTTCAAATATTTTGACTGCGTTGTTAACCTTGTTTTCTAAACAGCTGACAGTGCCCGCGGTTATTACTATTCCAACATCATCTGCAAAGACAGTCGGTTCGTACATCTCTAGTTTATCTATCAAATCATTTATGAAGATAGAGAATAACTGGGGTCCCAGCACGCTTCCTTGTGGTACTCCTACTCGAATGTTCCGGAATGCTCCCTTCACTCCATTCACCCTTGTTGAAATCTTCCTACTAGTCAAGTAGTTTTGAACCCACCGTAGATATTTCGTTGGTAGTCCTATTTTGGACATCTTATTTAGAAGAGTTACCGGTTGAACTGCATCGAAGGCTTTTTGTAGGTCGAAGGTGATTAATATCGCTTCTTCTCCCATTGCCTTGGCACTTTTTAGTTTGTCTGTAACTATACAGAGATTTTCAATGGAATCCCGTCCTCGTTTGTAGGCTGCTTGCCTCGGATTCATTCTGTCTTTCAACAGGTGGTGCATCCGTTCTACGACCATTCTTTCAAAGAGTTTCGAGACGGTCGAGGTTAGTGCTATCGGTCTGTACGATAAGACTTGTTTCTTGTCTTTATCAGGTTTCAGTATGGGTATTACCATTCCACTTTTCCAGCACCTGGGTACTGCTGATCGTTGCCATGAGAGGTTGAATAGTCTTAGTAGTTGCTCGAGGAAAGCTTTTGGAAGTTGTTTTAACATCGAGTTCCAGATGTGGTCAGGTCCAGGTGCCTTCTTCTCCTTTGTTTTTGAAATTTGTCGTTCCAGTTCAGGCATTCCAAATTCCACCGAGTTGTCATCAGGTATTCCTTGTAAGGTTGGTTCACCGTCTTCGAATTTGAATTGGTCTGCGTATGTTTTGGTGAAGACATCTGCCATCTCCCGCGGGTCAGTTAATTCCTTCTCACCGTCGACAATCTTAGTAATTGAATGGTCCATCATTCTACCTTCCAGTTGTTTAACTTTTCTAAAGGCCCATCGGTAGTCCATTCCAGTCATGTCGCACTCAATGATCTTCTGTTTGATCATGTTGATACCTCTTTCAATTGCTTCTGAGTCTGTCTTATCAGGGTCAGTCTCTGCCATTAAATCTTCCAATTCTGAATCCCTCACAGCGAAGGTACTACTTGACTTCTTGTTGTAGCCTGGGATGGCCCTACTCGCTGCTCTCAGAATCTCGTTGTTGATCCTATTAGCAAGTTTCTGTACATTCTTAATTCTTTCTAATTTGGGCGCTGCCCTTTCCAACAGTATTTTATAATAATTCCAATCGGCACAATGCCACTTCCATTTCCACGTCCCAGAACTCTCTTTTGAATATTCATCTATTTTGATATCTTCGATTGTCAGTTTGAGTGGCAGGTGATCGCTGCCCCATCCCTTCATGAGTTCGATTTGTGCATCCAAAGAAATATCTAATGCAATTACATCCGGAGAAGCTGAGCTTTGAGGTCTTGTTTGATGTTGAGGTGTATTTAGTACTCGAATTGTTGCTTCTAGTGACCAATCGTAGAAGCTGTTACCAGTGGTGTTTGTATTACCATTTGACCAAGTTGAATGGTGTCCATTAATGTCACCCGCAATCAATGTGCCGGGCTCTGTTTTAAACTTCCATGTTGTTGCCTTGATTTCAGGCGGGTGGTAAACATTGTGAATTGTCAATGGCGGATTAGATTGAAGTACTACTGTTAATATCTCAGTTTGGTCATGTGAGATGTCGGGGTGTTTTAATATTAACTTATTTAAATCATTTCTGACCAGAGTGACGAGTCCTCGATGACCTGACTTGATGGTGCTGTCTCTCCTGTGGATTGAATATCCTTCAATAGCGAAGTGTTTTTCTTTTGATAACCACGTTTCCTGCAGTAGTACTACTTCAGGCTTTTCTTCTTTCAGTGCCCAGTTCAATCGAAAGTAATTTTCTGGTTTCAGAACTGAGCGAATGTTATTTGACCAAATCACAATCATGATTGGCCAGTGTTGTTCCTGTTGGTCGCACTTGTAGTAATCTTGTTCATACCAAGATTGTTCTCAATCCTCTTGACAGCTTCTATTAGCGAAGTGATGGCTGTCGCCATGTTGTTGTTGGCTGCTTCGTTCTTTTTCGTAGTTTGCACCAGGGTTTCTACAATCCCGGTTATCTGTGCCATGCCTTCATCAAGTCGAACTTGCATGTCCTTCACTTCTTTCTGGAGACGTTCGATAGTCTCGTTCGTTTTCTCTCTCAGGCTGTTGACGTTGTTTTCTACAACCTGAACTTCGGCCGTTGGTTTCTTCGTTGTCGGGAGTGACCTCTTGACCGCTGCTGCGTACGATGTTCTAGCCTCACGGTACTTAACCACTACGGGTTTCGCTGTTTCCTTCGCCTTCACTTCTGTTTCTAACTTTTCAATGAGGATGACAATATCACCACACTGTACAAACCTTGATTCTGGTTTCTTGTCCAGTGCGATGATAAAGTCACCTCTATCCATCCTTATAAACTTCGACTTCAGTCCTATCTCCAATAGGATGTTCCGGAGTCTGTTGCCCCAGCTGTAAGGTGCTCCACTGAGACGGTGGAGCCCTTCGCCAAACACTGCGGATGCATATTTGCCAGCACCCTTTCTAACTTTATCAACATCCTTTTGATAAACCACCCTCAATCCAATCTTGCCATGTATGATGGTGAGTCCATGGCAGAGGTCATGTTGGGCTTTAAGTATGCCAACTGCCTCTTCGTTCGTTGTCTTGCGGTCCAGCCACACTGTAGTGTACTGAGTGGGTGTCTGTCCCGCCACTGATTTGATCCGGAAATAAACATTTCCTATTCCGGAGTTTCTTAATAATGCAACAGCTGCATCCACGTCGTTTGGGAGAACAGTGAGTTCTACGAAGTCTTTGCCAACGTATCTGTAGGAGCGTTGATCGACTCTTCCGTGTTGTGCCACAACAGCTTTGACAATTGCTGTTACAGCTGCCGGGTTTT
Organism: Flectonema sp. DT1601; assembly: GCA_964019425.1. NCBI lineage: Eukaryota > Euglenozoa > Diplonemea > Diplonemida > Diplonemidae > Flectonema > Flectonema sp. DT1601. Next base: position 1,164,304 of record OZ025806.1, on the reverse strand, counting down.
GGACCTGTGACTTGGTCAACTCTTTAGTTGTTATCCACGCAATTAATTCGTGGGTCACCGGTGGGTTGATCTTCTTGGCTATTGTTAGAGTTGGCCGGTGGATCGTGCCAGACAAAGCAACGAACCACCAGCTTCTTATTCTTAATTGTCCATCAAACTGGACCGGCGTTTGTATCTGACTGCAGTCAGTTGCGTGTTGTAGGGCACGTTTTGGAGGTGGTCGTGTGAACACCATCGTCAGTTGCTTCGTTTTGCTGGCCTTTTCAAAGTATTTTTCGTCCAGGCTTCTTCCTTGTTGAGCCAATGAGAGTATAATTCCATTGGTTTTGCTGTTGAGGTCATCAGTTGGCTGGAGGATCTTGCAATTAAAATGCTCCTTGTTAAGCTTCGGTGGTGGTCCAGTCATAATCACCGTCTTCGATCTTTGTGCCTCTTTGATTTGAGGGCTTGGTGCCTCATTTGACGGAGGGCTTTGCTTAGATAGTAATATAACACTTCCTTGTGCCTCGATATTTTGAGGGCTTATTTGAGTTGCCTCTTTGTTTTGAGGGCTTGTCTTAGTTTGAGTTGCCTCCTTGTTTTGAGGGCTTGCTTGAAATACTGCTGGAGGTCCTACTGCTGTCACCTCTACTGCGATTCCTTCCGGTACTTCTGGAGAGTCCATCTCCATTTCTTCCTCTGATACTTCTGGTGATCCTCCCATCACCACGTCTTCGTCTTCGTCTTCGTCTCCTTCTTCTTCTCGGATCTCATTTTTGGCCTGTTCCCTCATCTTCTTCGCCTCTTTCCTTTCTCTTTCTCTCCTTTCCGCTGCCCTTCTATCTTGCGGACGCATTGCTTTCTTTCCAGCCATTTTAATTTTTTTTTTTTTTTTTTTTTTTTTTTTTTTTTTTTTTTTTTTTTTTCGGGAAGATAAAATGGAAACTTCTTTCTTCGTCACTCAAAAATACACCGTAAATTAGTATACTCTTTCTACTGACTCTGATCGTTGTCTCGACATACAGCGACAGGGAAAACCCGCGAGCTGGGGACGACAGTCTTCTTCAGCATTTAAGCATTTTTCGACTTGAAAAGACATGACCCTTCAATTTAATGAGTTCTCATGTTTCTGGGTTTGGGATGAGGAATGTGCACTTCTTCTCTTGATCCTTTGTTCTCATGGATCCCTTGTCTCTGTGCACAAAAGATAATTCGTCGTCTACCCAGCTTTACATTTGTCGCTGTACCAGTAAATAAAATGGGGCGAAAGAAGGGGGTGTGAGTCGTCCGTCCTTTGGTCTCTGGGGCGTACGGACGTCAAGTTTTTTCGCTTGAAGGTTTTTCATCCTTTTCTTGGGTTGGGGGCGGCCTTTGATTTTTATAATATGTGTGTGGCCTTTGGCTCCACTGGTCGGTGTTTCCTGGGGGGGGTGAAAAGCATGTTTTGGTCCGAGTTTGCCTCGTTGACCGGGGTTTTTTTTTTTTTTTTTTGGGGGGGGGTCTGGTTGCAGGTTGTGTCTCCTGCTTCGCGGGGGCTTTGGTCACGTTTCTAACCTCGCTCCCGCTCTTGTTCTCCCTCGTCCTCTACCATGTGTTTTGGGTTGGCTCTGGGGTCTTGGCTCTGTCTTTTCCTCGACTCTTGAGACCTCCTTCGTGGAGTCCCTAGCGCCTTCCCCCTTTCGACGAGAAGTCCAGGACCCTTCGCGTTGGATCCCCTTCTCTCTCCCTCATCTCTCCTTGGGTGCTTTTCTCACTCTGTGACGACGACCTTGTGACCAACTCTACTCCTGCCACACCTTGTCCGTCTCGCTCCGCCGGCTCCGGGCGTACGCCCGCGTCCGTGAACGAGGTCAGGGAGCCCGGGGGCCCGTGTGCGTACCCCATTGTGTCGGGTGAGTCTCCCTTACCTACCCGACGCAGTGTGGGTTTCCTGTTGTAACTCCGCGGCGCCTGTTCCCTCGTGGTGCCCTCCACTGGCTCCGGTTCCTTCTGCTTGCGTCTCTTCCTCTTCGCTTTCCTGCTCGGGTCTGGGGAGAGAACCTCTATCCTCTCCCTCTCTTCTCCCTTCCTGTACCTCCTCCTCGCCTGCCGTTCACCTGAGCTCGGGGTGGACTCTCCCATTTCCGCCTGCAACACCTGCGGACTTGGGTCCTCCTTTCCGGCCCCCTTTGCCCCCGTCTTTGCCTTCCGGCCTCTCGTGCGTCCCCTTCCCGTATTTGTCTTCGGCGACACACACTCCTCCCTCTCCTCCTCCATTCCCTTTCTGTACTTCGTCCTCCCTCTCGTGCTCGGTGTCGACACCGTGCCCGGCGATCTCTCTGCGTCTTCCCCGCTCCCGTCACTACCCACTGCGCGTGGTCCCATCTTCGCCCCCAAACTGGATCTCTCGGCCATTGGTTTTGTTTCGCCTGAGTTCACCAGCTTTGAAAGGGGCTCCGATTGGCCCTCCCGTCGTGTTTCCGCGTTCCCCCCTTCTGGGTGTAGTCCCAGCATCCAGGCCATCTGACCTGCGTTCCCCTCGGGCGCCGCTCCCTCTTCCCATTCCTGTTCATCGACCGTCATGGTCATTTGGGAGTCTGACGATCCCTCCTCCTCTGTGTCCGACTCTGCCACCTGGACCACGTCCTCTGACGTCTCCTCGACGTACTGGACTACTGACCCTTCCGTCACATTTTCTCCGTCGACTTCCATCTCCGACTGTGAGTCTTCCAGGTCCTCCAACCCCTCCACTCCGTCCATGCCGTCTGACGACGGTGGCTCTCCTGAGTGGTGGGACGTCTCGTCCAGCTCGTCCCCCTTCTCGGCTTGCAGGTCCTCGGCCAGGTGATGGTTTTCGCCTGAGGTCTCTGCTGCCGACGGGTCTACTGACTGGTCCCTTTCGTCCGTCTGTTCTTCTACTTCCATGTCCGACGTCCCTGGACTCCCCAAGGAGCCTCCCGACATGGAACCGTTCCCTTCGTCCTGCCCTGTCGCTGGGGAGGATGATCTATCGTCATCTCCCTCCGACCCTTCCGAGCTCAACTCCAGGACTCCCGCCTCTACCCTTTGCACGGCCCCCTTCGGGGTTGGGACCGGGCTCTGCTCGTCTCGGCCCTCTACCCTCGCGTCTTCTCCTTCCACCGACTCTCGGCCGCCTGACGATCCCGTCACCTCTTCTGTGTACTGGGGTTCCAGACGCAGTTGTCTTCCCTCCCACCGCACCGTGAAGGGACCCGTCTGTGTCCCGTGTCCCAGGCAGTTCTTTGCCCCCTCTGTGAAAACCTTCATCACGGCTTCCGTCACTGAGGTCGAGCCCTCCTTCGCCGCTTTTTCAGCCTCCTCCGTCGCGTGTGTTCTCATCCTCTCTGGCATCTCCACCAGCGTCGTACGCCTCCCCATCAACTCCGCCTCCTCCAGCACCTCTCTCTGGTCCGTCGACCAGTGTGTCGTGCTTCCTCGCAGCAGCAGGGATGCCTCCGCTGGGACGAGGCCTCCACACGCCTTGGCCGCTACCAGCCCCACCAGGGCTGCGAAGTATCGCCCCCAGTGTGTGTCTCCCGCTGGCAGGCCAGCTGACCATGTGCCCAACACCTCGAAACGGTGTGTGTCCAACCAGCTCGCCGCCGCCCCCAGACGGCCCGTTACCGGGTCTTCCTCGCATGCGTACACCAAGGTGTACCTCGTCCCTACTTCGCCCACCACCTCCCCCAGCAGGTGGGTTCGGAGGTATCCCTCCGCCTCCCCCTTGCTTGCGAAACTCTTGTGTCTCGCCGCCGCGTAGCCTGACACCATCGAGTTCGCCTCGTTCCAGCATTGGAACAGGCCTACCGCCCTGCCCCTCGCCACTGCGTACCACTTACGTGGGCTGACACCCTCCGTGGCCCGGGTCGGTTCCCTGGTCTCCGGCTGCCACCTCTCTACGAACCTGTCCGCCTCCTTCCTGGAGGAGAAACTCTGGTGTGTCGCATTCGGGCACCCTTCCGTCTGTGCCTTCGCCTCCTCCCACGATGCATACACTCCCGGTTTCCATCCCACCGCCACCGCATACAGCTTCTCCTCCTTCGACGGGGGGTCGGGGGATGGGGGCTCTTTTTCCTCGGGTTGTCCCACTTCCTGTGCTGGCTCGTCTCTCAGCCCTACTGCTTCCGCTCCTTGTGCTTCCGTCGTCTGCGCTTCCACCTGGGCTGGCGCTTCGGCTCGTGGTCTGTCTTCGCCTGATGCCGTCGACCCTCCTGGGAGCGACTGGGATTCATCCGGTTCCACCGCCTTTCCCCTCAATTGGGACAGCCCCAGATTCATCTCCAGCTCGATCACCAAGTAGTCGAGCCCGTCCTCCGAGAGTTCCACCGGCTCGTCCCATGCCGCCGATTCCGCTTCCCAGAGGGCCAGGTTCTCCACCCCTCGTGAGCTTTCCGTCACCTGGTGTTCTATCACCGACGGGAGCGCTACCAACTTCAGCGCCTCCTGCTGCTCGGCTCCCCACCCCTGCTGCGGTGTGACCACCTCGATCTGTGTCTCACCCCCCAGCAGTTGCGATCTCTCCCTGATCGCGTTGAGCCCTAGCAGCGCTGCCACGTACTCCGCAGTCGCTTCGTCCCATGTCGGTAGGCAGCCCGACCACGTGAACCTCCTGTCGAGCGTTCCCATGTGTATCAGGCATGCTGCCGCCCCCAGCTTCTCCATCTCCGCGTTCCAGACGCTCGATACCAGTAAGAGCAGCTTGCGCTGCGTCTGCCCCCCTACTACTCGCGTCCGGAGGACACACTCCGCCTCTTCCCTGGACGTGTACCCCGCGGTGTCCTCCTCCGACGGCGGTGCCTCGCGTACCTCCATCCGGTCCTTGTTCGCCACCGGAATCCATCTCACCGGCACCCCGACGTCCTCTTGGGTCGATCCCTCCACCCTCGAGTAGACCACTACTACTGGTTTCGTCCCGTGGATCTCCTCTGTCGACACTTGGCTTATTGCCTTGTCGTCTTGCTTCTGCCAGCCTACTCCGTCCCACGTGTATGACACGTAATGCCCCGCGTTGTCACTCCCGAGGTGTGCGATCGCTCCCGTTTGCTGGTACGTCATCACCCTCTCCCCGACCTGCACCTGGAAGCGCTCTTCCCATCCCAAGGACCCTTGCGTGTCCTGCTTGTCTCTCTGGAAGATCAAGGAGCTTGGGAGCGAGGCGAAACTCTCTTCCAGCGTGGCCTCATTGCTGCCGCACAGCTTCTCGCAGGACCGCTCGACTCTCTCCTTCGTCGGCTGAAGCCTCACTTGTGGTGTACGGCCACACAGTGGGATCAGCGTCAACTCATCCGTCGATCCGGAGGCGTCCGCACATCCCGTGCAGACCAGCTGTTTCAGCTGTACTGCCGAGAACAACGGTTCGCACACCTCTTTCTTCTCCTCCAACAGGGCGTCTACTATGGACGTCAGGGTTCCTACTACCTCCCCCTGCCGCCTGTCTTGTAGCGGGTCGAACATCTCGGACAGCTTCTCCAGGCACTCCCCACTCCCTTTGACCACTCCACTCAGGAGGCCCGACATCCCCACTTCCTCCTTCCCCGTCAGCACTTGTGTCAGTGCCGTGCCCTTCAGCAGGCACTGTACGGACGCGTTGAGGTAGCAGGAGTTCCCGATGTTCGGCAAACCTCTCATCGTCGGGGGCGGTCCTGCCGACTGTCGCATTACTTCCGGCTGCTGGATCTCTTCCGTTTCCGCTCTCGGTCTTGGTTCTCTCTCTTGTGATGTCGGCTTCTCCGTCATCTCGGGCGGCGGTTTCGTCCTTGGCAATGGGTTCACTGAGTCCATCGCCACCGACGCCTCCCTCGCTCTCAGTGCTTCCGCCGTCGCCACTACCACCGATGTCGAGATCCTCCTCGCCATCTCCCCCGCGATCTCCCGGTGTGGCACCGTCGAGTTCGTTGCGCAGATCTGCACCAACTTCTTCAGGGTCCCCACTGCTTCCCGTCCCATCCCTCCGTACGCTTCCAGCGCAATTGTCGAGAAATTAATCCCGTGTTTCGTGCACTGCTCCGCGTACTTGTTCCCTTTCAGGGACTCTGCTTCTCTCGCGGCCTGCCCCGGGGTTTTATACAATTTAATTTTCCCCGGGTTTACCACTGTGATGTCGAAGGCTCTGCCTCTCCCCTCCCTCAGCCCCTCTTGGCAGTACCAGTCCCCCGGTCTCTGCTTGTTGGGTCCCAGTAGGTGGCTGGGTTCTCTCAGCAGCGGCAATCCCGCCTGCTTAAAGATGGAGATGAACTCCTCCTTCACCCTCTCGTGTCGCTGGTGCACGTGGCCGTTTTTGATACAGATTGAGGCATGGTATCCCTGCCTATCCTGTGGGCCTGAGCATATCCTGCATACTGCCCCTTCCGCGAACAGCGCTGCGCCCAATCGCATCCCACATGCGATCCTGAACGTCTCTGGGTCCATCGCGCACTCTTCATCTGCTTGTTGCAGCCATGCGCTCGCCTTATCCATGCGCAGGGAGAGCAGCCTCCCTTTATCGCGCGGGTCATTCGCCCCCGCCAGCAGGCAGTCTCTCTTGACCTGGTCCAGTTTCGCCGAGGACAGCCTCTGGGGGTTCGGCCCCGGCCCGTCTTCCTCTATCCTTAGCTCCTCCGGGAGGGCGAGGTTCAACCCCTTCTTCAGTGCTGGCATCAGCACCCCCTTGAACCCCTCCCACAGTGACTTGCTCACCCCTTGGACTAATTCCAGGGATCCCAATAGTGCTGCTCCCCTGTGCTCTGCACATGACCGCAGCCCCAATCCCCCCATCCGGGTCGGCAGTTGTGCTTGCATCCACTTTGGCCCCTCCAGTGTCAGGCCCAACACTCGGCTCGCCGTGGACCTCATCAGCTCGTCCACCTTCCGCATCGAGGTGTCCATTTTCCCATGCGTGCAGCATCGCATCAGGTGGGTCACCTTGCAGAAGCCCATGCATTGCCTTAGGAGCACCATGGCCACCTGCCGGTCCTGCAGGTCTGCTAGCAGCTCCGCTTTCTTCTCCAGCTGCGCCACCTTCCTGTCGACGAACTCCTGGCAGTGTTCCTCCGTCCCGAACGGTGCCCCCAGGAAGTCCCCGTTGTACAGTGGGGGTCTCATCCCTTCCAACCCCCACCCCAAGGGCAGGGTGTTCTGGGCTGAGTCGAGCACGTGCGTCTGGCACTTGTCCGGCCTCAGCGTCAGCCCCAGCTCCGCCGTCTCCTTCTGCAGGATTTGGAGGGCCTTGTCTACCTGTTCCAGGGTGCCCGCCACCAGCCCATCGTCCAGGTAGAAGCACGCCAACTCCGGCTTCGCTTCCAACACCTTCTGCAGCGCCGGCTTGATTGCCAGCGAGAACAGCAAGGGACCCAACGGATCCCCCTGCTGAGCGCCCTCCTCCGAGCTCAGCCTCTCGTCCCCAAACAGCAACCACGTCGGCGCTCCGTAACACCAGCTGACCCAGCTCTCCAGCAGGGTATCCCTCGTCGAATCCAGGAACGCCCCCCTCTTCACGCAGTTGAAGGCGTTCGAGAAGTCTATCTTCACGAACACTTTCTGTGACGAGAGCGCGTGCTCCGCGCGGAACTCATGCAGGGTGTGCACCGCCGCCTCCACTCCCCCCGACACCGCTACTCCCAGTTGTCTCACTTCTAGCAACGAGCTCCTCGCCTGGGACCTGTATGCCCCGCACAGGATCTTCGCCACCAGCCGCCTCCATGTTTCCCCCACCGCGACTGGCCGGTGCTCCCCCGGCTTCCCTTCTTTCTCCAGCGCCGTCAGGTTCGCCCCCGCCAGCAGCGGCGCTACTTCCCGCGGCGCCCTCCCGTTCGCCAGAATCCTCACCACCTCCGTGATCGAGGCTACCAGCCCCGGCACCTCACCCCGCTCCACCACGTCCTTCAGGTGTTGCGGCGCGAGGCCCGAAGGCCCTCCACTCGACCCCCTGTGGAAGGAGCGTAGGCATGCTAGCAGCTCCACCTCTGCTATCTGCACCTCCTGCCCTGCCGTGGCCGATGGGGGTCCGCTCGCCCTCGGGTGTAGGGTGCGCATCTGCTCCAGCACCTTCTCGGTTCGTTCTGCTGGCGGCGGCGCGTCTAGGGCCGAGATCGCCTGTGACAGGCAACCCTCCCTCGCTAGCGACGTGGCCCTGTCGTTCCTTCCTTTTTGCCCCGCCTCTTTCACTGCTGGCCTTCCCGTCGCCTTGCGGGGGGCCGCCGCTTTCCACAGTCCCTCAAATTCCCCCCGAATCCATGCTTGCAGGTCGTCGACCGCCCCTGTCAGATCGCTGGTCGACAACCTCCTACCCCCCCTCCGTATCCTCCGCAGTGTACATGTCGGGAGCATCAAGAGCAGCTTCCATGCCCACTCATCGTTCCGCTCCACGACTAGGTCGAGCGACAGCTTGAGTGCTCGCCCCAGATGATGCAACAGGGACACCGGCAGCTTCTTCGCTATCGGCCTCCTCCTGCTGGCTATTTCCTCCAAAGAGGGGAAGCTCTGGCTCTCCAGCACCCGCTTCCGGAACGCCGTGTACACGTCCCCCAGTTGGACCTTCTGCAGTTTCTCACTGCACCCCGGATGCATCGGCTGGTCCTGCCCGATGATCCCACAGCACACCGGACATTCCCGGAGGCCTAGCCTCGCCAACTGTCCATGCGTCAGCGGGTTGCCACTGAATGCGTGCTCGTCCACGTGTCTTAGGAGCTCCGCCCACTCCTCGAAGCCTCCCTTGTGTTTCGGGCACTCCGCTTGGGGGCACTCGTGCAGCTGGGCCTGTCGGGAGGCTGTCTGCAGCACTGCCGGCTCGCCTCCTGCTGCTTGCGACAGCGGGCCTGGCGACACTAACTCCAACCTCCGGGCGCTCTGTAGCAGCCGCGCGACGCAGTCCTCGGATGCCTCCACTGGGTCGTAGTGGCACCCGTTTTGCAGGGTCAAGACCAGCGTCCGCTTCGGGTCCGATGGCCCTTCCACCACCAGCGTTTCCGTCCTCACCACGACGACGAAGCGGCACTGTAGGTCCTCTGCCATGACCTGTAGGGCCAATGCATCGCCCCAGCATCCATCCTCTTCCAACGCCCTCGCATATACTCCGAATGCGTCCGCGTCCTGGAAGAAGACCTCGAACCTTTCCCTGTTCTTGGTCAGGTATCCTGCCGTTCTCCTGCGGAGCTCTCCATGTCTGCCCTTCCACCCCTCTGGCGTCTCTAGGAGTTGGCACACACTCCTGAACAGGCAATTCCCATCCCCAATCACCCGGAATACTTTTGCTCCCTCGCACTTCAGGCTTGCCAGTTCCGGCGTGGGTCCCGTCGCTACCCCCAGCCGTCCCTTGAGGTCCAACATCTCCCGACACCTCACTGTCTGGTGCACCAATCCGGTACTCAGCTCCCCGCAGGCCTTGCAGATCTGCTTTCCGAGTCTGTCGGAAGCCATCTGGGCCGTTACCTCCCCCGGTACCACTCCCTTCAGGTGTTGTTTGAAGTGGTACTCTAGGTCACCCCTCACCCAGACGCTGCACCCCACCACCGGGCACTTCGTCCTCTCCTTGCTTTGCCCTCCTCCTGCCAGGTCTGACGGCCTCGCATACCATGGTCTGGGCTCCGCCTTGTGCCCTCCTGGCTTTGTCCAGTCCCTTTCGGGCCCTGCCCGTCGCTTCTTCGGTGTCTCCGCCTTGTTCTTCCTTGGCCTCTCTGTCTCCGCGCGGAACCTCTCTCGCCTGGCGTGGAACTTCTCCAACTCTCCCGCCCACCGCTCCCACCTCTCCTGCCGTTCCTTCAGCAGCTTCCTCCTCCTCCTTTCCAGCCGCCTTGCCGCCTTGGACGCCACTTTCGGGGACGCCCTCTTCAGGAGCTCCCTTCCTCCCTTGTCTGGAGGTGGCTTTGGGTGGTCTCGCCTCACCCGGTTCCCGGCCGTTTCCGTTCCCCTCCGCGGGACCCACACCCCCTCTCGTCCATGTTGGAAAGCGCGTCCGCTTGCCGTATTGTTGGGGCTGTTTGAGCTGTTGGGGGTTATAAATGGGTGCGGGGGGATCGGGCGTGTTACGCGTCGGCTGATGCGCGATGAAAACAGTGGGCCTTTGTCCAGCGTTGTGAAAAGAGGGGTGTGCCATCCGCCTGGCACTGGGGCTAACCTCTGCTTACCCACTCCGGACGTCTGTTGCGCCCTCGTTCCACTTAGTAGTGCCCACAGCAGCACGTACCCACACAGTAACATTGTTTTCTCCATTCTCTCCTTTTTTTTTTTTTTTTTTTTTTTTTTTTTTTTTTTTTTTTTTTTTTTTTTTTGCTACTCTTCCTTTTCCGTTCTCTTCGCTGTGGATGATTTGTGTATGGAACCCGAAAAAAGACAATCGACTTACCTGCTCTTCTCCTTGTTAGCCCTGTACGTGTGTGTGGAGTAGGTTTTCTTTTTTTTTTTTTTTTTTTTTTTTTTTTTTTTTTTTCTGGCTCGCGTATCCTCCGCTTTCCGAACTCTTCTGTCTATGCGGTCACCCCCGTACAGTTCCGACGCAGAATGGTAGTCACCACCACGGGCACCAAACAAAGCTAGTGAGAGAGTTCTTCCTTCTCCTCTCCCGCAGGCTGATTCGTAACGCTTTGTCTTAAAAAAGAGTTTTAACAGGAACAAAAAAAAGATATGCTCTGTTTGCAGGTCTTAAAAGCAAAGTTTAAACGAGAACAAGAAAAGATATGTTCTTCTCGCGCGCTGACTAGCGGAAGACCGTGTATCAAAGCAGAGTTTAAACAAGAACAAAAAAAAGGATATGCTCTTTTCGCTGTCTTAAAGCGGTGTTTAAACGAGAACAAGAAAGGATATGTTCTGTTCGTGCGATGTATTGCGGAAGACCGTGTCTCAGTGTAGTTTTAATGAAGAACAAAAGAAAAAATTTGTTCTGTTTGCGCGTTCACCAGCGGTCCAGTCTCCAGAAAAGATGAGAAGGACGTATGTGCTGGATGGATAAGTAACTTTTTTTTGACCAAAGCAAAGTACTCTCGAAGACAACTCGAATCAGAATGCAGGTGGGGAAAATTTCAACTCCTTCTTCAGCAGAGCAAGGTTTCCACAGCAACAACAATTATCCGCGCCTTCAATGTCCGTTTGTGACTGCTGGCCGACTCAAAGCGTTCGTAGACCGAAGATAGATGAGCTTTTTTTTTTTTTTTTTTTTTTTTTTTTTTTTCCTACCCCGCCGATGTACTAGAGCTTACTGAAGGACCCGCGTTTATCTCCTCCTCTGCAAGTATGCCTATGCAAAATCTAATTTCTTTTTTTTTTTTTTTTTTTTTTTTTCTTCCTCTTTCTTCCTTAGTATTTTCTAAATAAACAACGACAAGTAATACCAAATTCTTCTAAATAAATATGACCTAATTAATATATATAATAAACAATAAAAAAAATTTTTTTCAACAATATACTTTGGTGCAGTGGTTTTTGTCACCGTCTGTCTTCTGGTCCACCTGGGTTCAATACCCTGTGGGGGTCGGGGGGCGACGGGGGCGACTTCTGCGACTTAAAAGACTTTAAAGCGCTAAGCGCTTCGCTACACGAACACGAGTGTGTCACGTGGCTGCCGCCGTTTTCTTCTTTTGTTGGGGTGGGGGAGGGTGGATGGGGTGAGCGTGGGGAAGGGTGGTCGGGTTGTGGGATCCGCTTGCGTGGAAAAATTCCTAGCTGCGCTTTCCTACTCGCTGACGGGGATGGGGCGAGGGAGGGAAAAAACTGTGAAGAAGATGTTTTAATTTAACAATAACAAAAATGTACTCTAATGTAGACAGATAAATGTAACAAAATAACAGATAGTAACAGAATATACAGACAGATAAACAGACAAATAAACAAACAAATAAATAAGCAAATAAACAACAATCTAAGAGAGGAATGAAATTAAGAGGAAGTAATTAACAAAAGTAAACAAAGAAATAAGGAAGAAGAAGGTCAGTCACATACACCGTCTCTTCTACGTCGTCGTCGTCGTCGTCTTCGAAGTCGCCGAAACGCTTCGCTACACGAACACGAGTGTGTCACGTGGCTGCCGCCGTTTTCTTCTTTTGTTGGGGTGGGGGAGGGTGGATGGGGTGAGCGTGGGGAAGGGTGGTCGGGTTGTGGGATCCGCTTGCGTGGAAAAATTCCTAGCTGCGCTTTCCTACTCGCTGACGGGGATGGGGCGAGGGAGGGAAAAAACTGTGAAGAAGATGTTTTAATTTAACAATAACAAAAATGTACTCTAATGTAGACAGATAAATGTAACAAAATAACAGATAGTAACAGAATATACAGACAGATAAACAGACAAATAAACAAACAAATAAATAAGCAAATAAACAACAATCTAAGAGAGGAATGAAATTAAGAGGAAGTAATTAACAAAAGTAAACAAAGAAATAAGGAAGAAGAAGGTCAGTCACATACACCGTCTCTTCTACGTCGTCGTCGTCGTCGTCTTCGAAGTCGCCGAAACGCTTCGCTACACGAACACGAGTGTGTCACGTGGCTGCCGCCGTTTTCTTCTTTTGTTGGGGTGGGGGAGGGTGGATGGGGTGAGCGTGGGGAAGGGTGGTCGGGTTGTGGGATCCGCTTGCGTGGAAAAATTCCTAGCTGCGCTTTCCTACTCGCTGACGGGGATGGGGCGAGGGAGGGAAAAAACTGTGAAGAAGATGTTTTAATTTAACAATAACAAAAATGTACTCTAATGTAGACAGATAAATGTAACAAAATAACAGATAGTAACAGAATATACAGACAGATAAACAGACAAATAAACAAACAAATAAATAAGCAAATAAACAACAATCTAAGAGAGGAATGAAATTAAGAGGAAGTAATTAACAAAAGTAAACAAAGAAATAAGGAAGAAGAAGGTCAGTCACATACACCGTCTCTTCTACGTCGTCGTCGTCGTCGTCTTCGAAGTCGCCGAAACGCTTCGCTACACGAACACGAGTGTGTCACGTGGCTGCCGCCGTTTTCTTCTTTTGTTGGGGTGGGGGAGGGTGGATGGGGTGAGCGTGGGGAAGGGTGGTCGGGTTGTGGGATCCGCTTGCGTGGAAAAATTCCTAGCTGCGCTTTCCTACTCGCTGACGGGGATGGGGCGAGGGAGGGAAAAAACTGTGAAGAAGATGTTTTAATTTAACAATAACAAAAATGTACTCTAATGTAGACAGATAAATGTAACAAAATAACAGATAGTAACAGAATATACAGACAGATAAACAGACAAATAAACAAACAAATAAATAAGCAAATAAACAACAATCTAAGAGAGGAATGAAATTAAGAGGAAGTAATTAACAAAAGTAAACAAAGAAATAAGGAAGAAGAAGGTCAGTCACATACACCGTCTCTTCTACGTCGTCGTCGTCGTCGTCTTCGAAGTCGCCGAAACGCTTCGCTACACGAACACGAGTGTGTCACGTGGCTGCCGCCGTTTTCTTCTTTTGTTGGGGTGGGGGAGGGTGGATGGGGTGAGCGTGGGGAAGGGTGGTCGGGTTGTGGGATCCGCTTGCGTGGAAAAATTCCTAGCTGCGCTTTCCTACTCGCTGACGGGGATGGGGCGAGGGAGGGAAAAAACTGTGAAGAAGATGTTTTAATTTAACAATAACAAAAATGTACTCTAATGTAGACAGATAAATGTAACAAAATAACAGATAGTAACAGAATATACAGACAGATAAACAGACAAATAAACAAACAAATAAATAAGCAAATAAACAACAATCTAAGAGAGGAATGAAATTAAGAGGAAGTAATTAACAAAAGTAAACAAAGAAATAAGGAAGAAGAAGGTCAGTCACATACACCGTCTCTTCTACGTCGTCGTCGTCGTCGTCTTCGAAGTCGCCGAAACGCTTCGCTACACGAACACGAGTGTGTCACGTGGCTGCCGCCGTTTTCTTCTTTTGTTGGGGTGGGGGAGGGTGGATGGGGTGAGCGTGGGGAAGGGTGGTCGGGTTGTGGGATCCGCTTGCGTGGAAAAATTCCTAGCTGCGCTTTCCTACTCGCTGACGGGGATGGGGCGAGGGAGGGAAAAAACTGTGAAGAAGATGTTTTAATTTAACAATAACAAAAATGTACTCTAATGTAGACAGATAAATGTAACAAAATAACAGATAGTAACAGAATATACAGACAGATAAACAGACAAATAAACAAACAAATAAATAAGCAAATAAACAACAATCTAAGAGAGGAATGAAATTAAGAGGAAGTAATTAACAAAAGTAAACAAAGAAATAAGGAAGAAGAAGGTCAGTCACATACACCGTCTCTTCTACGTCGTCGTCGTCGTCGTCTTCGAAGTCGCCGAAACGCTTCGCTACACGAACACGAGTGTGTCACGTGGCTGCCGCCGTTTTCTTCTTTTGTTGGGGTGGGGGAGGGTGGATGGGGTGAGCGTGGGGAAGGGTGGTCGGGTTGTGGGATCCGCTTGCGTGGAAAAATTCCTAGCTGCGCTTTCCTACTCGCTGACGGGGATGGGGCGAGGGAGGGAAAAAACTGTGAAGAAGATGTTTTAATTTAACAATAACAAAAATGTACTCTAATGTAGACAGATAAATGTAACAAAATAACAGATAGTAACAGAATATACAGACAGATAAACAGACAAATAAACAAACAAATAAATAAGCAAATAAACAACAATCTAAGAGAGGAATGAAATTAAGAGGAAGTAATTAACAAAAGTAAACAAAGAAATAAGGAAGAAGAAGGTCAGTCACATACACCGTCTCTTCTACGTCGTCGTCGTCGTCGTCTTCGAAGTCGCCGAAACGCTTCGCTACACGAACACGAGTGTGTCACGTGGCTGCCGCCGTTTTCTTCTTTTGTTGGGGTGGGGGAGGGTGGATGGGGTGAGCGTGGGGAAGGGTGGTCGGGTTGTGGGATCCGCTTGCGTGGAAAAATTCCTAGCTGCGCTTTCCTACTCGCTGACGGGGATGGGGCGAGGGAGGGAAAAAACTGTGAAGAAGATGTTTTAATTTAACAATAACAAAAATGTACTCTAATGTAGACAGATAAATGTAACAAAATAACAGATAGTAACAGAATATACAGACAGATAAACAGACAAATAAACAAACAAATAAATAAGCAAATAAACAACAATCTAAGAGAGGAATGAAATTAAGAGGAAGTAATTAACAAAAGTAAACAAAGAAATAAGGAAGAAGAAGGTCAGTCACATACACCGTCTCTTCTACGTCGTCGTCGTCGTCGTCTTCGAAGTCGCCGAAACGCTTCGCTACACGAACACGAGTGTGTCACGTGGCTGCCGCCGTTTTCTTCTTTTGTTGGGGTGGGGGAGGGTGGATGGGGTGAGCGTGGGGAAGGGTGGTCGGGTTGTGGGATCCGCTTGCGTGGAAAAATTCCTAGCTGCGCTTTCCTACTCGCTGACGGGGATGGGGCGAGGGAGGGAAAAAACTGTGAAGAAGATGTTTTAATTTAACAATAACAAAAATGTACTCTAATGTAGACAGATAAATGTAACAAAATAACAGATAGTAACAGAATATACAGACAGATAAACAGACAAATAAACAAACAAATAAATAAGCAAATAAACAACAATCTAAGAGAGGAATGAAATTAAGAGGAAGTAATTAACAAAAGTAAACAAAGAAATAAGGAAGAAGAAGGTCAGTCACATACACCGTCTCTTCTACGTCGTCGTCGTCGTCGTCTTCGAAGTCGCCGAAACGCTTCGCTACACGAACACGAGTGTGTCACGTGGCTGCCGCCGTTTTCTTCTTTTGTTGGGGTGGGGGAGGGTGGATGGGGTGAGCGTGGGGAAGGGTGGTCGGGTTGTGGGATCCGCTTGCGTGGAAAAATTCCTAGCTGCGCTTTCCTACTCGCTGACGGGGATGGGGCGAGGGAGGGAAAAAACTGTGAAGAAGATGTTTTAATTTAACAATAACAAAAATGTACTCTAATGTAGACAGATAAATGTAACAAAATAACAGATAGTAACAGAATATACAGACAGATAAACAGACAAATAAACAAACAAATAAATAAGCAAATAAACAACAATCTAAGAGAGGAATGAAATTAAGAGGAAGTAATTAACAAAAGTAAACAAAGAAATAAGGAAGAAGAAGGTCAGTCACATACACCGTCTCTTCTACGTCGTCGTCGTCGTCGTCTTCGAAGTCGCCGAAACGCTTCGCTACACGAACACGAGTGTGTCACGTGGCTGCCGCCGTTTTCTTCTTTTGTTGGGGTGGGGGAGGGTGGATGGGGTGAGCGTGGGGAAGGGTGGTCGGGTTGTGGGATCCGCTTGCGTGGAAAAATTCCTAGCTGCGCTTTCCTACTCGCTGACGGGGATGGGGCGAGGGAGGGAAAAAACTGTGAAGAAGATGTTTTAATTTAACAATAACAAAAATGTACTCTAATGTAGACAGATAAATGTAACAAAATAACAGATAGTAACAGAATATACAGACAGATAAACAGACAAATAAACAAACAAATAAATAAGCAAATAAACAACAATCTAAGAGAGGAATGAAATTAAGAGGAAGTAATTAACAAAAGTAAACAAAGAAATAAGGAAGAAGAAGGTCAGTCACATACACCGTCTCTTCTACGTCGTCGTCGTCGTCGTCTTCGAAGTCGCCGAAACGCTTCGCTACACGAACACGAGTGTGTCACGTGGCTGCCGCCGTTTTCTTCTTTTGTTGGGGTGGGGGAGGGTGGATGGGGTGAGCGTGGGGAAGGGTGGTCGGGTTGTGGGATCCGCTTGCGTGGAAAAATTCCTAGCTGCGCTTTCCTACTCGCTGACGGGGATGGGGCGAGGGAGGGAAAAAACTGTGAAGAAGATGTTTTAATTTAACAATAACAAAAATGTACTCTAATGTAGACAGATAAATGTAACAAAATAACAGATAGTAACAGAATATACAGACAGATAAACAGACAAATAAACAAACAAATAAATAAGCAAATAAACAACAATCTAAGAGAGGAATGAAATTAAGAGGAAGTAATTAACAAAAGTAAACAAAGAAATAAGGAAGAAGAAGGTCAGTCACATACACCGTCTCTTCTACGTCGTCGTCGTCGTCGTCTTCGAAGTCGCCGAAACGCTTCGCTACACGAACACGAGTGTGTCACGTGGCTGCCGCCGTTTTCTTCTTTTGTTGGGGTGGGGGAGGGTGGATGGGGTGAGCGTGGGGAAGGGTGGTCGGGTTGTGGGATCCGCTTGCGTGGAAAAATTCCTAGCTGCGCTTTCCTACTCGCTGACGGGGATGGGGCGAGGGAGGGAAAAAACTGTGAAGAAGATGTTTTAATTTAACAATAACAAAAATGTACTCTAATGTAGACAGATAAATGTAACAAAATAACAGATAGTAACAGAATATACAGACAGATAAACAGACAAATAAACAAACAAATAAATAAGCAAATAAACAACAATCTAAGAGAGGAATGAAATTAAGAGGAAGTAATTAACAAAAGTAAACAAAGAAATAAGGAAGAAGAAGGTCAGTCACATACACCGTCTCTTCTACGTCGTCGTCGTCGTCGTCTTCGAAGTCGCCGAAACGCTTCGCTACACGAACACGAGTGTGTCACGTGGCTGCCGCCGTTTTCTTCTTTTGTTGGGGTGGGGGAGGGTGGATGGGGTGAGCGTGGGGAAGGGTGGTCGGGTTGTGGGATCCGCTTGCGTGGAAAAATTCCTAGCTGCGCTTTCCTACTCGCTGACGGGGATGGGGCGAGGGAGGGAAAAAACTGTGAAGAAGATGTTTTAATTTAACAATAACAAAAATGTACTCTAATGTAGACAGATAAATGTAACAAAATAACAGATAGTAACAGAATATACAGACAGATAAACAGACAAATAAACAAACAAATAAATAAGCAAATAAACAACAATCTAAGAGAGGAATGAAATTAAGAGGAAGTAATTAACAAAAGTAAACAAAGAAATAAGGAAGAAGAAGGTCAGTCACATACACCGTCTCTTCTACGTCGTCGTCGTCGTCGTCTTCGAAGTCGCCGAAACGCTTCGCTACACGAACACGAGTGTGTCACGTGGCTGCCGCCGTTTTCTTCTTTTGTTGGGGTGGGGGAGGGTGGATGGGGTGAGCGTGGGGAAGGGTGGTCGGGTT
Source organism: Flectonema sp. DT1601 (assembly GCA_964019425.1). Classification (NCBI taxonomy): domain Eukaryota; phylum Euglenozoa; class Diplonemea; order Diplonemida; family Diplonemidae; genus Flectonema; species Flectonema sp. DT1601. The sequence goes on along the minus strand of OZ025806.1, from coordinate 1,146,257 downwards.
GTGGGATCCGCTTGCGTGGAAAAATTCCTAGCTGCGCTTTCCTACTCGCTGACGGGGATGGGGCGAGGGAGGGAAAAAACTGTGAAGAAGATGTTTTAATTTAACAATAACAAAAATGTACTCTAATGTAGACAGATAAATGTAACAAAATAACAGATAGTAACAGAATATACAGACAGATAAACAGACAAATAAACAAACAAATAAATAAGCAAATAAACAACAATCTAAGAGAGGAATGAAATTAAGAGGAAGTAATTAACAAAAGTAAACAAAGAAATAAGGAAGAAGAAGGTCAGTCACATACACCGTCTCTTCTACGTCGTCGTCGTCGTCGTCTTCGAAGTCGCCGAAACGCTTCGCTACACGAACACGAGTGTGTCACGTGGCTGCCGCCGTTTTCTTCTTTTGTTGGGGTGGGGGAGGGTGGATGGGGTGAGCGTGGGGAAGGGTGGTCGGGTTGTGGGATCCGCTTGCGTGGAAAAATTCCTAGCTGCGCTTTCCTACTCGCTGACGGGGATGGGGCGAGGGAGGGAAAAAACTGTGAAGAAGATGTTTTAATTTAACAATAACAAAAATGTACTCTAATGTAGACAGATAAATGTAACAAAATAACAGATAGTAACAGAATATACAGACAGATAAACAGACAAATAAACAAACAAATAAATAAGCAAATAAACAACAATCTAAGAGAGGAATGAAATTAAGAGGAAGTAATTAACAAAAGTAAACAAAGAAATAAGGAAGAAGAAGGTCAGTCACATACACCGTCTCTTCTACGTCGTCGTCGTCGTCGTCTTCGAAGTCGCCGAAACGCTTCGCTACACGAACACGAGTGTGTCACGTGGCTGCCGCCGTTTTCTTCTTTTGTTGGGGTGGGGGAGGGTGGATGGGGTGAGCGTGGGGAAGGGTGGTCGGGTTGTGGGATCCGCTTGCGTGGAAAAATTCCTAGCTGCGCTTTCCTACTCGCTGACGGGGATGGGGCGAGGGAGGGAAAAAACTGTGAAGAAGATGTTTTAATTTAACAATAACAAAAATGTACTCTAATGTAGACAGATAAATGTAACAAAATAACAGATAGTAACAGAATATACAGACAGATAAACAGACAAATAAACAAACAAATAAATAAGCAAATAAACAACAATCTAAGAGAGGAATGAAATTAAGAGGAAGTAATTAACAAAAGTAAACAAAGAAATAAGGAAGAAGAAGGTCAGTCACATACACCGTCTCTTCTACGTCGTCGTCGTCGTCGTCTTCGAAGTCGCCGAAACGCTTCGCTACACGAACACGAGTGTGTCACGTGGCTGCCGCCGTTTTCTTCTTTTGTTGGGGTGGGGGAGGGTGGATGGGGTGAGCGTGGGGAAGGGTGGTCGGGTTGTGGGATCCGCTTGCGTGGAAAAATTCCTAGCTGCGCTTTCCTACTCGCTGACGGGGATGGGGCGAGGGAGGGAAAAAACTGTGAAGAAGATGTTTTAATTTAACAATAACAAAAATGTACTCTAATGTAGACAGATAAATGTAACAAAATAACAGATAGTAACAGAATATACAGACAGATAAACAGACAAATAAACAAACAAATAAATAAGCAAATAAACAACAATCTAAGAGAGGAATGAAATTAAGAGGAAGTAATTAACAAAAGTAAACAAAGAAATAAGGAAGAAGAAGGTCAGTCACATACACCGTCTCTTCTACGTCGTCGTCGTCGTCGTCTTCGAAGTCGCCGAAACGCTTCGCTACACGAACACGAGTGTGTCACGTGGCTGCCGCCGTTTTCTTCTTTTGTTGGGGTGGGGGAGGGTGGATGGGGTGAGCGTGGGGAAGGGTGGTCGGGTTGTGGGATCCGCTTGCGTGGAAAAATTCCTAGCTGCGCTTTCCTACTCGCTGACGGGGATGGGGCGAGGGAGGGAAAAAACTGTGAAGAAGATGTTTTAATTTAACAATAACAAAAATGTACTCTAATGTAGACAGATAAATGTAACAAAATAACAGATAGTAACAGAATATACAGACAGATAAACAGACAAATAAACAAACAAATAAATAAGCAAATAAACAACAATCTAAGAGAGGAATGAAATTAAGAGGAAGTAATTAACAAAAGTAAACAAAGAAATAAGGAAGAAGAAGGTCAGTCACATACACCGTCTCTTCTACGTCGTCGTCGTCGTCGTCTTCGAAGTCGCCGAAACGCTTCGCTACACGAACACGAGTGTGTCACGTGGCTGCCGCCGTTTTCTTCTTTTGTTGGGGTGGGGGAGGGTGGATGGGGTGAGCGTGGGGAAGGGTGGTCGGGTTGTGGGATCCGCTTGCGTGGAAAAATTCCTAGCTGCGCTTTCCTACTCGCTGACGGGGATGGGGCGAGGGAGGGAAAAAACTGTGAAGAAGATGTTTTAATTTAACAATAACAAAAATGTACTCTAATGTAGACAGATAAATGTAACAAAATAACAGATAGTAACAGAATATACAGACAGATAAACAGACAAATAAACAAACAAATAAATAAGCAAATAAACAACAATCTAAGAGAGGAATGAAATTAAGAGGAAGTAATTAACAAAAGTAAACAAAGAAATAAGGAAGAAGAAGGTCAGTCACATACACCGTCTCTTCTACGTCGTCGTCGTCGTCGTCTTCGAAGTCGCCGAAACGCTTCGCTACACGAACACGAGTGTGTCACGTGGCTGCCGCCGTTTTCTTCTTTTGTTGGGGTGGGGGAGGGTGGATGGGGTGAGCGTGGGGAAGGGTGGTCGGGTTGTGGGATCCGCTTGCGTGGAAAAATTCCTAGCTGCGCTTTCCTACTCGCTGACGGGGATGGGGCGAGGGAGGGAAAAAACTGTGAAGAAGATGTTTTAATTTAACAATAACAAAAATGTACTCTAATGTAGACAGATAAATGTAACAAAATAACAGATAGTAACAGAATATACAGACAGATAAACAGACAAATAAACAAACAAATAAATAAGCAAATAAACAACAATCTAAGAGAGGAATGAAATTAAGAGGAAGTAATTAACAAAAGTAAACAAAGAAATAAGGAAGAAGAAGGTCAGTCACATACACCGTCTCTTCTACGTCGTCGTCGTCGTCGTCTTCGAAGTCGCCGAAACGCTTCGCTACACGAACACGAGTGTGTCACGTGGCTGCCGCCGTTTTCTTCTTTTGTTGGGGTGGGGGAGGGTGGATGGGGTGAGCGTGGGGAAGGGTGGTCGGGTTGTGGGATCCGCTTGCGTGGAAAAATTCCTAGCTGCGCTTTCCTACTCGCTGACGGGGATGGGGCGAGGGAGGGAAAAAACTGTGAAGAAGATGTTTTAATTTAACAATAACAAAAATGTACTCTAATGTAGACAGATAAATGTAACAAAATAACAGATAGTAACAGAATATACAGACAGATAAACAGACAAATAAACAAACAAATAAATAAGCAAATAAACAACAATCTAAGAGAGGAATGAAATTAAGAGGAAGTAATTAACAAAAGTAAACAAAGAAATAAGGAAGAAGAAGGTCAGTCACATACACCGTCTCTTCTACGTCGTCGTCGTCGTCGTCTTCGAAGTCGCCGAAACGCTTCGCTACACGAACACGAGTGTGTCACGTGGCTGCCGCCGTTTTCTTCTTTTGTTGGGGTGGGGGAGGGTGGATGGGGTGAGCGTGGGGAAGGGTGGTCGGGTTGTGGGATCCGCTTGCGTGGAAAAATTCCTAGCTGCGCTTTCCTACTCGCTGACGGGGATGGGGCGAGGGAGGGAAAAAACTGTGAAGAAGATGTTTTAATTTAACAATAACAAAAATGTACTCTAATGTAGACAGATAAATGTAACAAAATAACAGATAGTAACAGAATATACAGACAGATAAACAGACAAATAAACAAACAAATAAATAAGCAAATAAACAACAATCTAAGAGAGGAATGAAATTAAGAGGAAGTAATTAACAAAAGTAAACAAAGAAATAAGGAAGAAGAAGGTCAGTCACATACACCGTCTCTTCTACGTCGTCGTCGTCGTCGTCTTCGAAGTCGCCGAAACGCTTCGCTACACGAACACGAGTGTGTCACGTGGCTGCCGCCGTTTTCTTCTTTTGTTGGGGTGGGGGAGGGTGGATGGGGTGAGCGTGGGGAAGGGTGGTCGGGTTGTGGGATCCGCTTGCGTGGAAAAATTCCTAGCTGCGCTTTCCTACTCGCTGACGGGGATGGGGCGAGGGAGGGAAAAAACTGTGAAGAAGATGTTTTAATTTAACAATAACAAAAATGTACTCTAATGTAGACAGATAAATGTAACAAAATAACAGATAGTAACAGAATATACAGACAGATAAACAGACAAATAAACAAACAAATAAATAAGCAAATAAACAACAATCTAAGAGAGGAATGAAATTAAGAGGAAGTAATTAACAAAAGTAAACAAAGAAATAAGGAAGAAGAAGGTCAGTCACATACACCGTCTCTTCTACGTCGTCGTCGTCGTCGTCTTCGAAGTCGCCGAAACGCTTCGCTACACGAACACGAGTGTGTCACGTGGCTGCCGCCGTTTTCTTCTTTTGTTGGGGTGGGGGAGGGTGGATGGGGTGAGCGTGGGGAAGGGTGGTCGGGTTGTGGGATCCGCTTGCGTGGAAAAATTCCTAGCTGCGCTTTCCTACTCGCTGACGGGGATGGGGCGAGGGAGGGAAAAAACTGTGAAGAAGATGTTTTAATTTAACAATAACAAAAATGTACTCTAATGTAGACAGATAAATGTAACAAAATAACAGATAGTAACAGAATATACAGACAGATAAACAGACAAATAAACAAACAAATAAATAAGCAAATAAACAACAATCTAAGAGAGGAATGAAATTAAGAGGAAGTAATTAACAAAAGTAAACAAAGAAATAAGGAAGAAGAAGGTCAGTCACATACACCGTCTCTTCTACGTCGTCGTCGTCGTCGTCTTCGAAGTCGCCGAAACGCTTCGCTACACGAACACGAGTGTGTCACGTGGCTGCCGCCGTTTTCTTCTTTTGTTGGGGTGGGGGAGGGTGGATGGGGTGAGCGTGGGGAAGGGTGGTCGGGTTGTGGGATCCGCTTGCGTGGAAAAATTCCTAGCTGCGCTTTCCTACTCGCTGACGGGGATGGGGCGAGGGAGGGAAAAAACTGTGAAGAAGATGTTTTAATTTAACAATAACAAAAATGTACTCTAATGTAGACAGATAAATGTAACAAAATAACAGATAGTAACAGAATATACAGACAGATAAACAGACAAATAAACAAACAAATAAATAAGCAAATAAACAACAATCTAAGAGAGGAATGAAATTAAGAGGAAGTAATTAACAAAAGTAAACAAAGAAATAAGGAAGAAGAAGGTCAGTCACATACACCGTCTCTTCTACGTCGTCGTCGTCGTCGTCTTCGAAGTCGCCGAAACGCTTCGCTACACGAACACGAGTGTGTCACGTGGCTGCCGCCGTTTTCTTCTTTTGTTGGGGTGGGGGAGGGTGGATGGGGTGAGCGTGGGGAAGGGTGGTCGGGTTGTGGGATCCGCTTGCGTGGAAAAATTCCTAGCTGCGCTTTCCTACTCGCTGACGGGGATGGGGCGAGGGAGGGAAAAAACAATAAAGTACAGAAACTGTAGCTTTAGAATCGTTGGTTTTTTTTGAGGGAGGTGAGAGGCAAGTATGGCAGGAGAGCAAACCCTCGGAACCAGCGATCCTTATGTTACATGAGTGTGCGCTAAAAAGATAAACTGCAACACAAGTTTTGGGCCGGTTTTCTAGGTCCTACCATATCTGTCGCCGAAGCGAAGAAAAGAAAAAGGAAAAAAAAAAAAAAACAATATTTGTGGTTGTGTTTGCGCTGATGGTTGCACTCCCACTTCCAGCGTGTTTTTTCTTTCTTCTTACATTTACATACAGTTTACATACAACTCTGTCTTCCTTTTCACTCTTCTTTTTTTTTTTTTTTTTTCATTTTTCTTTTAACATGTTTGCTTCTTTACATTTTTTACAAGTTCACTTCTTTACATTTAATTTTTTCCGTTCATTCACTTTCCGTTTCATGCTTCTCACATGGCATCGTTTTTCGATCGCGATCCCCGTGATTTCCTTTTCCTCTTCTCTTTCCCACGCCGCGATCTCTCCAACAATCCGCAGCATTCAGCGTAGTCACACTTCACGCACATGACTACCCGCGTTCCCTTCGCGATCCGCTCTCCACACCTATCACACCATCCCTTCGTCGGGTGTTTCACCGGATTCTTGATCGCTGCTTGCGGTATCTCCTTTCCGCACCCACACATCCCTACTGGGGGGCGGTCTTCTTGTGTCGGTGGGGAGCAGATCGAGCTCGAGTCTGACGTCATCTTGTCTGAGTCATGGTCCATGGTAGGCTCCGTGGTGGTTTCAGGCACAATATTTTTCTCGTGTGTGCTTGTTACCGCCTGTGAGACTTCCTTACCGTTCTCCTCCTTCCACTTTAACAATCTCCTCCCGACTTTTTCCTCACCTCTCACCCATCGGTAGGCCTCTTCGCTGGCTTCGGGGGGCAGGCGCTCCAGCCTCAGCGTTGATCCAAGTCGATGCGCCATTCTCTGCGAGACCTCGATGTATCGTCGGTGTGACTCTACTGAGTGCTCGAGTGAGCCGTACGCCACTATTTCCTTCACTGCGTCTCCGTAACTTAGCAGCTGCGCCATCCCGATCCCTAACGCCTTACCCTCGCGGTTCGGCGAGCATTCCTTGAGGGGGAATCTCCACATGTGGATCACTTCACCGCCACTTACAACACACGTTCTCGTCTCCCTCTGTGTTGCTGCGTAGAACAGTTCATAGATGGGCTTTTCAGAGTGCCATTCTATGAGCTCGATCTTCGCCCTCTTCTTCGAATCTCTAAAAGCCGCTTCCGGTTCCGACTGTCCTCGCACTCCCTCCTCAGGCTCATGGATCGCACTTGGGCGCCATCCTATTCGGGGCTCACGTCCATGGTGGGGATCTGCCGATCCTTCCTTCGGCTCCTCGACTGGTTCCGCTGGCTTCGGTTTCTGTTCTACCTCTGTTTCGCCTGTCATCACTTGGCACACCCACTGGTAAGCTGTGTGCTTTACTTCGACAGGTAGGTCCGCCAGCCTCAACACTAGTCCTCGTGCCCTTACCACGCTACTTATCGCCCCGAATTTCTCCCACCGTTCTCTCGTCCACTGTTCCAAGGGTGCGTATGCTTGCACTTCCACGGGTCCCTCCAGGAGGCCCTTCCCTGTGACCCATTCCAGTGCCAATTCTAGTGCGGCCAGCATGGGGTCTTTTTCCTCTCCTGTGGTCTCATGCCACTTCTTCATCACTGGTCCTCCGCCACTCCGCACCAGGCACGCCCTTCCGGTTTTGCCTAAGAAAAGGTACACAGCTGGATGTGGTGGTGTTGGCTGCGTTAACCCTTTCGTGGCTCTGTGCTCTTCGACGTACTCCCGTGCTCTCCTGTCCGTGCAAAGCTTCTTCACCTTCCCACCTGGACAGCGTAGCACTTGCAGTGAGGCTTCACTCCATGTGCTGTACGTTCCTGGACGCCGTCCACACGGGACCGCGTACCGCCGATTTCTGCGTGGGCCTTTTACTGGCTTGTCTGCTGTCTTATACTCTGGGTCAGTGCTTCTCAGGAAAGCCTCCGCCTCCTCTCCATTATTGAAGCCCTGATAAACAGCGCAAGAGAGTCCCTTCGTCTGTTTCTCGGCCTCTGCCCAGCTATTCACGATGGTAGTGCGTCCCCTTCCCTTCGAGATAGCATAGAGCTTGAACTTGCTCTCCATTCGCGTCGCCGGTTGACTCCTCTGGCCTTTCGTTGTGTGTGCTCGTATTGTGACACGCGTGGCGTTCTTCTTCTCGCACCGACCTAGTGTCTTCACCGTCCTTAGCAGGTTCGGTGGGTTTTGGGTCCGTGTTGATTGTGGTACTTCACACTGTGTCCGTGACTTTTGCGTTCCAGGCCGTATGAGCATTTCACTGTTCACTTGCCTATAATCCCTTCCTTCCATTCCGTGCTGCTCTGGGGGCGTTACCCTGACCACCTGTGGAGCTAGTCGTGGCATCATCGGAACTTCATTTGCGCAGAACATCTCCTTTGTAGCTTGTCTTCGCAGGAATAGCACGTAAGGGACAGACGACAGCACCTCTCGCCAGCTTGTTGCTCGCTCCACCTCATCGTCCTGGTACCTCCAGCCGCCCGGTGATAGGGTGAAAGACGTGTAGTGACCCGATCCCAGACACCCCTGATGGACCACCACAGCGGACACCCTATAGTCGGCCTGTATCTTGCTGTTCCGCATCGACACTTGTTCTCCCAGCGCCATTTTCGTGGCATTCTCGTTCACAATGCATACGATCATCGTTTCCGGCGCCTCCATCAAGATCCTGCGCTCCTGCAAAGACCCCGTACCGCACAGTCCGCACACGTAGTCCTGTGGTATCGTCGTCGACTCCAGTGCCGACTGTAGGTCCCATCCCCGCAGTATCAGGCCGCAGTCCAGCTCGATTGATTGGCTCCCTCCGCCACAGCATATGCACGTGCGTTCTACTGCCACCATGCATGTGAAAGCGTTTGCTAAGAGGTCGCCTGGTCTTGCTCTTTCCTGCAGGTCCGACACTATGTGTAGTAGGGCTCCGTGGGCGTCCTGTTGTCCTCTTCCCATCCATTCTCTTGTGATCCTCGTTATCTCTCCTTGCGACCCACCTCCCTGCACCAGTGCTAGTGCGCACACTGTGCACCTCGTCCCGCATACGTGAGGGGTGTTCCGTGCCCGCTGGAAATCCACATGCGACCCCTTCAGTAGTGCCTGCAAGGTGGCGTTCAGGTAACACGAGTCTCCGAGGTTCGTCAGGCCCTCCATCCAGGTGGTCCGCGTCTGGATATTCGTCCCACCCCCTTGGCTCTGCGGTTCGGTGACGTCCGGGCCTCTGCTACCAAGACACGGGGCCGCTGGCGCTACCCGCGTGCAGAAAAGGTTTGATTCCGGTTCACAGTCCTCCATGAGTATATCACCCCCTTCATCCATTCCATACGCTAGCGGCTCGCTCGTTTCGGCAATCTCCCCTGTAACTTCCTCCATTAGTTCCTGGGAGTTCGCCCCTTCCTGGCTCTCATAGTTCTCCATCTGTACATCAGCTCCTCCGTCTGTTCCACGCGCTGTCGGTTCGTCATATCCCTCGCGGTCTTCCTCCCGAGCGTTTGCTTCCTGTGGTACCAGTGGCTCCCTCTTTTGTTGGGCCTCCTCTGGGTCTTGCTCTCCTTCGCTGTGCTATCCGTTGCAATGTTGCCATGAGAGCTCTCGCCCACAACATCGTCAGCCTCTCGTCCAACTTTTTTGGCACCACTACCTGTGCCGCCCCTATCTCCTCCCACGACGGCAGCTCTCCAAGCTCTTTTTCGTCTGGCCACGGGGCGTTCTGAACCTCTTCCTCCCCCCCATCTAGCGCCATGGCTTCTCTACATCTCGGGTGGACCCCGGTGCTGCTTCCCGTCAGACACCCACACATCGTGCATGGTCGCACCCCCATCGCCTGCTGCTCCGCCTCCGTGAGAGGGCGATCTGACAGGAGGTGCTCCTTGTTCAAGTGGCCTAATAGTCCTCCTCAGTTCTTATATCCCTCAAATCGCTGGGCGCGTGATCGCGAGCATTCTCCCCTGGGGCAGTAGTAAGGCCCAGACCCCCTCAGTCCCGCGCTTGGTCCCGTCCCCAGGCCTATCCTCACCGCAGCCTCTTCAGCCGTTTGTTCGGAGAGCTTCAGCACATACACCGCCTCGGCTCTCTCCTCCACCCGATTGAGCATTTCGGCGTCCGCTTGGAGCACTGCCTCGTAGTGTTCTTTATCCAGCACTATCCACAGCGGGATGTCCTCAGTCCTTCTCAGGGGCAGCATCTTTAGGAGTCTCCCCGCCTCCCACACTATGATCACTACTCCCATCTGGTCCGCCGCAACCTGCAGCGCTACGTTGTCCCCCCATCCCTTGTTATCCAGTCGTACAGCGTAGTCCTCCTTGGCCAGTCCGTTGACGAACCATTGGTCCGTCCTCTCTTCACCTCTCATGTATTCCGCGAGTCTCTTCCGCAGCACCCTCGCACCCACTCGCCGATTCCATTCTCCCTTCGCCAGTAGGATTGCTCGGAACATACAGTCCCCATCCCCCTTAGTTTTTTTAGGGGGCCTTCCGAGACCGCCGCGTGAAGGCATTTTGTGTGGTCCCTTAAATAAATAAAAAGAGTACAGAAAATATCTCCTCGGTAGTATAGAGGTCAGTATTTCCGCCTGTCACGCGGAAGACCCGGGTTCAATTCCCGGCCGGGGAATTTTTTCTTTTTTTTGAGATTATCATGGATGTCGACGCCAGACATTTTTGTTGAAATAGATAACATGACATAATAAATAACGGCTCTTCTCCGACTTCGTCGGTGCAAAAAAAACTTTTACTGAACAGCTTATCACTTCCGGTGAACAGCGACAAAAAAGTGAATAGCAATGACATTATCAGGCATTCCAATAGCGAAAATCTCTTTTTTTTTTTTGCTGAAATAAAAAAGAGTTGAATTAGCTTAGAATCGCAGGGAACAACAAAATATGCATCCGAATCACATGTGACAAAGAAGGAATTTAAATAGACCTACCAGGGATAAGCAGCTCTGTTGTGCTTCATTCTGCAGGACCGACAAGGGAAACTTTTTGTGTAGTATGGTTCGAACCACAGATTAACTGCCAGCGTAACTGGGTCTCCTACACTTCGCACCTCATGCCACCAATGAGAAGGGAGGAAGAGAATGTCACCAGCTTCAACATGACAAGTCAAACGGCTGTTGTTCGCATGTTCAAAGTTAGGGTAGCGAGATAGCTCTGTTCGGTTATTTATGTGGACAGGTGACATTACAAGTGCCGTGGAGTCAGGAAGTGTATCTCTAGAGAAAGAATGGGTTTCAAAGGAATATGAAAACTCCGCTTCTCGTATATGTCCCTCATATAGATTCTCATTTTGGTGGGGGTGGAAAATGACAAATTCCTTTGAACCAGACACAACACCCATGAGGTTTTCGAAGGCGTCGAAATGAAGTTTTCCAGTTGTATTTCCTCCAAGCCAGATGTTCTTTTGCGACAACTTCAGAGGTTGCGACCAACGTGGGGGTGTAACATCGGCGGCTATGGCCTGCAGGTTATTAAGTGATGTGTATTCCAGATAAAAATTACTGTTGCTGTTGTTAGTGATGCCCGATATCAATTCCTCCATCGAAATGGTTGCAGAGGCTGGTCGGACGATCACTCGATCTGGGGACTCCAGCTTCCTCCACACGAAATCTGGAATTTCCCGATCTTTGTCACTCTTACCCCAAAACTTCACATCTTCGGGACCTTCGAAAATGCCATCTTCTGATAACTTTACATGAACTTCGCTAAGCCCAATTGTTTTTCTGAGCTCTGTCAGTGTCCAGGAATTAGCTTTCCATATGTCGTCAAGCATACCTTTCTTAATAATAACTGGCTTGCTTTTCTGCACATATTCTGTCATAAAGTCTCGACGAGCTTCTTCAATATTAATATGCTCACACAAACCCTTTTGTGTTGGAATATAGTAGTTGTTGTAAAGCCCATTGCGATATTTCACATATTGTAAGTCAGTCTCCAGATCCAGGGATTTAGCTAAAAAATCCGAGATTTCTGTTGGTTCAGGAAATGGAACTAAAGCAAGCGAGTAGGTTGTTCGGTGATACTCTGGCAGTATGCAGGTCAGGTGTTCTTCTGGATTCTTTGCTTGAATAACAACCAAAATTGCATCATGGATAAGCAGCAGATCATTTAGCTGTTCTTCTTCTTGTTCCAATCCGTCCAGTACTTCGAGTGCTGTTTGAATGCTCATAGGATTCACAAATTGGACTTTATCCAACTCCGATTGAGCCTCTTCAACAACAGATTTTCCCAGCATTTCCTGACCACTTTGCCAATCTTTCGAAACTGAGCGAAGGAATACCTGCGAGACCTGTATGTGATGTATCACAACTACAACAGGCCCGCCAACAGTCTCCATAAAGGTCGGGATAGAAATCCATAGCAAGAGTGACAATATTATCATATTTTAGAACTGCTGAATAAATTATTAGTAACGACGTTCAGTTTCGTTCGAGTGTCACAATTCTAACAACAAGTAAATTCTCTATCGCAGGAGTGAATTGTGCGACTTAACTGGACGGTCTCTCATTTGTCCACCCTTGTTTAATCCCGAAAGTCCTTTCAGACAATCGTCATCGAGAAGGGTATCGGCGTGAAAGTACGTAACTTCGGTAACTGAAGTTAACAAAGGTTCCTCAGGAGTGTATAATCATCGTTTAGGCGGTCTAATGTCAGTATTAATGGTTATCAGTCAATCAAAAAAATCAATCGAATGCAAAAAATCCTAGGATAAACAAACAATGGTTGGGTTCGGAGTCCCAATGTTAGCTATTTCCACCTTTGTGATCCCCATTTAGAGCGCTAACGGTGCCATATATCGTTGCAATATCTTTCCGAACTGGTGGGGGCAACATCATTGCTGGATCAGGCTTCGCGTGCTTCTTTCCCATCTCAATGACTGTGTTCATTTCAACTATCATTACACCAACAGATGCGATAAACGCAACGCCAGCAGTTCCCGACGACATTGTGTAAAATTCTGTGTAATTAAATTATTTCAGTGAAATGCCTGAAGATTCCTGATCATTTCTATGATGTCTGTTAATTGGGAAAGGTAAAGGTAAACATGGCACCAAACAAGAGCACGGCTTTGACACTTACACGTGGAAGGCAGACCAAGAGTTCTTACAGAATTGTAACGGTTGAATTAATTTGGTTTTATAAAAAGGTGCAACCTTATTTTTAGTCTCATTCTCTACATCACTCAACGTCTTATTTGCCTTCCCAATGTTTCCTTCTTTTTCATTGAAAGGTCAGGTTCTTGTCTCATATGTTATTCACTTCTTTTCGGATTCCTTGAATCCCTGTTCGATATTTAAATCAACGCATGGCCTGCATTGAAGGAGTTCACTGAGGAAGATGGGAATATTAAAAGGAAAAGAGAATTAATAGCCCGACTGCGTCACCATCACAAGACCCCAGGATCTGCCAAGCCATGCGGCTTACCCTCAAGAAATATGATGGAACTATTAAAGTTATTTCACCATTGCGACCAACCAATTTCGAATGGGAAAAGGCAAGTGTGCCTTATGCGATTTGATTTGAGGTTGATTACTCTCCGTATTTCCCCACTTCTTGCCTTCCAACAATGCAGCAAGCGGAAAAGGGATTTCCTGCATCTGCGAAAACTGTAGATTTATGGGAATCTTTTTCTTTTCCTGTGGCCTTAACAACACTAAAGGAAAAAGTCTTCTCTAGGAAAAGTTTTGCCCGTTGTGAAACCTCGTCTTCCAGATCGACTGAGAGTGTTATTTTAATTTATATTTGTTGTTGTTATTTAGTCAGTGACAACAGGAGGTCTTCCAATGTGTGGGTTGATGAAGTCCCAGTGGCCATTCTTGAAAGCCTCAAGATACCAAGAGATGGTGTCCTTGATTCCTGTTTTAAATTCGATGTCTTTTTTCCAACCGAGAGATTCCAGTTTTGAGGAGTCAACGACATATCTGAAATCGTTGAAGTCCCTGTCAGGGACTGCCGTGACCCAATCCCCAACCTTGTCACCAGGTTTCATCTCTTGGACTAACAATTCTGCAATTTGCATTACTGACCACTCATCATCAGTTCCAATGTTGTACGTCTCTCCCAATATTCCTTTTTCAACTACTGCAGCATAAGCTCTCGCAGCGTCTTCACTGTGCACGAACGTTCTCAGCTGGTTACCTGACCCTTGAATGGTCATTTTCTCACCCTTGTTTAACAGCCAAATAAATCTCGGAATCACCTTCTCAGGATACTGTCTTGGACCGTAAACGTTGTTGCCTCTCGTGATTACTATCGGAAGGTCGAATGACTTGCGGTAAGCTTTCACAATGAACTCTGCTGCAGCCTTTGTAGCAGCATAAGGGTTAGTCGGGTTTAATAGTGCGGACTCAAGCTGACTGTCATTGACTTCTCCATACACTTCGTCGGTTGAGACGTGGATGAACTTTTCGATCTTTCCATAAACCTTAGCGCACTCTAACAAGTTGTGTGTTCCCAGAACATTCGTTTTCGTGAAGCACAGCGAGTTACCGAAACTGTTGTCAACGTGAGTTTGCGCTGCAAAATTGATGAGCGTGTCGATCTGAAACTCTGTGAAGATGTGCATGACCAGGTCTGCTGACTCGATGTCACCCTTTACAAATTTGTAGTTGTCCATGGTGTTCACGTTCTTAGAGTTGGCCACGTAATCCATCTTATCGAGGTTCACAAACAGACAATCGGAATAACGCGGACAGAAATAATTCAAAAAGTTTGAAGCAATAAATCCGCAACCTCCTGTTACAAGAATGTTCTTCATCGGGGCACCAGTCTTGCGCATTCTGGTCTCGAGGGCTTCTACGGTAGTCATCTTGTGTGTCTCTGTGAAGATAAACAAATAACGAAGCGATGCTATTTACCAGCTTTAGAACCAGTTTTCCCGATGATTGTTTTGCTTTAAAAGGTTTATGATCAAGCAACAAAACAAACAACAGAATTAATACGAGATAAAAAGTTTTAGTTTTCAATTTTTATCTGTCAGATAACATTTTCTGGCTTCTCCCATTTGGATTCCCCAAACGCGACATGAACAGAAAACATAAATCTTAGCAGTTTTCTTCGTACTATTTTTCTGTCTGGAGTTGGTGGAAAGGAAACAAAACTAAACAGCCGATCAGTATCGATGCGAGTTGGATCACACTGATGCGAGTTGGATCACACTTTCGGGGTGTTTAAATTCCAATTGCGGTAAACATCCTAAGTGCGGGATCTACGACAGTAAATCCGATAGTCGCATAGACGATGAGACGCTCAATAGCTTTAGAGTCAAACCACTTTGGGAAAGATATTAAAGAAAAGATACCACCAACAATAGTTTTGACAACCTGTCGAGCTATCAACACGAGCAGCAGGCCAGGTACAAAACGAGTCGCTGAAAATATGATGAACGACATGTAACCCTCTCCACGAATAACACGAGTTTGAATCATCGCATCATTCGAATGAAGTTCAGACTTCCAAATCCCGAGAACAACTCCCAACACCACTCCGGTAAAAGCAACTGCGTACTCATATGACGGAGTGTGTTTGAGTGGTGTCGGATAACTTTTAATTAACAATAAAGAGAATAAGGATTGGTAAAGAGGTACCTGACAATCTGACAGCAGCCAGGCATCAACATATTCGCTGAACGGCAAGTAGAAGACAACACAACCGATGGCCACAACGAGACCAAGAGCAACGTCAATTGGACTGTGCATACCTAAATACAATCTGCCGTACATAATAAAAATACACCAGCCAACGCATGCCAGAGATGTTGTGCTTGATATGTCCCAGGGTTTTCCATCCTCATCCCAGTCAAATAGTAACACATACAAAACTGTTGCGACTGTATTTATTGTGTGTGTTGACGGCAAGCCATATTCCATCGCATGCTCACTGTCCCCTCCTACAAGTCGGACACCCTTCTTCCAGTTTGGTCTTGGTGAGCAGATGATGTCTTTTACAGAATTTCCGACGTAAATTAACACTGCACATAAGATAGTTAGATGTCTGGCAAATCGAAGCTCACCAGACCAAAATAAAAACGGTAAGAACGTAATATAAAAGGAAGTCCCACAAGTTAATGAAGTCAGTAAGAATAGTTGGTCCAGAATCGGATGGCTGTACTTCTGCATTGCGATTACCCAGCTAGTCTCTCGTTCAACTTCTTTTTCAGCCCACGGTTTCACTGCAGCACGGATTCTCAGGTACAGAGACGGGAATAGCGCCACCACAATAAAAGTTGCTATAGCACAAAACATTCCAACAAGTGCCATGCTATCGCTTACACCAGCTTCATAACCTCTGCGATAATCGTAGGTTTCAGTTCCGTTCAACTTATTGACCCTCGTCGCAACCAACATGTCTGTTAGCTTTTGACGCCACATTTTATTGAGAGCTGCGAGAAAGTAAAGTTGCAAATAGAAAATAACAAGACATCGACCACCGATACTGAAGAAAGAGAAGAACTGGCTAAAGGTTCCTTATTCGGTTTGTTTTGTACTGATCGGCCCGAACTAAAAAGAAAGCCAGTGTCCATAAGGGAAAAGATAGCAGAGACTGAGTAGGGTGCGGGGTGGAACAGATATGTTTCATGTAATGTTTATCACAACTAACTTTTTAAGGAAACTAAAATCATAACTTATGGTTTACTCACTACCATCATAAAAGAAACTAAAATGGGGCGATCGGAAAATTATACAAAGCTTCAACAAACGAATTAACAGCTTTCCTTATCACACAAGTTTTTGTTCTGCTAGGCACTCTGTCTGTAAGCTAATTGGTTCAGGTCTCTTTGTCATTTAGTCAGGAACATTTCTCCTCAGATGGAACCAAACGCAGATGCGAGTGACGGAAAGCCAACTGAAAGGCACCTACTTCGAAAAAAAGAACAACTTTAACCGCATTACAATCTGAGACCAAGAACAGTTTCCGGGTGCTGTGATACACTCGAAAATAAGCAGCGGATAGGGACAACTCCAAAGAATCGGTCTGAAGTAATTTGCGATTCAAAAGTCATATTTGCGGGGTAATTATTGAGGGGGGGGAGGAAGCTGGGAATCTTTTTTTTTTGAGAGGACCCCTGTCAGGGACCTCACGATAACTCACCTACTAACGTAACATTTAAACTGACTGAACTCCACCGTACAACGTGTACTTGAGCATGTGACAACAACTGAATCGATCGCTTCTTACGGACGACGTTATGGAACCATAAGAAGGAAACAAAAGTTACGGATTGATTCACAATTCATTATGCTGGGAGGAAACTTCACACAACCTTAAAACCATTACAGACAAATATAATCAACAATGAGGGACAATACGACAGGTACGCGTAAAAATGAATACAAATAACTTAACTGAAAATGCAACACCTTTGTCTTTTTGTTTCCCTTGGAGAACTTTTGCATTTCACAAAGATCTACAACGTACCATAAAAGTTGTCTGTTCAAATAGAAAGGAATTGCTGCGAAGCTTAGTTGGTGTTACTGATATCGAACTCCAACAGGTTATAAAAGGGAGTAACTTTACAGGAACTCATGTTACTCATTGCAGGCTGAAATATTTACTTTATCCACGTCGTAGATAAGTAAAACGTTTTAAAGCTGGTCACTGGAACAGCAAAGATGGGGAAATGGAGGGGATGGAAAATAATAATCCAAAAAAAGGATTTCAAGACAATTAGTTACGTTAAGTACTCGCACTGTACACCGTCTAGCATCGAAAGAAGAAGCTTTTATAATTCGACGTAGTACGAGTTAATATAATAAAGACAAGTAGAACACAAGTGGGAAGAGTTCACTGCACGAAGATTCGACTCGCCTCACGATAAAACAGTTGGAATTATTTTCACCGAACGAGCACAGACACGAAGGTCACAGGCATAAAATGAGAACAAACACTGAAACAAGAAATTTCTTTCGTGCAGTACTTCCACACCAAATGTTCCATATGCTGTCAAACGTTTTGTTCTTCCTTTCAGAGGAGACCTGTCGGGTCACCTCTGTTTGGAAGGATGGGCTAATGCAAAGTTTTCATCAGATTCCTTAAGAAACTAATTCTCAGTCGTTGTAAACATCTTTCCTGAAGCCTCGAGAAATGAGACGGAAAGTCAACTCAACTATCACAAGACTTTCGCATAACTTTCTACCTATTTCGTTATTGCCTCACGGCTTAAACACAACTTGTGTACGTTTTTATTTAATTTTGTTTTGCAACGTCGCACTATTATGTCCGGGAGGGGAACAGTTATTGCATGCAGCTTCTGGTATAAATAAGTGTTTCCATCCAATGGGGTGATATAATACAATTTGATACTTTTCTTCGCCTCAACACCCAAAGTTGGATAGTATTTAAGGATGCGAGTAAAAGGCTAGGAAGTACTAAAATAGATTCTGAGGTGAAGAAGAGGTTAGTTCTTCAGACGCAAGTTGCTAAACAGGTTTTGATTTTTTGTTTTTTCTTTTCTTTTTCGATAAGTTCATAACGTGGTTTTTTTTTCTTTTCTTAAAAAACAGTGACTAAGCACACTATTTTATGCGGAAACAACAGATGACGAAATGATGGAGCCTCTAGGAAGAGGCACGATTACTATAAAAATGAAGAAGAAAAAACAAGACACGGAACGAATAGAGCGCTTCCTCGTTTCTTGCCTATGACAGGACAAGAGTGCAACATGCTCGTGGTCAATGAAACAGTATTAAGCGAACAAACAGAAAACTGATGTTCGAGGTACCGTTTGACCACAAAGCAACAAGAGCTGCACGATAAGAATACTGTAGTAGTAATACAAAGGAAAGGGGGAAGGGAATGATATGAAACTTATCAAAGAAAGGACACAAGGCATCAATACAATCCTTGAGACAATGAAAGTGATATGCTAATGCATTGAGCAATAAGAAGACTTAACGAACGGCCACAACTCCTTGTGTGAGCAACTAAGAAGCAAAGAGAATAAACAAAAACAGATTTTAGTACCAGTTTGTGGAGAAGCTGTTGGAGAATCAAATGAAAGAATAACGTTTACCGACTATTAGTATTAGTATTCGCATTAACTTTAAATAAAGCTTGCTGCCGAGGCTTTCTACAGAATCAAAAATAAGAAATTGGAACTTAGAATGTAGTAGTTTGAGAAAGGGAAGAATAGTCTCGAAAATAGTCCTCTCAGTCTGTAGCAAAGTATCATCAATATTTGATAATAATTTATTATTATTACCCTCCCTCATGTATCCTTTGCTCTGTAAGTCAGGTCCATGATCGACCACTTGAACTTTTCAGCAAACTTCTTTGCGAAAATTCTTCCTCTCACACTGTTTCCTGCTTCATCGAGGCGAGGGGATCTGACGACCAGTCCTAAGACACCTGGTACTACGAGGTAAACAGCACCAGAGACTCCACTCTTTGCTGGAATACCAATACTGCATGCCCACTCTCCGCTGTATGTGTACATCCCACAACTGTAGCAGAGTTGAAGAGTTGCCTTAACAGTATCCCAGCACATAGCTCTCTTTCCTGTCAATGGACAAACCCCCCAATTTGCGAGTGTAGCTGCTGTGGTTGCCAGGGATTCCGCGTTCATGGAAACTGAACACATTCTCAAGTATAAATTAATTTCCCTCGCAAGATCTTTGTGGGCGCGTACCGAAGCAGGGAAGCATCCTTCAGCCATCAAAAGATTTGAAAGCGCGTAGTTGCGAAATGCAGTGGCTTTTTCACTCTGGTAGACATCCTCATCAATTGTGACTGGCTTGTCACCAGCCATCACAGTTAGAAGTTCCATATACTTCTTAAGACGTTCTTCAGGTGAAAGTTTTGGATAAATCAAACTAGCAGTCACCATCGCCCCAGCAGAAGTTACTGCATTAAATGGCTTCCCGTCAGTCAGTTCGAAGTCGTGAAACTGCCTTCCACTCGGTTCTCTTCCTACATAACTGTGTACATAAGTTTCTCCGTTTTGCTCCAGCGCACTAGCGTAGCAAAAGGGTTTTCCACAAGACTGAAGAGTGAAATTCGACTCATCTCCATACGAATAGATTTGACCATCGACTGTACAAATAGAAACCGAAAACGTGTTGGGATCGACGTGTTGCTCATCCAAGTTTGGAATGTACTTCGCATTCGCGCCCTCGTTGGGACCCTGGAGAACATCGTCGCAAATCTCCGCAACAATGGCCGTAAAACTCGCCCAATTTGGAATTGCTGCGTTTCCGAAACTAAGTTTCGCAAGGGATCTGACTCTTGTTATCTTACGAGAAGTTGTTGTTGCTCCCAACAGAGTGTCTTTGAAAAGTTCCTGAGCGATAACGAGGGACGTGTCTTGTTCGAAAACTTTTACAACTTCGTAGAACGTCGTGTTGTCTTCAGAGAGGTCGCTGTTTTCGACAGTTTCGCGAACTTGACGAACATCCTGCCAGGAAGAGATTGCATCCGACTGTTCTTGACGGAGGTCTAAAATATGACTCGATACGGAGATGTTGTTTATCTCTCTCAGAAGTAGCTGATTGTTGACAACGCTGATTCCCATTTCTTTGTAAAGATAAAAACAAAATCCAATCACTGGAATTGGACAGCCATCCGGAAGGTTGCAGAACTTCTCGGCGTTGAAAATAAAAGTTTTTACAGCGCGTCCCCTGTCGTTAGCAATTTGTTTGAGATCTGCATTTGTTTTTACGAGTCCGCCATCTTTGTAAGCGCCCTTCTCTTTGAGGAAATTCGCAACATCGTTGTGAACGTTCGTAAGTGATATGCGAAGCGGCGTACCACCCCATCTGTCTTTGCAATTTACTTCTGCTCCGTGCTCTACTAATAATTGGACAACTTCTAAATTGCCCTCTTCCGATGCGAGATGAAGTGCAGTTCTCTTGTCATAGTCAGCTAAGTTAACATCAACCCCTCCGTCGATTAGCAGCTGAAGCTCTTCGATGTCTCCTGCCACTGCGCAGGTGCAAAGTGCGGCGACTCGTTCTGCGTCGGCGCATTGAGTTGCCTCATCGTTCTGGTTTGCAACGAGTCTCGCGAATGAAGTCTTTCTAACAATGTCATCGCCACCACTGCTATTAGTTCGCGAGTTACGGTGAGTTGCAAGTGTTTTCGTACCGTTTCCAGACTGATCTAAGAAATCGATTCCTCTGTTCTTTAATTTGAAATTCTCTTCCTGATATTCAGAGTTCGCCATCTCAAGTTTCTCCCGCTGCGCACTCAACTTTGCCACGAGAGACGTTAAGTTATCGGCATCTCCTTTGAGAACTAAATACTTCAGCTGCAGCTTTCGAAATCCCTCTCGGAGGTCTTCAGCAGAAGCATCTTTCATCTTCTCTTCTGACCAGTCATCGAATACTGCTGACTTCGCATCTATCGGATAGATCGCATCGAGTTGTTTAACTTCATCATTGCTACCTGGTGTCTGCTTACTATTACGTTGTCTCTCTACTGATCCAGTTGCACCCATTTGTGCAGTACCTGAGATTGAAATATTAGTCAAGAAAGCTCTCACACATTCACTACTCCGCAAACAAATAAAGAAACTAACTAATGAATCGATTAACTAATAAATATAATTCAATCGACTTCCTTAAATAATATTATCACCGCTGCCGCTGTACTTGTTGATCGCGTCGGCTATTCATCTCCGAATTCGCAAATCGTAACAACGGATTAAATGGGTTCTGAAATACATTTATCGATAAGTGAAATAATAATAGTGCTCAAGCATCAGGCATTCGCTGAGGTACCAACCACAATAGGGGATTTCCCATCACATGCGTAATGTTGGTGTACAATCCTTCATCGTAGCTGACAGTACCGTAACCTGATTCGAAGGTTGTTTTATTTTGACATATCAATCGTGAAGTACAACAAAAGAATCCCGACGAGAAGAATGTCATCGGAATCACAATAAGTGAGAAGAATGCCGTGTAGATATTCGTCACTATTTCAGCAGCAGAAGAAGTGGCACCGAATTTTGGAATGTCCTGATTGCGGTGAAAGACATACGAACCAAGTAAGTACCAATAATGAAATATCACGAGAGAGATGTACAACAAAAACAACACAAACACTTTATGATTAGCTCTCCCAACACAATTATCAATCCAATCACAGTGATGATCATATCTGTGAATACATCGATTACATCCACTGCAGTGATGTGTCCGCTCTTCCTTTTGAGCTCCACATTTAGTGCATTTTGTGACACCACTTTCTAAGTCAACAACGTAATCTTCTTTGACAGACGGGTCGATATAAAAAGCTAAGTAGTATGAATACAACGTCAGTCCTCCCATTACATTACATGCAATCTTATTATAAAAACACCAATCAGAATCCCACACACGCTGCCTTGCTAGGGTTGGTATGTAAACCCAAAGACTTAACATCAAATACGATAAAATATCAATCGTTACAAATATCGGAAGGGCCCATAAACGTTCTCTCTGATCTCTCTCTAAGGGATACTGAGCCGCAGCTCTTTCCTCAGCGGTTTTTTCTTCCCCATCCGGCTGCGCCTTACTCTCCCGTTTCATTTTTGCACCGACTGTGACAAGTAATCGTTACTACTTTTGTTCGTAAAACATCAATATTTTGTAAATCAACAACAGCGATACTCCCGTCACCACTATCTTAATTAAGAAATAAAATAGAACAACACTTGTAGCATAGCCTGCTAGTAGTATCGCGCAGGGAGACGATGCCGAAGTAGCACCGGTGATCTCACTAAACCTGATTTGTCACATAAAGTGAATACACATGAAATAAGTTCCGAATATATGAGAACTTGTTCTTCGTCGAACCCACCAGCAAATAATATCAAACAACTCCCCAGGACATATTTTTTCGATTCTTTTTTTTCCCCCTTACTTTTTTTTAAATTTATTTTTATTTTTCTTCTGATAGTTTCTAAAACACGAAAAAAAAAAAAAGAGGAAAAAATATGAAATTATATTTTTTATTCTTTTTTTTAACAAACCACAAGCAGCCAAAGAGCGCGAAGAGTTCTAACCAAATCGTAACTTAAAGAATTGATAAAACTATACTTATTGTACAGTACGATACTTTGTTGTATAAACATCACTGAGATAGAAGGACATCAGCAGGCTACTGCATCTCTTTTTTGGGATAAAAGACGAGGTGATGTTGGAGCGAGATTGGGAGGATCCTGTGCTACCAGAGCGGGGCTGAGAAGTATTTTTTTTGCTTTGCTGGGAGAAGGCTGAAGCTGATCAGCGTACGCAGGTGATGGGCAGCTGAGGGCAGTTGTATAAACAGGTGATGGAATAGTTAGAGATGATGACTGAAATATTGACCTCTGTCTGACATGAATGTCCAACTTGTCGATTCGCTCATTTGCAAGAGATTCGTTTAAAACTTCGTTTATCAAACATTCTGTGTTGATATTTGCTTCACAGAATTCTCTTTCAATTTTCTTCCTCTCGTTGTAGATGGACTCCTGGATTTGGGTTTCGTTCTCAAGTTGCTTGCGAGCATGTTGGATGCCGAGCTCTTCCGTCGCTTCCCGTTTTTCTGCCTCAGCGCGAAGAATGCTGGCCTTAAAGTCGGAAAAATCGTTGTTTGTGATTTCGGCAGGAGCAGTGGGGGGTTGCAGTACGGCTGGGGGATTAACTGTAACTGGACTCGAACCACCAAGAGCTGCACCCCATCCGCCGTCACCGTCATCTACGTCAGCTTCCTGCTGACTTTCTTGTGTTTGTGCTTCGGGTGCTGCTACTATTCCAGTCTCTTCTTCTTGTCGTTGTTGATCCAGTCGAGTAGCTTCTTCTTTCCAACTATCACAATTAAACCAAAGCTGCCACTGAGAAGCAGCAGTTAAAATACTCGGAACAAACTCATCCAAGTCATCATCAGATGTATTTGCGTCTTTCTCAACAATCGCAACTACGTCGTCGAGAATCGACTGGTGCGCCAGAAGTGCTTCTAATTTAGTTGTTAGATCAGCAAGCATAGTACTCGACATTGGGATTAGACCAGCACGTCTTTCTCTATCGAGAGCTGCTTTCTGGTGACCCTCACACATCATCTTTAATGTGGAGACAGTCATACCTGACTGCTTAATGACGGGGTCATATTGTCTTCGAGTTTCGAGGAACTCCTCTACCATCCTATCAAAGGAGGATTCGAGAGCGCTCGCCGTGCTCCGAATTTGAGAACCAAGTGGCCAGTAAAGCATAGCATTGAGAAATACCTGATGAACATCGGCATAAATCTCAGCGACATTTTGGTACTCTCGGAAACGAGCGAGAATTTTTGAGATGTCAAGTGGCCTGGTTACGATGTCCCAGTAGTCTGAGGCACCGTCATTTTCTGGGTCAACAGGTCTGCAAAAAGGAAGACACCCAGGAGTCTGCTGTAGATCTTCAACAACTGATCGAAAGTGATCGACAGCAGACATCTTCCTGTTTGCTGACATTACGCGAACCTTTTTAAACTCCGCAATTTCAATGGGGCCTCCGAGTTGCATAATTCCCTGTTCTACATCATTCATCATTACTTCTATTTTACGTTTTAATATTTCCGTCATTTTAATTGCTGACTAACACAAAAATAATTTTGTGACAGCAATTGAGATAACAGCAGTTCAAAAGATCAGAAGAATTGTAAAATAATATTCGTGAGTGGGAAGAGAAGCAAAGGGAAGGGAAGGAAGGGGAGGCAAGTAGTTGATTATTTAAGTGTATTCCTGTTTTAGTAACTAATGTAATTAGAGGCAAAGCTTCTGATCTAATAAGGTATCAAAAAGTTGTATCTGCGTCACTGGGTATAAAGAAGTACAGTTCAAATGTTTATGTTCTCCGCCAGCTTATTGTACAAACTTGTCAGTCAAGATAAGGCGACAGCTGCAAACCTAAAATCAGAATGTCACTCCGCCAATAATGAAGAAGTGTTTCTGACTTAGTAAGTTATTCTCTTTTTTGTATTCGTCATAGAATATAACGTAGCAACTTGCTGATGGCATCAGGAGGATGGCAATCGACCAAACAGAAAAATAAATAAATAAAACGAGCACTCGTAAGAGATGTCAAGAATAACAAAATAATCACTAACATCGCCGTCAGCTGAACTCTCAGAATTACGCAGCGCTTGCGATGCTAAAAACCCGAAAAGCAAACACCGATATTTTGAAAGATTCGAGGGAGGAAGAGAGACCGCCCACCGACTGAAATAAAGAACTGACGCTAGCGCACGTTCAAAGCTGCGCTGCTCTTTACAGATATTTGGGATGGTGATGATGGGAATACAGAAGGGACCAATGCGCGGGAAGTTACCCACACACGATGTACTTTTCTTCTCATTCATCAACTTTATCAATACCGCAAGACTGCAATAATCTTTTCCTCTTAATTCATTTCAGTATATCATGCGTAATTTAATTGTAACACGTTAGAAGGTAAAAATACAATAAAAGCAGCCAGAGTAAGGGACTACGAGAATCTATTAATACCATTAGTGTCTTCATCATCGTTGGTACTGCAAGCAGCTCTTCCTTCATAGATGTCTCGAATTAAAGATATTCCCAAATAGAACTTTCCTTCTTCATCCATCGCAGCGAACATTGCTCCCAAAGGATCGTCCCTTTCCTGATCATCTTCAACCATACTTGTGATGCTCTTCAATAATGATTCTCCTTCTTCTCCAGAAGCTGCCATTGCAATAAGCTCAAGTGGGGTACGAGGCTTTCCAAATATTGAGCTGGTTCTCGATTTCAAAGAATCGTCACTTTCAGTTTCAATTTTCCCGTTTGTCTTCTTTTCCACCAGAGCACTTGGAAGGGATGCCTCGTGAATCGGCGGCGCCGGCTGATTCTTAAAAACGGATTCTAAGGATCTGTTTTATTATTTGATGGATGACGTTAGAAGAAATATTTAGAGCTGACGAATCATGTGAAGCATACCTTAAGTACCACCAGGATGGTTTATCTGTCTTTGGGGAAGTATCCGACGTTAAAGCAGCTGCAATAATCATTTCGATACCAATTCCTTCGTTCACATCCAGGTCGGAATTCCCTTCTGAGGCTTCTGAGGCCTTGGTTACGTCTCTTTCCGCCAGCTGGTTTTCCATTTCACTTTCCTTCACATTATTTTTCGTAACTTCCTCAACATCTTTCCTTTGATCATCGATTTCCGGCTCTCGAGTGCATTCAGAGACAGTCTTCACTGCATCAACAGCTACCTCCACTGACTTAAATTCCGGAGGGGGATCTCCATTAGATAACGCGAATAGTGTTCTGATTAGGTAGTTTAATGTTTTCCTTATTTTATATTTATAGTTCCCAAAGTTCACGCGAATACTTACATACCTCAACCCCCACCAGTGAGGTAGCCCAGTTTGTGGAGGTGTGTAGTCATCCAGAGTTTCAATCATACGTTGAAGTATCTGTTTGGATTATTTTATGTGAACTAAGTAATTGGAAAGCCGTTACATATTATTACAATTGCAACAATACCTTTTTCCCCAAACTGGTATCGTGCTGGAGTGCATCTCGAGGGGTAGTCACTTTAGTGTCAGCAACAATTGGAGTGGAGTCTACAGTCGTAACAACATTGACTTCTTCCTGTGCTGATTTCGTGATATTCTCAGCTACCGCTGTGCCTCTCAAAAGGTTCTCTTCGTAGTTCGATGAGTATCTCTGCTGTGTGGACTCGTCAGCGTTCTTAAAGTTCTCATTTGCTTTGCTTTGAATTATCTTTACGAGAGCCGGATTTATGAGCGTGTCGCAGAGTTTGATTTCCGAAATTGTTTTACTTTTTGAAGCAAAGTCACTGAGTAGCTTCCCTGCCGGATGTGAAATAGGATTCCTACTGAGGTCCAGAAACCTTACTCCCGGATGCTCCATCAAAGCGCTAACAATCTCTTTGACAGAATCGTTGTTTAGAAAGTTGTCAGCCACAGACACTCGTTCGCAATTAGAGCAGGCCCTCACAACTTCCATAACTGGACGAATACCTTTCCTTCCAACTAAATTATCATGGAGGTCTACTTCTGTTAAAATATCGAGGCGTCCCTCCGTCGAAGGGAACTTCCGAAGAAGCTCCGCATTGCGTCGGCACTTAAACTTTATGCAAGAACTGTTGTAATTGTTTGTAAGATTTAGTCTTTATTAATAAATTGTTTTTCTTTAAATATTTAATAGCAACATACTCCTCATAGAGACTCCGTACGGAAACCATCTTATTGCGATATCGACATCTGGAGTTTTATATTAATTTCTGTTGGGTGGAAGTTGGGATTTTGATGAAAAAAGAAATAATCCAAAAACTGATATTCCACTCTTTTATCATTCAAGTTGCTGTTATAATAAATAATTATAAAGGTATTAATAAATAAAACAAATCGAATAATTGTCGACTAATCATATTCCAAACTGAAGGGCTCCCCTCAGATAACAATTATTCTTATCCAAATACGAAGTGCGAGAGAATCACTTTTCTTTGAGAGAGCTTAAAGCTCATATTAAAGGCAAAGCAAAACGTGTTCTATCGTAAATTAACAAGAGGATTCGCAAAGTACACGACAACAAAAAATGATAAGAACTCGAGACCAGTGACAAGTCCGTAAATAAAGAAAGTTACATATTCGCTGGTAACTTCGAGTGAAGTTCTTGTAAAATTAGTAAAAAATAATTTTTCGTTCCTTATTTCCATATTGCTATACAACAGGTCACTCTGTTGAGACATTCATTCAAAAAACAAATAAAAAATACAAAAAAAAAAACGGAAATGTGCCATCAGTGGCGCACAAGTTATCAAAATAGCTGCCCACGTGGTGAGATAATCTACAGGCGTCTGCCATACCACGCAGGCTGCAGTGTTTCGATAACCTAATGAGCAAATTTGATGTGTACCAGGAGGAGGTGGGGTTCACAAAAAACTAAAAAATAAGAAACAAAAGATTCCGTCAGCTAGGTTTGTATAGCTGCACCGCTACCTGACGAGAAGAAAATGGAACCCAAAAAGTAACAAACAGTAACGACAAAGCGTTGAAATATTAACCGCAACACACCACCCCTGACGATCAAAGAAAGATAAGAGTCATTATCATCAACACGACAGAGATCAATTCCTTCCAAATACCGCAATTTGTAATTTGGATTTTCTTTCCTCCTCTTCACTCAAAAAAGATAATTAAATTGACATCATCAGTCGGTCGTTTTATTTTCTCTTTTTCTTTCTTTTCGTTTTGCAGAATCAAAAAAAAAAAAAAAAAAAAATGAATTTAAGTTAGCAGTAAAAGTTCGTATCAGTATGGTTGTTAAAAACATGTTTAAGCTTCAGGGAAGCAGGCATAGGTATGATTTTCTACAGGGGCTGCTGGATACAAAAACGCACTCAGCTTGTCAGGTGTGTAAGGTTAATAATAAACACACCACGTTGTGTGTATCTAGAGTAAGATATTACAGTAAGAATTATTAATAACTAACTCTGATCACAGTTTGATTCTATTTTGAATACTCGCTAAAGTACTTCTACTGGAAACTACCAAATGAAAAAGTTATCGAAATAAAATCAAATGATCGATTAACACACTGAAGGGAATTAAAATAGAATTGATGAGGGCTGCGATAAGATATCTAATCGTAAACTTTCTATTGAATACAAAATATCTTAAGAATAACAACAAAGTAACAACAAACACAATACGCATGAAGGGAGATGAACATTGCTGCCCAGATTCTCCCCCGAGAAGTGCAGATGTAAATTGAATCCAAACCCAAGCACGCAACTGAAGAGGGAGGCGGAGTTGGAATAAGAGGGTTCATTAAATCAAGATTTTAAAAAACACAAGTGTTCTGCTGTTCTACATAACACTGTGGAATACGTAGTTTCAGGACACAGTTGTCCCCCCCAGGCCTTCATCAGTAAGCTCCGGGAACTTCATTCCAGTTTTTTTGATAAATCAGATCAAATGTTTTATTCAAAAGAACTGATAAAGTTAGCTAAGTGAAACTTACAAACTTAGGGAGCTCAGGAAAAAGTAAAACAGTCAGTTTCAGGTCCAGACCAATTTAGGTAGATGGCTGCATCGGACATTTGCTGCGGGTTGCGGCGAGTAATCAAAAACTAGAACAGAATGCGCCCTTTTTTTTTTTTTTTTTTTTTTTTTTGAATTCAGAGTTCAAAGCCTCCGAAGAAGCTCACGGACTCCAGTCATTTAGTATCACAACCGTGAGACTCTCACAGGTAAGAAAAGACTCAGGATTGACCAGCACTAATTTTATTGCGACATTACATTCAACTGACAGCAATCCCTTCTACGACAGAGAAGGGAATTAGGAAAGACGAGCTCGCAATAACTGACGGGCAAGTTAACTGTACGCGCGGAAATCCAGAATAAACTCAACAACTTGTATCATCACAATAGAACACACCACACATGAATACAAATTAACACACATCTGGAACACCACTTTGTCTTCATGTCAGAACATGAAGTAAGGGAAGACTACTTGCAGGTGATTGTGAGAGCTTTCCCAGAGTGGACAACATATTAACTACTGCATTCCAACATTCCCGAGTAAGCTACACTTTACCAAAAGGTTCGCTGCTGTAAAAGATTCACAGAAATCCAATTCAGTTGCGGTAAAAAAAAAGAAAGCGGGAAAAAAAAATTAAATTAAAATGACGTACGGGGTCTGATTAGAACAAATAATAGTCACCGAAAGTAAAGCAACCTGAAGACTTCTTTGATAGACACATCTATTTAAGTTCCAGTGAGAAGAAGAAGTGATAATTCACTTATTCCTAACTGGTGGTAATCCATATTTGAGCGATTCACAGAAGCAATCTTGTGTTTGAAGATAACTGGTGAGGTGGGTGCGGTGGTAAACCAAAGTTCGAAAATAACAAACTGGTTGTGCTGATAAATAAAATTAGAAAAGGAGGGGGGGACTCGATCACTTCGATTTTTTATTTTTTTTCTATAAACTCAAATATAACAAAAGCGGTGGATTGATGAAACTATTTTACGATTCTTTCAAAAAAACAATCTCCGCGGGCATCGCACAAGAAAAAGCTCGCCCGCGTGAAAAGGTTTTTATTTCAATTTTTATTTGGGGTGGGAAGTTTATTATTTCAATAAAAACAATCAGCCATCTATGAAATAGTAGCTAGAGGTAGCTAACCACTCTGCTCAAACATATGCAGTGTGGAATCGTGTCATGAGTTGGGAAACCAAAAACAGGATCCAATAGCAGAGTGTCAAAACCTAAATTATTATTTATATTATAATTTATCAAAAGAAATTATGTTTCGCTAATTCGTAGCACACTAATAGCAGAGCACTCAATGGTGGGTTTACTTGAGAGGGGGGTTGAGAGGATATCATCATTGTGTTGCAGTCACTTAAATCAGACGTGGAACAAAAGGGGAGCCACCCACCACCGTATCTGTGAAGCTCAGTTTTGAATTACGTTGTCAGCAGAACGACAAATCGAACGTAAAACTCCGCAAATTCAATGAAACAAAAATCCCGCAGATGACAGACGTTAGACAAGTGATAAGTGATTAGCAAATCTACAAATCGAATGGTGCCAGCGCTTCGTCTAAACAAACAACGAACAAAAAAAAAAAAAAAAAAAATAATAAATCCGAACTTCTCATAAAGCAGCACCACGGAAGAAAAGTTTGATCGATTTGTAATATTACGTCACACAAAGTAGCAGCAGCAACAACTACTAATATTGGACTTGTTCATTAATTGATCGTTTGATTGTCCTCAGAGAGGAATGAAAACAAAAGTTTATTGCTCTTTCATTCGAAGACTGCAATTGGGGTGGGAAGAAGATCGGATTTCTTTTTAATGATAATATGCATCCCAGAACTCTCAAGAAGTTCTTACTCTGCATATCAAAAGACCGAATTCGTCGACTTCGAGTGAAACCACCAGAAGCCATAAACAAACCCAAGAAAGAAGGGAGGAAATTCTCGTGAAGCTTTATAAGAAGTTGAGGCTGCTGTTACACAGAATCACAGCAGCTGTGTCGGCTGTTGTTTTGTTTAAAAAAAAAAAAAGAAGTAGAAGACTGACAGACTGACAGCCAGCTATGGCGCTGAAGCCTTCGATGGATTTTGAACAGCGAGAATATTTTTGAATGTGACTCCGTAGGGTTGGTTTTCTAATCCGACCATTCTTTCATGAACAGACTTTTTAATTCTCTTGTAGATCTCGAGCTCTAAAGTTGTCATTTGTTGCGGCATCTGCATAACAGCAGATTTGGGATTTAAGCTGACGAGTAGATCGTTAAAAAGATCTTTTAATATTGACACGTCACTTCTTAATTCCTGAACTTGATACATCCATTCACCCATTTCTTGATCGAATGTATCTATTAGAAGACTTACTAGAGAGTTCCTTCCTTTGAGTCGCAACACATCCCACGGAACTGTTCTGAATGACGTCGCTACACGAGAAAGGATGTACCCGTCAATTAGAGTTCCACACCTCGGCATCAGTTCTGCCATCAGAGCTACCGCCCATTGCGATTTCTGAATGTTACCGGCGACGCTAAAAGCTCTAATAGTCTTCGTTCCCATGTTACCCACATACGCTTGTCCTAATACAATTGCACACTTGTAGTCATCTGCTTTAATCAAATCAAGTCCGAATCTACAGGCCATGTGACTGGAGTTACTGGCACCCTTCTTCATTGCGCAGTTCCAACTGATCACTATTTCGAATGGTCTAGAAGTTGAAAACTGATGTAAAATCCCATAGTGTTTAGATACAAGTATTTCAATAAGTGATAGATTCCTGGTGTAGGTTTTTGGATTAGTTGTTGGTTTTAAATTAATAGTTAACAAGATGGCATCATTCTGCCCACGAAGTCGCAAACCGACATTCACAGTCCGATAGACGAGCATTGTTGTGCCAACTGAACTAGAGCTTTTGGCAACTGACCTGCCGTCACCAGAACTTCCCTTAGAATTCGGTTCGCTCAATACTTCAGAATCAGTGTCGTCATCAGTCTCTTCAGCTTGAACAAAAACACTTTTAGGTATGTAAGCTTTGTACTCTTGAAGCATAGCTGCCATCTCTCTGAATCCTTGTTGCAGTGCTGCAGTTTCTGAGAGGATAGACGTCGATGTGCTCAAAGTTTGAAATTTCATCATTCTCGCCTTTTCAATATCGTGACTGATTGCAATGAGTGGTTCCATAATAATAAAAACAGCAACACAAACAGCTGCGACTACTGCAATGACACTTACTCCAATTCCATAGTATCTCGCTGTTTCGAGATTGTTTGTGGATTCACCAATTACTACAGACACGGGAATCATGTAAGCGATCACCCAATCTTCTACTACGTTGCCAGCATTTATGAGAATTTCTCCCTTTTGGGTACTCAGTCTGTGTGATAGCGCCGTGTCAATCTCTCGCAAATAACTACAATTCCCGTACTTGAATGCCGATAAATACGCCGCCAGCCAAGGATGTAACTTTGGTTGTTCTGCTACAAGTGGAGAGTACACCCATCCGTTTACTTGAAGGCGGGTGTCAGTTGAGACTAAGATGCGATACTCTCCGTGTTCTTCGATGCGACTTCGATCGAAGACTACTAAGAGAGCTCCGTCATCTATCTTTTGAACAGAGAGATCTAATTTAATCCTCGCCATGGTGTTGTCGATTTTCATCTGCTGAGACATAGCAGGGTCCTTAGACAACAAATCCCAACTTACTAAAGCAGGCTGACGAACAGCAACAATTGATTGGTATCGAAGACGAGCAGACATATCTTCTTGAATCTTAACACTCGCTTTATTACTCAACTCTAAGACGATAATAATAACAATTGTCACACTTATAGTGACCACCATTCCAATTAGCAGACCAACTGGTATTTTCAATTCTTTACTTTTTCTCAGAGTCCTCACTCCTCTTATTACATAAAGAAGAACTCCTGTCATAAAGAGTCCAGAGAGTGGTGCTACGATTATTAAAAACAACTCTCCGTTATTAGTGTATTCCTTCTCGAGTATAGAAGGATCGAGTTGTCCCAATAGAACCTGCAAGTGTACCTTCAACTCTCTAACGTTTTCATAAGCATCCTTCCTAAGTGACAAAACATTATTTTGAAGATATTGCTGAACTAGCTTACTGCATTCTAAATATAAAGATCCGCATCCAAGAGAAGGTCGTGGAACGAGTCTCTCAAATGAAGAAGGATAAGTACGCATTCCTTCACATAAGATGTTCATATGAATATCGTTACAAAACTGTTTCTCATGATTCCTCCAAGTTGAGTGAATGACGGGAACATTCGGAAACTTGCTCATATAAATCCATTCAAGTGTCTGGATGTGGTAGTGTAAGAATTTCTCAGCCATGTCGACGTTGCGAGTAAATTTACTGATGGCCATTAAATTTGTACCGTCGGCTGCCATACCACCTCCCCACATTGGTCCGTAGTGAAATTGATTTGATTTATCCATCGAATCAGAGAGTGTGTTTAGTAAGAAAGCATTACTTGACCAGTCTTGATAAATTGGAAAGTCCTCATCAACAACAAATCGAGTGAATGAACCATCGCTAATCCATTCTTCTGATAACCATTTCTGCATAAATGATAATGCTTTATACGTACCTGGATTATCAATTGAGATGGTTCCGTTGTTTTCAATAACAATTCCTCCATTCACCATCGATAGTAACTGCACGATGTTATAAATAAATCTATTCGGATCTTTATCCCAAATATTCCACGACATGCAATGCGTCTTTTCGGGATTAGGATGTCCGCTATCAATTCTTTCTTGTCTCATCTTTGGGAACATGTCACCACACATAACGTCAAACTCTTCTAAAGAAGTAGGATATTTATGACCGTATTTATTAAGAAGTTTCTGATTGTAGAAATTAACTCTCTGATTTCCATATAAAGGGAAAGCAATTATTTCTCCTTTTGAGTTTCTGTGGACGTATTTGTCGGGGAGTAATTCCCTTTCTTGCTCAGTGAGTGGTAGCGGTAATAAATATTCCTCGAGTGGTTTAATCCACGGCTCATCAAGAACTAAGAATTCAATAACACTCCTCTCATTAAACAACATTTGATCATAAAGATAGAGTCGATAATTCCAACTTGTTGACGAAGCCGGTCCAGACATGGCCGTCCAGGGAACTGCTGATAAATTTGCATTTTGATGTTTATTAAAAAATCCATTCCAGTGATTGCAATCTTGCTTTCCAAAAGCATCCAAATACTCACTTCCGATATTCAACTGCCCATCAAGTGTTGGAGCATCTCCGATCATAGTTCTTTCATTCTCACAGGAATCCAGATTGGGGTGCACGTGATCACTTTGAACTGCACCAGCGAGAAGTAATAAAACGAATGATATCCAACGCATATTTGGTAATTCTCCTGTTTTGAAAAAAAAAAAAGTGTTAATTATTTCAAAGACATGATATCCACCTGACGCAGCATGTCTTTTGATTCTGTGCTGCCATCCTCGTTGAGTATATCAAAACTGTCGGCTTACTACCGACGATCTAACTGTCTGATCCCAAAATAATAAAAAAGATATCTAAAACACTCCTGGAATCAGAGCGTACCTCTTAACGTTAAATGTCTTCTGATACCAAGTAGCAGTCTTATCGGATGTTACTAAAAGGTTTAATACAACAAACCCACTCATTAGTTTAGCGGGAGGAGATGCCATGTAAAAAGCCATAATATTATAAAGTATCATTTCACAGAGATAGTGAGGACACGAGAAGTATTTAAACAACCAACGAGTAGGAAGTCGATATTTACGATCTTCCTTTGCAGTGTCGTCAGAAGGTCGGAGGTGAGCTAAGAATTGGTGGTGTTTAAACTGAAGGAATCTGATGAATAAAAACACAGCACACACGTGGATATCTATTGGGGTATGTCTTTCGTAAAAAGCTGGTCCATTTTCGCCAACTTCCTCTACAAGAAATATTGAACTGCTACAAACTGTTAGCGCCGCAAATACGTAAAAAGCCAGTCCGGCAACTATCGATAACAACGGAACCTTTTCACTACTCCACTTGTGTACCACTGTACACTCAAGTATCCTGATAGTTAGATGACCGAGAAATAGACAAATCACAGTCGGAAACACTACAACGGTCGCTTTATTGAAAGCTTCAACAGCAGCAACGTATCCAGTGGCTGTGATGATTCCCACGAAATAAAAAAGCAAAAAACAAGTTTTTCTCGACAACAGCCCAACACTCAACAGCCTGTCGGGTCTCAGTTTTCCGTACGAAGTTATTTCATCAAATTTCGGACTCATTAACTTCATCGAAAATATAAAGATTGCTGAAACCCACCACAAGAGACATATCCTTGACGAGTCATGAATAATTAGAATTAACCACGGCTCGGCATGCGGTCCCACTACTTCCCAAATTCGAGGTCCCAACGTTTCCATTATGTCGAACATGTTGATGGATGTCTTATTTTTAATATCACCTGCTAAAGTAAAGGTACTCAACTTTGACACCGAGATAATACAATTCGAGTTTTGTTATTGTTGTTCTGGTAATTGAACTTCAATAAAAAAAAGATTAAAAAAGTCTTATCATAGAAATTAAATAATATTAGTCTTAAATGATACCTAAATTTACCGTCACTTTAGTCCTCAGGTATTTCTGTTGTGTCGTTCAAATGATCCGCCAGTTGAATGGTTCGCAGTTGTGTTTTCGTTCGGTTGACTGAACAGTCAGGTTATATATTTATGCGACTCCTTTTATTTCTGGAACCGGTACAACAGAATCCACGCCCGAATCAAAACCGATGCTTCCATTTCCTGTGCAAACCTTTATACCGCTGTCTGACACGTTACAAAAAGTGCTCACCATCGGATTAGCTGCCCACTTCGCAAGGAGTCGAGGCTCTTCTGAACAGGAAATGGGAGAAACTGTTGAGAATTTATAGTACTCAGGATCCACAATATAATTAACTAATAAATTAGACAACAGGTGCACTCCAGCAGGCAGCATATGAACACCATCACGAGAGTGGTAGTGCATACTTCGAGTTATGTTTTTTGTGTCAAATATTCGAATTTTGTTACAAGCAGCGGAAAGCTGCTGAGCTTCTCTAAAAGCTTCCAACTTGTCTTCATTGTTACACAGCTGGCATGTCCGACTGCACTTATCGTTATCTAGAAATACCCACTGCAGTGTAAATAGAGTCATCGTTGTTGTTGAGTTACCCAAACTTTCTTTATACACAGCAATATGTTTATTTAATCTTTTATAAAAAGTTTCCACACCACAACCATAACGACCCATGTCTGACATGGCGACGTTAATAATAACATCAGAACTTCTTTGGAAGACAATAGGTTGGGGTGGAAACATCGTCGGGATGTTTAAAGAAGGTTTCCAATAAAAGGAAATACGTCGGTCTGCATAGTGCGTACCTTGTTCGTACAAATGGACCGGCATAATGCTGTGGTACGCTCGATATCTTTTATTTCTCTTACGAGGTTTCTTCTTTAGGAACTGGAATAGACGCTGCCAAAATTTCACAACGTCTCTAAGTTGTGAATCCCCAACAACAAGAACTCTTTTTTTTGTAAGAATACCGAAGGCGTGTGGTGGTACGCCGAGAGGGAAAACACACCCGCTATCAGCTTTCCAAATACTGTTGTTGCTGTCAAGCCACCCGGGAGTCATATCTTGTAATGTTCTGCAGTGATTATTTTTCGTAGCCACAACTCTAATTTCGATTTTCCCCACGGTTCCTGCCGACGGCGGGTAGAGCGTCACCAACAACCCCAACAACGTGAGCATAATTAATATTCCAACTTCAAATCTCAAAGCAATCATCTCACCTGTGACGCTGAGGGGATCGAACTAAATAAAATATTGTTTACGAAGAATACTAAAAAACAATAAATAAATAATAATAATTACTTCGCGTAGAGTTGTAACTCTTCCTGTGGTTAAAAAATAAGTTATTTCTTTTTGTGAATAATTAAAACTAATCTTCAGCAGGCTGATATAATAAACGATCCTTCGTAAAGTTGTTTAATTCGTATTTGAGTTCGGAGGATCAATTAAAGTGATCGACACACTCTCGAGATGAAAAGTAATTTTTTTACTTTTTTTTTTTTTTTTTCCCCTTCCTCTTTTCAGCTGATGATAAGCTTTCTATGAGAGATTCTGAGCAGGCGAGTAGTCTCGCCGAAGCATCGATTAGAGTGTCTATTGCTTAGAATCACTCTAATCGATGCTTCGGTATCTCGCGATATAAAAACATTGATCTTCTCTAATTAGTTTCTTATACGTCAATCCGTTTGTTGTCATCATATTTTTAAGAAAACCAATATCAGTATCATCATCATCGGTTTCTCAACTTTCCCAATTACTTCAAAACTGCGATGCCAATTCATCCACGCGATAGTAATCCAAAACATTAAGAGTCCTATTCCGATGTTTAGTTTACTTCTATTCTGGTGTCTCTTTCCTCCCTGGACTGCATCATCCGTTATAGATAGTATTAATGGTTATCAGTCAAAAGAAGGGGAGAGGGCGGAAAATTCAATCGAATGCAAAAATTCGTAGGACAACAAGTTTAGTTTCGTTTAGTATAACAAACAAATAATGGTTGGTTTCGGGCTAAAATTAAAAAATCTTTCTTCGGACATTCCCCTTACCCAGCCCTCTTCAAGAAAACGAAAAGTTTAGTTTATTTAGTATAGTTAGCAAAATACAAATTGATAAGGACCCAATCGTGAAGATTGTAGTTTCATAGTATTGGCTGGAAGTGATCGACTTCCAGCCTCCACCTTGCCCAGAGGCTAACAGGTAGTAAACAACTAAAGAAAATAAAAGAGAAATGATCTGGGAGTGGGGGGAAGGTGAAAAAAATAAAAAATCTTCTTTCTTTCATATACATCTTTCTTTATAATACGACCACATGTGCCATATGCCCACACTCCACGAAAGAAAATAGAAACCCCTGGAACAGTACCGAGGATCGTTCATCCCCAGTTGTCCAAAGCATTATAATTGTACTGTGGGCTTATCGAAAAGCTTTAGAAATGTACCACAAAAGATTTGGGCAGCACATAGCCATATCACTCAGCAAGAAATGAAAACCAAAAGGATCAGCTAAGATGACAGTCAGTTTAAGGTCATAACCGCGCCGGACCTTTAGCCGTTTAGCAGGTTGATAAGTATAACAAATAGATAAATAAATTAAATAATCAGCACCGGGTAGCAAGTCGTGTCAAAAGAATTTTTAATAGTATCAGTTGTACGTCTGGATTAAAGTTTGTGGTTAAAGAAAAACAAAGTTTAGTTTAGTTAGTTTAGTTAGCAAAATACAAACTGATGACTACGAGGGGTCTGGGTAGCCCGCATCAGTAAGGACCCAATCGCGAAGATTGTAGTTTCATAGTATTGGCTGGAAGTGATCGACTTCCAGCCTCCACCTTGCCCAGAGGCTAACAGGTTGTAAACAACAAAAGAAAATAAAAGAGAAACGATCTGGGAGTGGGGGGAAGGTGAAAAAAAATAAAAAATCTTCTTTCTTTCATATACATCTTTCTTTATAATACGACCACATGTGCTATATGCCCACACTCCACGAAAGAAAATAGAAACCCCCGGAACAGTACCGAGGATCGTTCACCCCCAGTTGTCCAAAGCATTATAAGTGTACTGTGGGCTTACCGAAAAGCTTTAGAAATGTACCACAAAAGATTTGGGCAGCACATAGCCATATCACTCAGCAAGAAATAAAAACCAAAAGGATCAGGTAAGATGACAGTCAGTTTAAGGTCATAACTGCGCCGGACCAAACAACAAAGAGAGGAACAAAACCTCGTGCGTGGTTAAAAAAGCGGACTAGCTCACCCATAAGAATGGAGAAAGCAACGAAATTCAAAAAAAAAAAAAAATGAAATTTTAACACATAAGGTTACGCAGCCGAGGGTACTCGAAGAAGAGCTTCTTCTTCCCACAATACAAAGATTTCATTCTTAGTACATACTGGGACTTTCCGAAACAGAGAGATAACCTCCAGCAATTCTTTTTCAAGACTAATTGGAGATATGACAAGACACCTCTGAGAAGAAAACAATCCAACAGTACTACAAACTGAATGGACGAGATGACATTTATAACATGTTACTCGATAAGAACGTTGGTTATGCAAAGTTAAAAAAATGTAATAACACCATGGTTACTGCATTCCGGATTGCAAGTCACTCAATCACTAACAATCCAGATCAATGTCTAATATGTTCCACCGCAATAAACAAGAACACTGAGACACAGATTGATGCTTTGGATATTAAATATCGCAATGGAATATCCAAAGAAACCAAATTTTGCAAAGACTTCGACAAAATACTACCCCTGTTAACATTAGTATTCTATCATACGACCAGGGTAAGACAACCCGTGAAATAATTAACAAACATGTGAATCACGAATGTCACATGGTTGTTGGTCGTACTAATGGAGGTTATTACTTTCCAATTACAAGTAAATATACGGAAAGTGATATTCAAAAACTCTTCCTCAAGGTTGACACGCCTGGAAAATCGGCAGAAGCTACAACAGAACCGAAAACAAATGAACCTCAAAAGAGTACAGAAGGGAATTCAACTCCTAACACACCAGATACTGATGTAGAAGTTAACATTAGCAAGAACATCCGTTATAGTATTAATAGTTATCAGTCAAAAGAAGGGGAGAGGGCGGGAAAATTCAATCGAATGCAAAAATTCGTAGGACAACAAACAAATAATGGTTGGTTTCGGGCTAAAATTAAAAAATCTTTCTTCGGACCATTCCCCTTACCCAGCCCTCTTCAGCGAAGAAAGTAAGGGGGACACTGCGGTGTCAGGCCTGTCCTACTCATCGCGTTTGCCCTTCTCAGCCAAGGGACTACGTCAACATGGTTATTTCTTTTACCATTTAACACAGTCTCCGTATATAAATATATCAGTGAACGCGGGATACCAACAAAATGAGTGGGGTTGAGTTATGTTTATGGGGGGATGAATAATAATAAAATAAAAAGGTCATCCGTTATACCGTAATTATAAATATCACGGTGTATAAAAAATTTGGAGTATAACAACTTTGGATAAAAAAGATGGTGAATTCTCGGAAAAAAAACTTGGTGGATTTTTATAAAAAAGTATGAAAGTACACATTTTGACTGTAAAATGGTAGTTTTTGAGTATGAAATTTTTCACACTATGCACAATTTTTTGAAAAAACGGGATGCTTTTGAACCCCTGAAGACGTCAGTAAGCAAGGTGGTAAGTAGTTAGAATATGAGTAGAATAATAAAAAAATAAAATAGTCATCCGTTATAGTTAGTTATATAATCCAACGTTACTGTATATTATGAGAGCCATGTATAGTAACAGAGGACCCAATCCGTAGCCATATCCGAAGATATCGCATGGATTGTTGAAGTAGCATCGACTGAAGATTAATGAAAAACCAATCTCCAGCTTTCCCTCGCCTAGCTTATTAAACTATCGAACTAAAAAAAAACAAAAAAAAAAAAATATATCAGTCAAAATTTTATTTCCTTACCAAAAAACACTGTTTTTCCCCCCACCGTATTTTTGGTGAAACTATAAGATTTTCTCTCGATTTTTTTTAGATTTTATTTATTTCTTTCCGATCTATTAAAATACGCAATTCCCGGTCCTCGTACACTGGTAACTTGTGTGCTGTTTCACATTTTTCGACGATTCACCCGATTTTTTAAAATTCAGGATGAAAAGAAGTTGATCCGAAATCGGGATCGGAATCAGCGGGAAAAAATCATAAAATTCTACCCCTCGGTCAGGCTTTCGGGGGTCAGTACGTGTGTGTGGGCAGCCGCCAGCTTTTGACTGGGGATGCCGGGTACTAAAATTCGGGCGAATCATTCAAGGCGAAATTTATGCTGGGGTGGATGGCAGCAGCTAACAGGGATATTACCTGGGATTGCTTTCCAACTGGGCATGGCAAAGGCCCATGGGATTCCGAGGGTTATCAACTGAAGAAGTTTGCTCTTGACATCGCGCGCTCCGCCAAACAATACGAGATGCAAGGAGAAATAGTTGACGCAAGATCACTGTATGAAGTTGCGAGCAAGAGAATGAAACTCGCTGCTTCGACGCATGTTGTTTGCTCACGAGTGTTTAACTTCTTACCTGACCTAGTTGATATCTCCCCCCGCTACGGCAGCATGACCCTACCCGGCATCCAGAGCAACTTCTTCTCCTTCCGCTCTCTCGTGAACGGCTATCAGAATGAGATTCAGCAATACACAATGGGATATCGTGCTCTATCGTGTTTCTGTGCGCACTGCATCAGAGCAGACCACGAGCTGTGCGAGTTACAGGGAGCCAGACTTGGATAGTAGTAGTGGTAGTGGTAGTAGTAGCAGTAGTAGCGGTAGTTCAGGCACCAGCTTTGATGACGACGATGTCGACGACAGTTCTGATGAAACCTCCGATAGCTCATCATAATTCCAAAGAATAAGGTCAGAAAAGTAGTGTGTCAAAAGTGTCCAAAAATAAGTGTGGAAAATAAGTGTGGAAAAGTGGTTAAAAAATACTGTAGTAAGCTGACGGCTACCCCACTGTACAAGAATCAGTTTTATGATATTTTTGCTCGATTTTTTTTTTATTTAATCGGGCTGACCCCCATCTACGCGAATAAGCACTTCGATTTATTTCCAGGTGAGAGACTCATCCATGGTTGACCGAAAAGAGGAAACTGCGAAATCTCGGTTGTGAGTTTGAAGGATGCTCTTCAGGTTTAGGAATTCCGATTATTAGTCGGGCAGGATCACATGTTTCCGCGCATTTAAATGCAGCTTTGGTCGGCACATTTACTCCTCACAGCAATTTTGTGGTCCACTTTTCCGTTTTTGCCTATTTTTGATAAGGAAATAAAATTTTGACTGATATATATATATGTGTAGTTGACATAATTCAACTCGAAACAATTTAATTATCGTCGAGTGGGGGATTCCGGCGCCGAGCGCGAAAAATAAAGATAAATAAATAAATAAATAAATAAATAAATAAATAAATAAATAAATAAATAAATAAATAAATAAATAAATAAATAAATAAATAAATAAATAAAAATCAACAGAATTAAAACGGGGTAAAACAATTACACCGATAATATTACTATTATCAGTGTAATTGTTAATACGTTTTTACTATTTACTAAAACACTCGTAGAGCATTAAGGTATTTCTGTTGTGTCGTTCAAATGATCCGCCAGTTGAATGGTTCGCAGTTGTGTTTTCGTGCGGTTGACTGAACAGTCAGGTTATATATTTATGCGACTCCTTTTATTTCTGGAACCGGTACAACAGAATCCACGCCCGAATCAAAACCGATGCTTCCATTTCCTGTGCAAACCTTTATACCGCTGTCTGACACGTTACAAAAAGTGCTCACCATCGGATTAGCTGCCCACTTCGCAAGGAGTCGAGGCTCTTCTGAACAGGAAATGGGAGAAACTGTTGAGAATTTATAGTACTCAGGATCCACAATATAATTAACTAATAAATTAGACAACAGGTGCACTCCAGTATGCAGCATATGAACACCATCACGAGAGTGGTTGTGCATACTTCGAGTTATGTTTTTTGTGTCAAATATTCGAATTTTGTTACAAGCAGCGGAAAGCTGCTGAGCTTCTCTAAAAGCTTCCAACTTGTCTTCATTGTTACACAGCTGGCATGTCCGACTGCACTTATCGTTATCTAGAAATATCCACTGCAGTGTAAATAGAGTCATCGTTGTTGTTGAGTTACCCAAACTTTCTTTATACACAGCAATATGTTTATTTAATCTTTTATAAAAAGTTTCCACACCACAACCATAACGACCCATGTCTGACATGGCGACGTTAATAATAACATCAGAACTTCTTTGGAAGACAATAGGTTGGGGTGGAAACATCGTCGGGATGTTTAAAGAAGGTTTCCAATAAAAGGAAATACGGTCTTCATAGTGCGTACCTTTTTCGTACAAATGGACCGGCATAATGCTGTGGTACGCTCGATATCTTTTATTTCCCTTACGAGGTTTCTTCCTTAGGAACTTCTTTCGGAATAGACGCTGCCAAAATTTCACAACGTCTCTAAGTTGTGAATCCCCAACAACAAGAACTCGTTTTTTTTTAAGAATACCGAAGGCGTTTGGTAGTAGGTCGAGAGGGAAAACACACCCGCTATCAGCTTTCCAAATACTGTTGTTGCTGTCAAGCCACCCGGGAGTCATATCTTGTAATGTTCTGCAGTGATTATTTTTCCTAGCCACAACTGTAATTTCGATTCTCCCCACGGTTCCTGCCGACGGCGGGTCGAGCGTCACCAACAACCCCAACAACGTGAGCATAATTAATATTCCAACTTCAAATCTCAAAGCAATCATCTCACCTGTGACGCTGAGGGGATCGAACTAAATAAAATATTGTTTACGAAGAATACTAAAAAACAATAAATAAATAATAATAATTCCTTCACGTAGAGTTGTAACTCTTCCTGTGGTTAAAAAATAAGTTATTTCTTTTTGTGAATAATTAAAACTAATCTTCAGCAGGCTGATATAATAAACGATCCTTCGTAAAGTTGTTTAATTCGTATTTGAGTTCGGAGGATCAATTAAAGTGATCGACACACTCTCGAGATGAAAAGTAATTTTTTTACTTTTTTTTTTTTTTTTCCCCTTCCTCTTTTCAGCTGATGATAAGCTTTCTATGAGAGATTCTGAGCAGGCGAGTAGTCTCGCCGAAGCATCGATTAGAGTGATTCTAAGCACTAGAGAGTTGAGGATGAACTCCGACAAGTTTCTTTAACAAACTTGTGTACTCATTGATGTCTATTTCTGTTGGTTTCTTTAAAGACTTTTTAATATCCTCAATGTCAGATACTTCGACAGCCAGTAGCGCTGTGTCAATAAAGACTGCTTGTCTTTTAGTAATATTCTTACGGAAGGTCATTAGCAAGTCAGGAATCTGTTCTGGTTGACCGATAGTAATCCAGAAATAAATAATTTCCATCACCACGATATCCGTTAGCATAGAAACATTCCTCAACCCATTTCTGATCAGTTCAGGAACCACCGATGTTAGTGGCAGCACATGTTCAACTTCCTCTTTCATTGTAGGAATCTTCTGAACTCCATCTTCCCCGCTCTGTTTTTTAGTTTAATGAGCTGAGAAGTACTTTACAAACTTGAATTGGTAGTGAAAGTATTCAGGAAGATGTTTTTTAAAATTAAATAATGAGAAAAACATACCGAAGTCCAGCATACGGTACATTGCCTCCTGCCGGGCATCCTTCTACAAAGAATTTGAGGAGAAATACCAACTGGGAGTGGAACATTTTTATAAGCACTCAAAGAAATCTGTTTATTCTGAACAGGTATCAGTACATCACCTCCGACGAATGCGATTTCACTACACAACCTGAGAATCTGTTTTTGTGTTAATACAGTAATAATAATCTCTGCCTAAGAAAGATAAGTAAACAAATCAAACCTTTTCAACGCTATCAACTGAGATGGGCTCTCCTTTTAATAAAA
Source organism: Flectonema sp. DT1601 (assembly GCA_964019425.1). NCBI lineage: Eukaryota > Euglenozoa > Diplonemea > Diplonemida > Diplonemidae > Flectonema > Flectonema sp. DT1601. The sequence continues at coordinate 1,101,993 of OZ025806.1, read as the reverse complement.
CTTGTAAGCAAACTTCAAAGATTCTATTGCAACGTCTTTCTGTAAAGAGAGGAGGATTGAATAAATGAGATGCGAGGATATAGCCATTCTTATCAGAAGTAATGTCTGTCATTTGAGCTGGTCTACTCCCGATGTATGCGAACATTGTAGACTCTGCTGTTTGCCACTTTCCAACCCGAGCACACAATTTTAAAATAATCGACACATAAGAAGGTAAGTTCTCACGTTGTGATCGCATCACTTCAAACACCCAGGCTGCTGCTGACGGAGCGTCTTCACTGCGGATGAGAAGTTTAAATATCTTCTCTTCTAAAATTGATATAACTCGAGGAGCAGGAAGACCTGTGTAATCAGTTTTAAAGTAATGTTGTTTATTAGCAGCTAAAATATGCATAGCGTCTGCGGCGTAATCTCGAGCCAGCTCTTGGAATGGTTCTCTCTTTCTGCGAAGAGCTTGCACATCTTTTGTAGCCTCTTCAAGTACGACGTTAAGTACTGCAGCTGGAACTAGTCGAACAGTGCTGCTGTTCATCATCTCGTGTCTGACGAAGTTAAGTGCAGCTGCGGTTCCTTGTTTTCGTAAGATCTCAAGACATTTTATAGAACGCGAGTAGGGAGAGTCGACAACTAAATCGTCGATTATCTCGCGTATTTTTTGAAGTCTTTTAGCCTGCCGATTATGGTCAGGAGCCATCATGTTAAATAACGTTATCATAAATCTCATTCCTAATGTCTTTGGCAGGATAGCTCCCTTCAAACGCCCTCTTTTGAAGAGGACATGACGAGTGTCGTCGAGGGGAATCGCTCTGTAGTTACCAAACTCTTCGTAGAATCGTTCAAGAACTGCATCTGCAAGTTGCATCGCTTCTTCCAATGTGGCGAAATGCTGCCAAGCATAAATAATACTACACCATGTTGATATTGTTAAATAAACTGATCCATTTAATCCAGAGCAGGTCCTCAATGCATCCCTACCAGATTGAACGTATCTTTCTTTTGATGTGTTGTACCAAATTAATTGTTCGAGTGTGTCTCCATATGTCGGGTTGTCATTTTTACTAATTTGAGAGTACAGAAATCCGTGAACGTAATCAATCCTTTGTTTGGCGTAGAATCGAACCATAATATTATCAGTCATGGCGCTGTTTGTTAGGATGTATTCATCGTAGAGCACTCTGAGATAACAATGTCGAGATTGTTTACCTGTCAGTTTTTTATTTAATTCTAAGCGCTTGCTGTATGGTGACATCACATGGTGTCTCGCGAGAAATCGGATCAGTAAGTGACTGCTGCGTTGCATCTTTGACCAATGCAGGCCTGCTTCCTCTGTTGCGAGATTCAGCAACTTCACTATTCGAATTACAACACCATTCATGAAGATCTTTGGACGTCTGCTATTCTCGATACCTTCATCTTGAGTTCTAGCTAACTTATGAAACGAGTAAACATAACACGAGCATGAGGCACTCTCAAGGAACTCCCGTTTATTAGGTCTCCACATAATTATATTTTTTTCTTCGAGTAAATCTTCCTCATCAGACACCGTAAACGCGTCGAGAAGAAGTTCGCTCAACTTCTCATCGTTGAGTTCTAATCCAAGTGATGACCTGACAAGTAACTCTTCGAGTGCGAAAGGATAACCGACTGCTTGTTGATCTACTGGTAAATCTTTTCTTAAAAACCAACTATTTCTTAAAGTGAGGATTGCATACTTCGAACGAGCAGAACAATCAGGAAGAGGAGGAAAGGCAGAATCACAATACAGCAATCCATCTTCAGGGTCTTGATAATGTTGGATGCTATTGAATTGTTGTTGTAGTTGTTGTTGTTCTGGTTGGACGAGTTCTGCTTCCAGTGGTGCAGTAGTAGTGAGATCTGAAATAGGTGTCTCTGACTGAAGTGGGGTAGTTGTCTCATTTACTATTGTGACATCAGCTTCAGGAACAGTTCTCATCTGCGTTACCATCAATTCTTCGTTCATTGGAATCCCTCTCGGTCGTGATCTAATTGGTGTATATATTCTCTGTTCATTCGATACTTCCTGCAGTCCTTCATATTCTCTTATAACACTCTTCTTGTCTCTGGATTTCTGTGATAATCTCAGCCATGATCGCCTCATGCGGTTTATGATATCTGAAGGGAGGAAAATACCATAATTTATTTAATAATTATTGACAAAGAGATGAATGCGAACAGCCAGCACATCCTTACGAGCTAGTTGGCTGAGCTGATCTAAATGGACAACTCCACTCTTCTCAATCACGTAGATCTCCTCCTTCACTAACGCAGTAGCAAATTACTTCTGCAGAAGGTGTAACAATCGCTGCAACACTACGCACTCTGTCGGGAAAGTTATTGACAAAGTACTTTCGGGTACCATCATCATCGTCAGGTCCTTCGGAAGTCACGGAGTGACATCTTCCCTGTCTCTCTGACATAGAACGGATTACATCTAAAGGTATACTTTCTGATGATGAGAAGGCACTCACTGAAACATAACAATTCTTGTTTTCCTTCCCAGCAAGCCTCGCTTCAAACAAATTATCGCCCGTGTAACGAACGATGTAACCACTATCTCGGAGGAGAGAAAACACTCTATATAACACTGTTAGGTTTGGTATCCTCTCAGAACCAATGTTAAAGTGAGTAACAAAATCACCTCTCAAATAACTTCTTTCTAATAAATAAAGTCCTTCCATAATATCAACAACACGCTTACCATTGTGAATGCGGTGTATGGAAGTATTCATGACCGTTCCTTTTATTTCAGAAACTTCAAATCCTCCACACGGCTGCAGGTCAGGCAGCCATCGACATCCGACTGCACTTGAGGAAGGGGCGGCCATCCCTATTCCCAACCTGGTAAAATAAATTATGTTATCTAACTTTGGGTAACCAATCGCTCAACTTCAATAATCTCAACAATTAGAACGTCAGAAGGATCTTCTGCGAACATTAATTTTGTTATCAACTGGAGAAGTAGAAAAAAGTAATTCAACTGAACGATCACAAACAACTCAAAAAGGTTTTCGTCAGCCGAAACTAAAGCAGCCATGCGGATGTGTAAGTGATCGCCATCATTAGTGTCTCCTCCTCTTCTCGTATAGAAACACGAGGAGTGGCCGACTACTAAATCGAAAATAACAACAAAACCTTGCAGGAGGTACACAAGAAGTTGAAACCTGCGAATGGGAATCTAATAAACAAAATAACGACACCAGAGTTACAGTCCAGGTAGTGACTGTCTGCTGAACATTCTCGGGAACTGCGCCTTAAAACGGTCGCCCTCATCTCCAAGATAAGCTCCTCCAGCGACGACGGAGACATTCGGATGACTACGTAGCTCATCGCGATGCTGTACTTTTATTATACGAGAAGTTCCAATACTATTTGTACATCCTCTGATTAGTGAGAATTGTTGGCATCGACCAACTGGAAGGGGAGAGCGAAGTCGCAGCGACAGTTGAGGAATGAGAGTCTTCTTAGCAAAGTGTGATGCGGACTTTAAGAAGTCGTTTATTTCTTTGACATTTGAGGCACTCTCCACAGGGGTCCAACGCAGATCCCTCTCTCCATAGCTATTTGTTAAAGTAATTCTAATAATAGAAACTTCAATTATTATGTTCTTCTTCCTTTGGGGAATTGAAAGTGAAATTCCTCTACTGGACCGAACCCTCCCTCCGCAGTCAATCTCAACGCTGTGTACGATGTTAGGATAGTCTCCAGGTCGTATTACAACTGTTGTGTCGAAGTTCTTCAAACTTTTATTAATAATTTCTGTAATTACAGAAGTATTCCTCGATAACGTACCATAAGGAATAGCAATATCAATATCTACGAAAGGAAGAGGAATAGGAGGCAGGACAGTGACGGGTACACCCTGAAGTTCAGCCGACTGCTTAATTGAATCGCTCAGGGTAGAAAGTCGCTGAGGTTCACCTGCCGGCATAGTAACAAGTAACCAAAATGTTTGTAAGACAGCTGAACAACGATCGAAGTCATCTGACACTAATGAGTCTGTTGTTGGTGTTGGTGGCTCTGCGATTGAAATCGTCGAAGCGATGCTTTTCCGCCGAGCTGGTCCGCTGTTACACGTCGCGTTAATCTCATCCCTCTTCGTTAGTCTCCTCAACACGTAGCTAGTTATCATATCGACATTCAAACAACTCTTTCCATCTACATGAGTAGCCATTAACGTACACGGATTAGACAACCTCCTCCCCTCTCTCTGCTCCTTGGCAGCCCTTCCTTTGAGAGCTTTGTTTAAATATAAAGATGCCATCATACTATTTCTTCCCGTATAGTTTCCTACGTGTAGTGATGCGGAAGGAGCCATTGCTGATGAGAGAGCGATATGATAAAAACCTGGTTCACTTCTCCATCCAATGGTGTCGAAGATTATTAAACGAGGAACGTCACTTTGAATTGATTGAACTTCAGTCATGACGTCATCAACAACAAGTGTTTCTGATGATGTCTGTCCGACTATCGGAGTGTCGTCTAACAGAACGTAAGCTCCTGAAAGAGATGGATAGCGGGCACTCCATTCGATGTCTTCATCGAAGCGAACCATCAGTCGCATTCTCGTCTTGGATTCTAATTCCCGATGTCTACATCTCCATTCATTTTCTCGAAGGTTAATTCGACTTGCTAACATACAATCTTCTGACGGTAAGTCTAAAGTCGTATTACCATTAGTTGGTGAGTGTACTGGTGACACACAATCCGTACTTCTTCTTTTTGGAGCTATTCGAATGAAATGTTTTCTTTGCTTTTCACGCACTTCTACATTCGGAGTCGGTTTGGGCAGAAGAACATTAATTGTGAGCGATTCCGCCATCAGTGAAAGTGACGTCTGATCTTCTTCTTCAATGAGTATCTCCCTCGCTACTTTCTCATCATCCACAACCCAACTACGTATTTGACTCCCGCGAGAAGGTGGGATGAGTCCCTTTCCGAAATTGCCACGTCCACCGATCCAAATAATCGAAAAGTCTGCGTCGGCATCGTTCGCTAAGAATTCGGAGATGGCAGAAAGAGTGCTGGCCCGAGTAGGTCGGAAGTTGGTAGATTTCGAGTGCAAAGTTTTTACAGAGTAGCCGAGTGATTCTAAAGTCTCAGATAGTTCAAACATGTGATACGACACTTCAAGAGGAGGTTCAAACTGATCATCAATTGGCATGTACGAAGCGACCAGCAGAGCAGTTCTCTTACCTGACATTGAGATTCTACTGTGACTCAACATTGGGAATGGATTAGTCGCTAACGGGCTACGAGGATGTTCTTTTGATCGTCGGAGACGCACCTTCGCAAGAGCGAGCACTCGTCTGATTTGCGTTTGGATTTTTATTGCCGCCAGGTTTCGAGTTCTCAAAGTCATTCCTCCCAAAAAACAGAGAGCGTGTTGTGAATCCTGGAGGTTGACTGTATCAAGAGAAGTCTTTGCTAAACAATGAAACACATGAACGTTATTTAAACACTTCCTCCAATGAGGGAGTAGCAGTGATGCTACCACATCGTCTCTCACAACACCACCAGCACCATTTCGATGAACTGACTGATGAATGTGCTGCCGACTACCAATAGAGAGGAGTGCTGACTCAATTTCATAGTTCGACTTGTTTTTGTACATCGTCGATTTGTAACGTTTTCTAAAACTTGTGATAGGACCATGCCACTGTCTGGTGTGAATATCAAAAGTTGAATTATTTGGAATTCGATGCTCTGCAGTTAGGCAGACTGACAGGATTGCATCACCCACAGATAATAAGATTATTATCGTTCCAAAGTCTTCACCTTCCTTTTTCTTTGGAGCCTCTGTTTCTGAAAGACCAAATTTAATAATACAGCCGTCGAGAAATTTGATTAAATCTTCACTTCCACACAATGGCCGGCTCCATGTCCCCTGCGGTAGTTTCGTGGCATCTGTGGTTTCTAAATCATCGATTTCTCTATCGTGGAGGATGTCAGTGACTGTTGCAACAGGAGCCGCACCAATGGATGCTTCATTTTTAAAATTTATATCGAGACAAGCAACTCTGACTGCGTTATTTGCATGCATCTCAACGTGTTTCCATTCTAAAGTTTGAATCAGTCCTTCGACTGCTGCTGAAGAAGACTCGTGAGGAACAAGTGGGTACCAACACATCCAATTTCGTTGTTTTATTTTTGTATGTAGTTGGTGAGTCCCGTGATTAGTACCTACCTCATCTCTAACTAATAACGAACCAACACCATCAGTCATTGGCCATCTAGCGTACGGAGTTTTATTTATTTGTATTTCAACACCAGCAATAACACCATCAAAACAATGTTCTATTTTACCGCCATTGTTGTGAGCTCCAATTGTGAGGTTACTTGTGAACTTACTGAAATCAGACTCTCGAGGACGTCCTTGTCGGAGGTTTTGGTTTCGAGAGTTGACAGGAGTTTCTAGTGGAGGACTACTAAAATGAGGTTTTGATAAATCCTCTCCATCACAAACTATAATCATATCACCGTAATGATGTGCCCAGTAGAGATGATGCCACTCACCATTACATAAGTTACTCTTGCTTGTGACTGCTGTTGTCTTCATATCTGTTTCTGTTACTACTTCCGCTTTTATTGTATTTAATGAATAAGAACCCTCTTCAGTACTGTGAAGTGAGAGTCCTACACATTGACCAGTGACAGAGTCGGTTGTTTTTAACAGAGACATAGGTCTGCTTGTTGTTTCAGTTTTAATCCACATTTCAATTGAAAAGAAATGCATCTTAGAACCGAATTCACCCATTGGCGTCACGTTGATGAAAGAAACGCCGTCGAATCGAACAAATGTTGTTGGAAGGCGGGCGTCAATCCAGGAAGTACGAACTGCTTGAGCTTTCAATCCAGTTATCAAATCTGTTAATTCATTTGACCTATCATTTAGAGGATATTTAGACAGCAGCACTCGAGGTGTCCTCGCCAGATCCCAGAACCGCATCTCACAAAGTGATCCAACAAAGGGATTCAAACAAGGCAAGTCCTGCAGTTCTCCACCTAATTTACAGTTTGTATTACCTCCTACGAATATACAAGGGTTCCATGAATTAAAACTTGATGGTCCTATTTCATATTCTTCCAAGTAGTCTCTGTTTTGTGTAAACTTTCGAACAAGTTCTGGTTGGCTGCCGGTTTCGTTTACATTTCTACCATCGAAGAATATTTTAACATCTCGTGATCTAGCTGAGTTAATGTGAACTTCAACAAGATGCCAATTGCCGTCACACATGTGAGGTATGTTCTTCTCAACGTACAGTTCTATGTTAGCAGCGTCTTTAAGTCGAATTCTAATACTCGATTGTGATATGGTGTCAGACTTGGTGGCATTTAATGTAATATTCAGAGAACAGTTACCCTCTGTCTCATCTTGTATGTCTAACACTTCCATAATCTTTGTTGTTGTAGTAGTTGACATCCAAAAGTCAACTCTAAAAGACTCAATAAATTTTGACATGTTTTCAATAGGAGGCATTCTTATAAAGGTACTGTTGCTGAATGATAAAACAGTTTTAGTCTTCTCACAAAGACCATTATTAATAGTAATTGAATTGTTTAAAGTATCACTCGGTGTTTCCTCAGTCTGTATCAACTGTTCAGGTCCATCATCAGTTTCATGAAACAGCGACAGCGGTGGTGGCGTCATTAGAATTCTCTTACGGGTTGGTGCCCCAAGTTGTTCCTTCACAGAATTCTTCTTAATTAACGATTCTCTTTTCTTCTTAACGGCCATTTCCATTTGCAGTTTCCTTCCTGAAGGGATTACGTGGCTGCTTTTCCTTCTCACAGAAGAGACCTTCTTAGGAAGTACTGGTTTTGTTTTTACTTCCTCTGATGAGGTGTCACTGTTGCTGCTGAAGGGGCTGCCGTGATCACCTGCAATGCTGTTTTCGGTTGAGTGAAATGAGCTTCCAGTTATTGATTTTTTTCTAATAGAGAATCGTTTACTAAATCGACGAATCGCTCCTTCGCTGACACCTTCACTTGCGACAGGTGGATCTGTTAGAACAACACTTCTACGAGATGTAGTTGGAGCTACTTCAGATGACCTTCGAACACCAACAGGAGGATGAGGAAGCATCGGGAAAACCGTTGTTGGGGACTCAGGTGGTGAGGGAGATTTTTCAACCTTAGCAAATCGTGGAAGTACCCTCAAAGATACCGAAGGAGATAAAATACTATTCGCTGCTGACGATACTCTACTTGAGATATCAATGTGAGGAATTAAATAATAAAGTGATCTTTTCATTAGCTTTCCAAACACCATCGATTTCTGAGAAGGAGGAAGGCCGTGGACTACTATTGCAGTGTCGTTTCTCTTGATGACTGAAGCGGCAATTCTTTTACAAATTGAATCCAACGCAAGTGGGTCGTTGTCACAGTTGAGGACTTCTCCGTCGATTTGTGTGCAGCTTTCAACTGCTTCAGACATGTCCTGATCAACTGCGACACCTGTTAACTCCGCTATCTGAATTGCCTTCAGTTTGGATGGACGTTCTGTTATTACTTTTGTCACACCTCCTTCTTTACGATGTTCAACTGTTACAACACTCCTGCGAGTGTCTCTCGTCTTTAACTCAGTCAAACATAAATAACATGACATCAGTTTACTACTTCTTAAACATATTATTTAGTTAGTCTGTAAGTAGTCTGTGAGTAGTAATGTTATAAAAGGGTTCTCTTGCTGGTTAGATTACAATTGATTACCAACGACATGTTCTGCAAGCCTTGGGAGAAAAAATAATTAATTTACACAAAGAAAGTCCATAGCACCACTTGGCAAACATAAGCGGGAAAACCCAACAACTGCGCATACAACTTTTTTTTTTTTAAATTCTTTTTTTTAAATTTTTTTTCTTCTGTTGGTCAAAAGGGTGGAAACATTGGAGGGATTCAACGAAAAGTAAAAGTCCATTCGGGGAAACCGAAATGGATACAGAAAAGAAGAATAACGATGGCTTCATTGCTGCGAAGCGCCCTTCGTAACTAAAGAAGACAATTTTTAATGTAACTCGCAAAGGATTCTTTCGGTTGTTTTTTCTTTTTATTTTCTTCTTTTCACTTTTTATTCTCTTTGTTGTCTAATCTCGCACAAAGTACACTACTCATTCATTGCAAAGCTTTCTTTAGAATCGGACAAAAGGATTTATACCTTGTTTCCTAACCGTCAAACATAAAAAAAAAAAAAAAAAAGGGAAACAAAATAAGGGAACAAAATGAGCAGTTAATAATCTGCCCTTCACAGCCGTTCTGTAACAATTCATTAGACTACTAAAGAATGCGATATCGATGCGGCTTTAAATCCTTCGTAGATGCTCGAAACTGAAGCTCAGCTAATTTCGGATATTTCTGTCGAAGAGAACGATCGCTGAAGTAAACTGACAGAGATGAGGGTTTTCAAGGAACACTAACCCACACAACTAACTCCTGATCTGAACAACTCCCGTCTTGACAACATCGGCGCTACTTCGCCAAATGCAAAAAAAAAAAAAAGAGGAAAAGTACATCGCACACAGACATGAGAACAGAGAAGTGGTCTCCTCATCAAATGACAACAACGAAGACATACGAATTAGTTTTGATTAATCGATTTGAATATTAATTTTTATTTTATTTATTCACTGCGATTTTCAACGACAAACAACTTTGCTGCTGCGAATTAACAAAAAAAAATGAACTCAAAACAGAGGTTTTTTTTTCCACCTATAAAAAAAAAAAAAAAAAAAAAAAAAAACACCTCGTGATGAAAGATTAATTCGATCAAATATAAAACTGTTTGATAGACGGGAGTGAGGGGGGCGGGGGTCTGACTACACTATTCAGTATTCATTCTCCTTCAAGGAATTAATTATACAAAACAACAATTGTTTCAGCTATTCGATTGAAGGATATTTCTTTTTCAATAAACCTTTTAAAGGAGAAGTAGACTAACACCTCAAGTAGTGTAGGGGAATGATCTATTATGTCATTTTCTTCAACTCAATCGTTCACAATAATAAGGACAAAAGTCAATTAGACTTCCTTCAATTTTTCCAAAATCAGCGAGGAAATATTTCATCTGTCCCGACAAACAATACCACCCTACCTTAACCTGTTCAATAAAGAGAGTCGGTAGTAGTTCTCATTTGTCAGATTGCTACTCACGAGACTGAGTACGTAGAGTAACTTGAATTTGAGCCACTAAGCGGACGTTGGGGTTAAACTGAGGTCTGGAGGGGTTCCTTTCGTTCTTTTTGGGGGTTATGTTTAGACCGAAAGAAAAAAACAAAAAATCCTTTTTAAGGAAGTGTTCCAAAAACAAAACCGGACGAGAGGAAATGAAGAACAAAAGAGAAGCTACTCACGAAGCGCTTCCCAGAGAGACTCCCACTTCATGTATTCGATGACTCCGGTGTTTTGTTCATCGGCGGAGGCTGTTTTTGTTATTTTTAAAACCGATAAATATAACAAACAAAACATTCGCATGATTACATACCAACAATCTCAACAATCTCATCACGAGGAAGGAACTCACCACATAGCTCTCCAATAATTTGTTTCAATTGAATAGTTGAGAGAACTCCAGTGTTGTCAGGGTCGTGTTTTTGGAATTCGTTTTGTACTTCTTGTTCTGCGCTCTCATCAGAACCAAAGTTGTGAATCATAAGCATTAAGAACTCTTCAAATTCAATTTCACCAGAATTATCAACATCGACATCTTTAATCATTATCTCTAACTCTTCTTGAGAGAGTTCCTGTCCGAATGCAGCAAACACATTTCCCAATTCCTGAACATCAATAGCTCCACTCAAATCCGCGTCAAAATGATTGAAACACTCTCTCAATCCTTCAATTTGACTGTTGTTAAGAGGCTTTAAACCTTGTGCTTTAATCTTTGCTTTCAGCATGGAGAACGGATCTGCTCCTTCTGCCTGTGCTCCCTCTAACCAGAGAAAGAATTCATCCATATCTAATTCCATGTTGCCGTCAGTGTCTACTGCTTCCATTGACTTTCTTAATTCTGTTTTTTGTTTTGTTTAATTTCCTTGATTGAGTTCCATCAAACCAAAGTCTACTTTTAAAACAGTAAATGTCATACCGTCATCACTCATCTCGACTCCCAACTTTCTCGCTAAAATCTTAAATTCTAAGAAGTCGATTTTTCCTGTTTTTTTTATATTATTGTTGGATGGTTTATCAAATTGAAAAGGTGTTTTTATTATTCTAATCACAAACCTGATCTGTCAGTATCGAAAGCCTGAAACAGCTTCTCAATGAAGACTCGCTCCTCCTTTGAGAACTTGTTCCCTGTTGGGTGTTCTTCGGCAGTCATTTTAGTTAAAAAGAGATACAATCTGAAGAGATGAAGATATAAAGGAGGAGATCTTTCAAAGACACAACTAAAGTCCACAAGTCCGCAAAAATCAAATTGTGGTATTCGCATACTGGATTCCAGTGTAATATAAATTATTAAATAAATTTATTTCAAACTGTAATTCCTTACCAACTACTGAGACTGAAGAAAAACAAAACAAAAAAGAGAACACTTGTCATCTAACAGACTTTAGTACTTTCGGTAACTGTTTGTTGCGCTACTGCAACAGCAGGATAGGAAACAATAAATAAAATACACGATGAGATACAAAGACAACATATTGTCTTATCGTTAGTCCTTTTTGACCTTTCTGATGACTCGACTCGACACTTCCATCAGATGTGTAATATCAGACAGCACTTCGCAGTCCATTCTTCGCTGAACACACAGCAACATGTTCCATCAACACAGCTCCATCAAATCGTTGTAGGCAAGACGTACATCTGTTCTTTGCTTTTGTTAAATAAATATCCTGAGCTGCTATATTGTATTCCATCTCCGTATAATCAAGTGGTAAAGATGGTGCTGCTGGAGGTCGTACTCTTTTGTAGACCACCGGGAGAGACTTTTGAATTGAATGCCAGGTCTGTGTTTGTTTGTACAATTCTCATTCCCCAACGGAAACAAATAACTTATAATAAAACGACTCCTAAAGACATACCTTTAAACAATTAGGAATATGTGATGACAACACAGAAGACTTGAAGTGATTCCCACACACGTGACATATTAATGGAATAGTGTTGGAGGTATTTTGATTAGGAGACAATGGACGTTGAGTAATAGATATAACAGACGCTGGTATCTGAAGTGGAGAAGTGAGAGCTGATGAAGGTGCGAGAGGCGGGGATCGAACTGGTGAGACAGCTCGAGATTGATGTGGAGATCTTCTCACCGACTCAGATGAGTACTGCGATCGTAAACTTGGAGATGTTGGAATCGGAGGTTGCAAAGGAAAAGGTTCCGTTTCCTCTCCCATTCCTTCTCTTAGTTTTCTAATTGTTTCTCCACTTTTAATTAACTCTCCTCTCAATCGAATTACTTCTGTAGACCTCGCGTCACTTTCTCTTCGAACTAAATCAAACTTGGCACTCAATTCCGTGTTTGCTTCTTTTAAAGAATTTCTTTCGTTTAAAACATTCTCAAACTCTTCCATTAAATTGTTCTGATCTTCTTCGAGTGTTTTTACTTCACTTCGTAGACGTTGAGTTTCGCTGTTGGTTCCGTTTGTGAATTGGAGGCTTCCGTTGCTCGTGTTGCCAGCGCTTCTGTTTTGAAATATCTCCTCCGCCTCTTGGAGGTTGATTAATCCTTCGCGAGTTATTTTACTGCGGATTAGTTTTTTGTACTTTTGAAGAAGGTCGAGGAGTTCTGATTCTGAAGAGACAGAGTTACCAGGTGGAGTGTTTTGATCAACTGAAGTAGTCGAATGATTTGCTGTCGGTGTTATCAACGGAGACGGCGCCTGATGTGGAGAATGATTTCCTGTCGACGGAGACGTTGAACGAGAACGAGATCTCGACAACGAGTGCAAACCTGGTAATGGTGGTGAAGGTGGTTGCTGCTGACTTCTCGTAACTGGTCCTCTGCTGTCACTTCTTCGAACGATGACACCCGTGGTTCCAATTCGAGCTGTTTCAGGTGCACATCGAGGACTGATTTGTTTTATGTTGTGCAACTCTGATAACAACTGTAACACTTGAGATCTTTGCTGCGAAGATATTTTTGTTAATTTTGGTACCAAGAACTCCAACCACAGAGAACGATCTTCTTCCGACTCTGCTACTACGATGACCCACTCAGCTTCTGATCGAAGAGCAATAAGATTACTCCCCTCATCAACTTCTATTGGTAGAGAACTTGATTCTGTGTAGATAGCAGTTATGGTTGAAAGGTTTATATGAGCTCTACGGGGTTTACCTTCGTCTTGATAAAAAGAAATGTCTTTACTATTCATAACCACCCAATACTTTGTCCAACTACCACCTCTTGTCTCTCCAGCACTATTACATCGAATAACGTTTAGCCACCCGTATCTTTTTATTATCGACATCTGCTGCTGATGTTATTATATTTCTGTTTGGGTCATTTCGGGTGTTTGTCTTTATGAAGAACAACTAAGGGTAAGAATAACAATAATATATTTCCACAATCAACAAGGTATTAAAGCCATACGTTACATCGATAGCGTATCAACAGATATGTCAAAAAACGAGTGAAAACAGCAGCGGTGGTTTTCGCTGTGCCAACAAACCCCAGATAATGTTCTTCAACAGACTTTCCACTACGACAGTACCTCGAACGGTTATGGGTCGTTATGCCCAATAATAAAAACAAAACAAGTTATCACGATAAAAGAAAAAAAGAAACAAAAACATTTCTTGTATGGGATCCTTTCTGGCCTGCCACGTACATAAAATGTTTAACTAACTGGATTGTGTAACAGAGTACAGTCATCAACAACAGAGAAGAATAATTACAATTTAGCATCTCTCACATCCAAGTCGTGAACTTTAAGAAGCATCTTACCAAAGTTGCTGGAAGTGTAGAGTCCCTGGAGAGTGACGGGGATGTTCTCAAAACCAGTTCTGATGTCTTCTTTTTGTTTCAAGAGTCCCTGTTGGTACCACTCAGCGAGTTGCTTTAGACCTTCTGGGTATCTGCGAGCGAATTGGAAGACTAAGAAGCCTTCCATTGATGAACTAGTTCCAATTAAGTTGAGGTAAGTCTTTGGACCCTGAACATCAGATGCTCCCTTTGGATTGTATTGTGAAATACCTCCACAAAGAGCGATACGACCACGTTTTCTCATCAAGAGAAGAGCTGCTTCGAGTGTTTCTCCACCGACGTTGTCGAAGTAAACATCGACACCTCTCGGACAGGCTTTTCTCATCTTCGAAATCAACGAACTCGACGTGTCTTTGTAATCAACAACTTCATCAAATCCAATTTCTTTTAAATATTCGCACTTTGATTTCCCACCTGCGATACCAATCACCTTTGACGCTCCTTTAATCTTCGCAATTTGTCCGACTATCGATCCGGTCGCACCAGCAGCACCTGAGACTAGAACGATGTCACCCTTTTTCATTCTTCCAATTTCTAATAATCCGAAGTAGGCAGTCAGTCCCGTAGTTCCAAATAAACTTAACACCAGAGTCGGAGAGACTCCAGCTGGAAGCATTGCGAGGCTTCTGATTTGAAGTGATGGATCTTTGTCTTTTGGCATCAGAACGTAGTCTTGCCATCCACCGACTCCAGTTGCGAGAGCGCCAACTTTCCACTTTGAATTTTTTGATTCAACGACCTGTAAAATAGACTGAGCCTTCATTACCATACCAGGAGTTACTTGTCCCATGTAACTTCCTTTTGTTAACCAAGTTCTCTGAGCTGGATCGAATGACAAGAATACTGTTTTGAATAAAACTGCTCCATCTTCAACTTTTGGAATTGGAGCGCTGACCTGCTCGAAATGCTCTGGTCCAATCATTCCTGTGACTGGTCTCGCGAGTTTCCATTGTCTGTTAATACTACCCGTCATCTTTATTAGTAATCAGCTGAATGAAATAAAATAAAAGTAATAATTATTACAAACAACACCATCAAACTATTGAATAGCAATAAGGCCAACCCGTGGGGGTCTACAACATTTGTTACTTCGGGATAGGAAGACCGAAAAACGCTTAACTGCAACTTGTGAAGCAATCAGTTACTACTTCGAATGAAAACCGAGTCAAGAAATTATTTAATATCACTTCTCATCGCAGTGGTGGAAATAGTAATGAAGTCCCCTAACTTGTTCTACGCTGAGGTAGTGAAATGAAGTACTCGACTCGCTAATCGATTTAATACCAAAAAGGTAATTCGTTGAATACGTCGCCAACCAAAATGTCGGAGCTACGTTAACCAACTGGTCAGGATTAAGAGGATGGTATCTCTCAGCTCCAGAGTCATCTCGAGTATCAATTGGGTGAATTCCAATATTTCGTAAACAGCGAGCAACGTTAACATCTTCCCAAAAGAAGTTCCCATGTGGGGAACAGTGATCCTCATCTAGTTGATGTGACAATGCGATGAGAGCTTTTCTATTTAATGTGTAACCAGCACCACCAGCATTGAAATCTATTTGACCATTCGGATCGTGAAGCTTTCTACCAACGTACAGTGGAGTACTTTGAGGTAGTGAAGACAAGTAAGACTTGTGATTCTGAATGTTAACGTACATATCATCTCCTCCAATTAGAAAGTAGTCAAAGTTATCAATTTGAGAACTGTTTGTCCAACCCCAAATAGATCTTACTTTCTGCCACATATTATCCCATGACTCCTTACCTTCATGAGGTACTTCAAGAGCTGGTATTTCAGGGTCGTCTGAAGTACTCATGGCAATGAAACCATCGCAGTCTGCTGCCCAGGTTAGTTTTTGTGACATTACTTTAGTTTTATGATTCTTTCTCATTGTGTAGACCATACAGAGGATCTTGATTCCACTCACATCTTCTTCTGTGCTTTGTTTTATTTTATGTACAAATGAAGACCCTTCTCCATTAGTTGGCTTATCACATAAACTTTTGTGATTCGATTCCTTCCAGAGACCAGGAATTCCCAAAGTTAAGTCAGTTTGGTGATTCTTGTTGATGGTCGTGAAGTCTCCAATTTCACTGAACATTTCAACTAATTCTCTCGTCTTAACGTGTCCAATAGTAGGCATCGTTCTCTGAGGTGCTCCATTACCAAGACAGTACCCACATGACCATTTACAGTTTCGTCTCATTTCACTTTTGTACTGTCCTGTACACTTTCCTTCCTTTGCGTAGTCAGAACATTCTTCTGACAAGTCACTGCATGGCGGCAAGGTATTTAGATCAAGGGCGGCTCTTAGTACTGTTTTTATGAATGAAAAATTATATTTACTTTACAAATTTACTGATGAATACTACCAGTAAGTAGGTTATTAAAAAAACACATACACCGATACCACATTGTGAACACAATAAAGAACACAACCAGAGACAGAATCTTCATTCTAAAGCGCATTGTTACCGTCTAGTGATTGCGGTACTGAGAGAGATAAAAGTAATGAACTGGTCTGACTACTGTAAATGATTATACTCATATGTGAATGCTGTTAGACTAATGCCGTGAAGAGTTAGTTTAAATAATTTAATAAACAACATTAGAAGTAACGATCGCATAAACGAAAAAGCTTTCAATAATTCAGGTCTGTGGTGTGCTACGCACGTTGTCTATTCAGACAGATGACCCTACCAAGAATACTCAATCATGCTTTAGTAATTTGTCTCTTGCTATCTTCTCAGCGTTTTCGTTTGCCTCCTGGAGTAGATTCTGGTAGATGCCTGAGCGATTCTTGTGTGATCTGGAAATCAGTTTATTTAATTTATTAATTGCACCAGCTTTCGCATAGACAGACATCAGCGCAACTCTAAGCGTGTCACCATCTTGCATAGTTGCGCCAACCATTCCATTTGAAACAATTGACTCCGATAGTTCTGTGATTTCACAGTCTGGGTGTGTTGCCCATTGTGAAAGTGATTCTATTAAAACTTTATAACAATATGTGTCTGGTGGAATCCCACTCATAATCATCGCATTATAAGTATCACTAACACCTCGTAAATCCTTAGCAGCAGCGTGGATAGAAAACATAATTGTGTAGTGGTTCATTGTGATTGCATAGCCTTCGTTTTTTATTAGATTGAAAATCTTTTTAGCATTTGCTGGATCCTTCATACGAAGACAGACTCTCAACATCATGTTGAGTGATGTCGAATTTCGAGTTACGTTATTTATTCTCATGGACTCAGATACTTCAGAGAGCTGTTCGTAAGTTTGGCATCCCAACAGCAGAGCGTTGTGTCCGTCTATACCCAGTTCGTACCCAGCTGTCCTCATGTCTATTGCCGAACGATTCGCTCCTTCGAAGTCAAGGTTTCGTGAATAAAGTTTTATTACATTAGTGTGAGACTTACGAGACATTTTATAACCTTGAGATCGTAGACTTGATAATAATTTCTTCGCACTGTCAAGTGAGCCAAATCTTTTTGTAAAAGCTGCTATTGCCCAGTCGTAGGTCTCAGAGCAGGGTTGGATGTTGTCCTTTTTTCGCATTTCAAGAAGTAACAAAGCGTTGTTAATATCACCTAACTTACCAACAACACGCATGGCTTTAAGATAAGTTAGTCTTCCAACGTAGGACTTTCTTTCTCGTTCTGTTCGGATGATGTCCATCACATCAGCAACTATTTTATCATTAGCTCCTCTATTCTTTGAGTACCATGCGTTCTTCTCAAGTGGTGCAATCATTGCTTCCACCGCTTTGTCTGATAACTTCCTGGCGACGGTTGGTTTGGTGTCGAAAAACACCAAATTCACTGCACACCGACGCAGCATGGTAGCCCTCCTTACACTCTGATTTCTATTTCATTTGTGATGCTGCTCCTGAAGAAATGAAATAATATATTCCGCGTTGAGTACATTCAGTAATCACAATGCTGTCAAGTACTGTACGAAACGATGGTACTTAAACCTGTCGTGACAGCAAACATTTTACAGTAAGAAGCATATGTTACTCGACAAGAAATAATACAAAGTTGCTTTGTTAAGCAACCACATAACTCAAGTGGTGGTAGTAAGAGTGTACACGTTTTTTATACTCAAAGTAGTTCTTTTCAATTTGATCTCACACTCGCCTCACTGACCTTGAAAGTATACTATGCTATTTTATAAGAACTGATTAAATTATCTTCACAAAGACGAATTACCTTGTGGTGGTACAAATCTTCTAAAATAAAAAAATTAAAAAAAAAGGGGGAAAAGGTTTTACAAACCACTCCACGCACTTGCTGTAAATAATTTCTGTCACTAAAGATAGAGAACGTTTGTTTTTCTTCTTCCACTCAGTCTACAGGCAGGACCTTCTGTTGTCATAAAACCAACTCTATTTCTTTTAGGTATCGAGTCCTAAAGAAGTGTCACGTGGTGAATTAGTTTAACGATAATAACGCTGTTCCCTGCTAGTTAGAATGTGTGTCAGAGAAGATCTGATGAGCTTCTTGTAGGAAAGGAAGGTATCTCTTGTCTACGAATGTTAGTGCTTCATTGAGGGGGGCAAATTTTCGTTTTCTCAAAGCTGATTCCGCCCACTCATCACGAATCTCTACGACGTTCATTAAGAATATGTGATAGTGTCTACTTCCACTATTTCCCTCTACTTCTCTTACAGATAATGGTTTTACAATCTCTCCAACAACTCCTCCTTCTTCAAGTGATTCTCGTAGGGCTGCTTCTTCTGCTGTTTCGTCTGTTTCCCATCCACCTTTTGGAATCACCCAATTCCCTGTACTGCTGCTCGAAATTAAAAATACCTCCAAAGTACCATTTTGTCCTTCTCTGATTATGATACCTCCGGCAACGAGTCTGTTGTTTTGTACTAAGTGAAGTCGGCATTCGATAGAACTCTTTTTTGTAGATAAGAAAACAATACCTTTTACCGTCCAGATATCTCTGCTTTTCACGTCCTTGACGAGCAGGTGTCACTGGAGATGACGGCGTCATGTTGCCTCAGATTCTTAGAAAGGAAGTACAAATAAAATAACAACCATTCGAAGACCAAATAGATCAGATACAAATCCACTGCAACCAATTATCTGAAGAGAGTAGATAAGAAGTAAGGAACGATATCATCAAAATGATTAAATCAAAAAAAAGTGGAATACAATAACAAAAGAATCGACTGAACAGATTCCCTACATACGAAACATCATAAAAACAACTTTGGGGTACTATGAACTAATTATCAATTCTCACTAGTTGTTGAAGCGCCAAGACAATGAGACGAGTTACCTGACAACATTCAGAGATAACCCGCCTTAGGATTTCTCCCTTAAAAGATTCTCTTTTAATTTAATAATATAATCAAAACAAGTCGATCTCTGCTGTTAACTATGTTAAATCATCTTGTTGTGGGGTAGGTGGTGCGGGGTTTGGATAATAGTAGTTTTTGGCTTCGTGCAAAACTCTTTTTTCTTTTATTAGCTCTCTGTCGAACTCATCTTCAAGTCTTCTATTGTTAGTGTCAATTGGATATCCTGAAGAAGACCAAAGAGTTGAAGTCGGTGAATTAAAATTACTGGGAACTGTTCCTCTACTGACGTGTCGGCTGAGTAATGTCGGACTTTGAAAATGTCGAAACTCCGACAGCCTTCTTGAGAGCGATTGGTTTTCCGACTGAACTGAAGCTACGACAGTGCGAAGGTGTTTTACCTCGTCAACGAGTTCTCTTGTTCGCTCATCTTCGAATTGCTGTCGAAGTCGTGCAGCTTGTAAAATGCCCTCCTCCTTACGATGATTAACATGTTCTAATATTGCTTTTAGTCCACTCATTTCACCGCGAAGCTCAGAAACTACAATTTCAAGAGACTTACATCTAGACACGGCTTCTTCATAAGAACCATAATCACTGAAAGTAACAATTCCTCTGGTAGAACTGGCTGCAGCAGTTGAAGTAACTGAGACAGGTGACTGTGGAGGGCTGCCTGAAGGTCCTGAGGTGTAACTGCTGGGAGGAGGTGAAGGAGCGCTACTTAATCGATGAGTGAAACTCTTATCTCGTTGAATGGATGAACAACTTGACGAATTGTTAGCTGGTGTTAAGTAATCATCTCTTCCGATGATACCTTTTCCAGCTAATCGAATAACATCACTCGCTGTTGAATCATTTAATAGATTCCAAACTTTAAATTCTTTCGTCTCAGTCTTCGAGTTTATCGCTCGGAGTAGTTCAATCGATCGAATCGCCTTCCCTCTTGCGATGCTATTCTTTAATTCCAACAGGAGGTCAGACTTCTCATCTTCTGAAGTAAATATTCCCAACTGTGAATTCCCAATCAACACAACACCCTCGATATCAATTATTGGATATTTGTACTTCTCACTTCCAGAGGTGCGACTGCATAACCGAATCTGTTTTGCTGTGACGAGTAGACAACGATCTTTCTTTAACTTTCCCTTTTTCGGAATGTGAATTCTTTTCTTTTCCTTCTTGTATCCAAGGTGCTGTGTCACATCAGCGAAGAAGTGCACTGGAAAAGGAAACTTCTTATTAGGAGGCACCACTACCGGGTCTAGTAAGTCCGAAACATTCACCGACTCTGTTGGAGTCGGTGATGCAGCCTGGGCCATGTTACTGTTTAGGAGAAAAGTAAACTTTTAGTGATAATCATTAATTATGTAATCACATCGCTGTTATTAAATAAATGACATTTCCATTACTTCGCTGCTACTTTAAAAGAAAGAAGGTACATTACTAAATACCCCAGGTGTATACTATAAGAAACAATAACAAGAAAAGACTGCGCTGTAGGGTTAGAAGCAGCAGTCGGTAGATCTCAAGGTGTCGACTCTCAGCTTGTAAAGCTTCAGAGTGAACCAATCGCAAGATTCGAATGGTTCGAACTATTTTGTGTTTAGTTTCACAATCAGTTTAATAGTCTTTATCTTTAACTGTCGAAAAGGTTACCTCTGAAGACGATTTCTTTTCTTCGCCTTCGCTTTTAGTTCCGCCGTCTTTGCCGTCTCAACTACGACCGGCGCTGTTGGAAATTTGTTAGAAAGACTTTTTAAAACACCCGAGTCTGTGTCAGGATCGGTTACTGTGATGTGTTTTTCAAGGCTGCCATCCCTCAAGATGTGCACAACTTGCATCCCTTCGCGTTGAGATATTTCGTTAGAAATAACACTTCTGTGACAAGTTCTCCAGTCTCCTTCACTGCACATGATGCTGATCTTTTTAGATGGGTCTGATTGACACATGTTGACTAGCTGTTGTAGTGCGTCAGTACCTTCTTTGAATTCGAGGTGTTTCCAAATGTTTGCCCCACCTGGTCCTCTACCTCCTAATTGAGATCCTAAGTGTTTATATTCTCTCCCGTGCTTTGCACAGCTGCTTTCTAACTCTGTCATTGCAAATTGCGGAAATCTCCAACTGGATGGGTTCGAACGAACATCAACCAACACGTCGATACCAATCTTATTTAGTGATGAGTGAAACTGTTCTTCAGTGTGACTGGAGTGTCCGAAGCTGTAAAGTGTTGCCATGTTTGTGTTTCTTGTTATAAATAAGTGAGGTACCTGTTTTACGAATTATATCCACCACTCACGGAGATGATGTTAGAACTTCATCCATCTCCTCATATTTATTATTTACTAAAAACAGAATTGAGTTTAACTACTTGTAATCAACTAGAAATTAAGAACTTTTTCTGTTCTGATTGACCCGTATAGAACTTACTAAATTTAAAGAAAAAGTGTTGCTGCGAGTCAGGTCATCAGAAGGAATGGATGAGCCGCCAGCAGACCGTCACATGTATTGTGCAAGTTAATCTGGTTAAGGCTTTAGGCAGTAACTAAGCTCTTTTCCTTTCAATACAGAAAAGAACCCACAGAATAAAAATATAAAACAACCACGAAAAGTAAAGTTCTTTGAATAGCGATACAACACACACAGGTTTAGTTTTCACAACAAAACAAAATCTAAATCAACTTGTTTACAACAGAAGAAATGCAGTAAAAGGGTTAAAAGATAAACTAACTCAAGTAAACGACTCTTCTGATCAGGAGCACCGTAACAGGCTTCCTTCATCGCAGTTGAAACTCACGCGTGGTGGTCGATCATAAATAGAAGATTTGTTTTGTACAAAGTCTTTAAACAAAAACAGATAGATTATGAGTATTAACTTTTTTATAACCCAAACATTGAAGAGTACTGTTGAGATATCCGCGTCTCCTTTCGTTCGAGACAGATCACAAAGTAACGGAGCTGCCTTGGCAGTCGCTTCGCACATTAAGAGGTCAAAATAGAGGTTTTAAGTAAAAAAAAAAAATTATTGTTCTTAAAAACAGACTCTTTTCTTTCATTTCGAGTAATTAATTTTTGTGGAATGAATTTCTTACAAGCTACTAAAAGCCTGAATACAACGCACAGACAAACACACAATGAAATCCACCCTCAGTTTACATCTTTTCTTTTCTTTTATGATTTGACGTTCTCAAATCGGAAAGGATCAGCCAATGATATATAAAAAAGAAAATGGAAACTTATTTCTCAACGTAAAAATATTTTTTTTTTTGTGTCAGATGTAAGTCTGCATCATTAAATACCATCCGCTGGATAAGTTAGCAAACCAAGTTAGCTAATTCTGACATACAGTCGAGAAATCACTTAAATCATATTTGTTCCTCCACACTGGAAAGAGAGATTTTTTTTTTTTTTTTTTTTTTTCTGAAATAATTAACTGCTGTTTTATTACTGTTCGATGAAAAAAAAAATCATCTCAAACAGGAATTATGAATATTTTATTTATCATCCTTGATTAGGATTTTGACGAGCTTACTGCAATAATTATAAAAGGAAAGAATAACATATCTATATTGACACAGTCTGTTGAGGAACTTTATTACTAATGTTTCAGAGAAGAGAAATCTTGTCTCTTTATTTTAGGTATCGCTGATTTACTCCTTCCCAGGTAGGGATAGAAGGAAAAAAAAAAAAAGAAAGAAAAAAAAAAGGAGGAAAAAAAAGAAAAAAAAATTCAGTACCCCTTCGTTAAACATAATACAATTAAACGTTAGGAATTGCGAAAGTTAATTTTTTTTTTTGCTTCCCATCGTCACACGAGTGTCAATTCATAGCAGACATAACTTTGATATCTTTTTTCAAAAAATAAACAAAATCCCAAAACACGTTGAAGCAACGTGTGTTTTAGCAGAATCATTGACAGAGAAATCTTGTTGCTGCCGTTGTTGTTGTTTTTACTTCGACCAATGAGATATGGATAAGAAAAAAGAGGGGGGAAAAAAAGGAAAAAAAAATTGACTTTGCGAGTAACTCCTGTAACACTACATTGGTTTTGTTTGTGTACGAAACCGGAAAAAAAAAAAAAAAAGAAAACTACTCAACAGTCAGTACTTCGACAGCCCCGAGTACAATATTCGGTTATAAGCAATCAAGAGTACAATGAAATGAAGGGGAAAAAAAAAAGAAAATTGAACAACCGATTCGAATTGTTGTATTCTGTTTCCACTGAAATGTGGAACCCGAAAAGCGAATTAACTTATTAAAGATATAAAAGTGTATCATCGCATGACTGTTCAGTAAAAAAAAATAAAGTAAAGTTGTTAAATAGAAGCTATAAGTACTTATATAAAAAGCACTACAAAAAAATGAAAAGAATTTTCAAAAAAAGAAAAATAAGGGGGAAAATTATTGTAACCGGTTCTCCAATTAATCTGGTAGAGCCAAGAAGCGAGTTTTATCTTATTATTGTCATTATTTCTTTTTTTTTAAATTTTCATTCCAACGATCAAGTACAGGAAGGAACCACTCCGAAAACAATGCTCTCGGCATCAAAATCGGGATGACGGCTTCCTATTGTGATTTTTTTTTTTTTTTTTTTTTTTTTTTGGTCAAACAATATCATCTGCCAACCATAAAAACAGAACATTTGATACCTGAGGAGTCTCAGTGAAGACAATTTACTTTAATAATAATATCTCGCAAATAATTAAAAAAAAAAAAAAAAAAATTACAAGAATAACAATCTGGCCCTCAACATCATCTCCAGCAGTCGAAGACTTGTTGTGAGCTCCGAAAAAAGCACCGAATTAAAGCACGCAATAAAAAATAGTGATTGTAAGTTTGATTCGCAACGGTCAGTAGTGAAGACGTGCTCTTAGTAATAGCAATGTCTTAATAGTAGCTTGCATCTTCAGTGATTCAATCACTAGGCCAGTAGTATGTCACAGACATATAACATTTTATCATTACTACGCCTGAACCCTGTTCAGGTATTGTTCACACCATGAGTGTTGTTCTGCTGCATTGACACACTGTTTGGGATTTTAGTATGTTTTGGTGCTTTGTTGTTGATGAACATTTTTAGTAAAAAATGCATACCTTAAGGTGAACTGGACAGCGGCACTTCTTACATTGCATCCCCTTTCCGTAGATAAATTTACCGCAGTAGAAGCAGAGACCTGGTAAGAAGTGTTTTGTGTAAACGTGATCAGTTTTATGTTGACGAAGAGTCGCAGCCAAGTCTTCATCGTGGGTTCGAGCTATAGTCTGCCTGCCGTGTTCATCAAAAGTGATGTCTTTTAAGTGTGGTAAGGCACTCAGGACATCATCAGATAAGTCACCCACTTGAGGAACAGATTTCTCAACGAACATAACTTGATTTGGAGGTGACAACGGAAACACTCCTTCGATACCAACAGGAACATCACTTTGATTACTAAATATTGATTTTGTACAAGGAACTGATGACACTGACGCAAGTTCTTCTTCGCTTTCAAACTTAATTGATTGCCTAATCATTTCTTCACTTATATCAATTTGAGCAACTCTTGAAGGCTGCTGTACTTCTGGTGGTTCAAAGTTTTGTTGAAACCAAACATCATTCATAATATCATTAATTGTATATCTCTTACTAGGATTGAGTGTTAGTATTCTTTGAATTAAGTTTTTAGCATCAGCTGGTATGGCAGAAGGGATGCGATACTGTCCTCTTGTGATTGCTAATATAATTCCTTGGACACCTTTTACTTCTCCTTGAGGCTTGAAAGGAACGCCACCTGTTAACATGACGTAGAGGATTACTCCACAACTCCAGATGTCGGTACGGAATCCATTGTAACCGTCTCCGACGAATATTTCAGGAGCTGCATAATTTGGTGTTCCGCAACATGTTTGTAGTCGTAAGTTGGGTGTTACTTTACCACTTTCTTCATCAAGGCATTGGAAGTTTGAGAATCCAAAGTCAGCAATCTTCAGATCATTTTTACTAGTCAAAAGTAGATTTTGTGGTTTCAGATCTCTGTGAACGATTCCACGCTTATGACAATACTGAACTCCGAGTATTAGTTGTTGGAAGTACCTCCTCGCTGTGTCTTCACTAAATCTCTTTTGATCAGTTATCTGATCGAGTAGTTCTCCTCCAGTCGCTAGTTCGATAACTAAATAAAATTGTTTCGCCGTCTCCATTACATCGACAAGTCGAAGGACGTTCGGATGATTTAATTGTTTCATTGCTGCAATCTCTCTTTGAAGCATCGGTCTTCCCTTACCTTTCGCAAGTAAATGTTTCGTACAGATCTTTATAGCAAACGTCTCTCTCATGCCTTCGTGTGTTCCTAATTTTACTTCTCCGAAACTGCCATGGCCGAGTGTATCTCCCAGCAAGTAGTTTCCAATTCGCTTTACCATGCTGGTTGATATTATCTGACAGGTGAGAAAAGTTAAATAAACAACATTGAGTCTAACCTTACCAACATCACTAACTGGGTCACAAGTACAAAAGACTAATACAGTCAAAACAAGGTAATTGTCAAGGAGATTGACAGTGTCAATATAGTTAGCTTCAAGGAGAAGTACGACAGCTTCACAGATAAACTGACTGAGGATATTTAGAGAACATGGACCTGGCCCAGCTTCGAAATTAGAATCTGACAAGATGGTTCCTTGACAGGTGTAGTGAGCGTGGTGTCGTTGATAACGAAGTGCTACCCACGTTCAAGAAGGTCGAAGTGCTGTGCATGTGCCAGTGCATGCTATGCAAGGGCCACAGAGGCGAGGAGAATCTAAAGCAACAAGAAGAGTAAAGGGGAAACAAGAAAGCAAGACAGGTGGTGTTCTACTGCAATTTAAATGAAAATAAATAATCAGATCATGTATCCCGGAAGCTTATCATTTGGTGGCCTTGAATTTCGAAGAGAATGCTGCCAATCAACATCGCGGTCAGGAAGCTTTATTGGAGTTCGTAACGGAGGAGAATGTGTTCTCTCTCTCTGTTGAGATAGTAGCTCAGATATGTCTGTTGATATGTTATGAAGACCTGATCGAATTATAACTTCTTCAAGTAAAGTATATTTGGTTTTAGTTTGTTGTAGTTCTTTTGTGATATTTGTAACTTGATCAAATAACATTTTAGTTATTTCACGCAATTCATCAACCTCTTGTTGCAGTGAGCTTGTTTTATTATCTTTACTTTGTGTTTCCTGAGGCGGTTGTTCAGATTCCTTTTTGTCAGTAAAACTGTTGTCATCCGCACTGGCTAGTAGTATCAATGCCTCGTCTATTTCTGCCTGAACGCTTTCAACTAGTTTCGATCTTATTTCCAAAACTGCGTCTGGTTGGTAGTTTTTACAAGACATTCTAATTACAGCTATTCAGTGTTATTAAATTAACCCTTTAAGCCCTGAAGGCCACTATAGTGGCCTTTCGCGTTTTTTTTTTTTTGACAAAGGGGAAAAATGTACCTTGTGAGTACAAGGGTGGAGCCAGAGCTGCCAAAAAACGACAAATTTTATGTGGGATCGTGCTGCAAAAATCACCAGCTTTTTCTGAGAAAAAGTTCATTTTTTTTTTTCTGCACTGGGAACAGTCTTAGCCAGGTTGCCCATGACTATCCCATGTTTTCAGCCAAAAATTAAAATCCCTAAAGCTATTTCCATCGAAAATGATTCAGTAGGGTCACCTATCCCAGATTCGGGTGCTCCTGAGTCTTCTTCGAGCGATGAAAAGAGTACAATAGAGCCAAGCATTTCCCCTCTGAAATGGAGCAAGAAAATCACCAAGGTAAGACGACACACGTTTCGGCGGTCCTTGCAGGACATGTCAGACCTGAAATTGATGAAGGAACTGCAGAAATTTGAACTTGTGTTCACCCCAAAGGTGATGAGATGATTTCGCACTGCAGCAACAACTAGGCACTCAATCTTAACGTAGCTGAACTCAAACTCTCTTTAGGACTCAATATCCTCGTGGGTCTCTGTGATAAGCCAAATATCTCAGATTACCCTAAGATTACAGGAACGGTACATCAGACCCGGCGTACACACCCCACTTCGCTTCCTGAGATCGGTTCATCTAAATTCGAACCAATCTAAAGTTTTACACTGTCACCAACCCCGTACCTACTGACAAGCTCTACAAAATCCGCAGCTTTTGGGAAACAATAGTTCCCAAATGGTCCGAGATTAATAAGGCGGAGGCGCAGGGACGGGTGGAGAAGTTCTCTGCCTCGTACTTTCAGTCCTAGCACAATGTGCATCACATAAATTCAGGGACAATCCAAAAGAAGTACATGTCTTCAGCACATTGCCTCTCGGGAGAATTATGAGACAGCCACGTGATGGACTAATATAAGGAAATCTATCAAAAAGTGACCATCGACTTACTGGTACAGATCCATCAGTACAACAAACTGATGGGTGGTGTTGACCTCGTAGACGGTATCAGGGGGAAGGCAAGAAGAACTCTGATGACAAAACGCTGGACCCTGAAAGTCTTTCACTACTTGTTAGAGATTTCTATCTTCAATGTTTTCACCCTCCAAAAGAAGTCTGAAAAAGACGTCGGGACATATGCTCAGTTCAAAAAGAGGCTATGTTCTCAACTTATTGATCACGGAACACACCAAACTCACACAAAATGTCACTACCTACGAAAATTCGGTATTTTTGGGGACTGCAGTTCACGGATTTGTTCTCAAAAAAAGTAAGGTCATCGATTTCTTGTTCAAAAAGCGAGGTTTTCTTATGCATGGATCCCTGCTTCGAACAATATCACGAAAATATTGACAAGTATTCAGCCCCTGTTTGCAACAACCATACCTTTGCTACACACAATCATATCCCACCGAAAAACATGAAACGGAAGCACTCTACTCCTACAACATTGCCAAAATCAAAGCGAACCCAGGGGTCCTAAGTAACAGTGTTTTTTTAGGCTGTTGTTGCATTTTCTCAAGTTATTTTGGCCCCCTTGCGGGCTGACCTCAGTTTTTTTTCAATGCGCGGGGGGGTGTCTTTCACCCTGTAATTTTTTTGTATTTTCCCCCACACCCCTTTTCTCCTTTGTCAAATTTTTCGATTTTTCTCAAAAACAGGGTTTTTTGCCTCTTATTAGAGGGTTAAAGGAATATATCGCATGCGGTGCTGTGATAAAGGAAAGCATTGAAAAGGCAAAAAGGAACACCAACAACAAAAATGCTAACAGGAGAGGGCAATTGTTCTTTTTATTTTTTTTTATTCTTTTTTTTTTGTTTTAATTTTTTTTTTATTATTATTCTCCTTTTTTTTTTTTTCTTTGGTCAGAAAAAAAAAAAAAGGCAAATGCAAAATCAAAAAACAAAAAAAATGAACAAAGAAAACAAGATAATAAAAAAGAGCGATACGTTAGATGACCGACCATGCAGAGCAACAGTCAGAAAAAAGAGCGGATCATCACTGACAACGTTGCAGTGATGGATTCGCAAAGACAAATAAAAGCCATAAAAATAAACAACAAACCTATTAAAAATTGTAAGAGCCAAGTAAAAAATTATTACACATCACACATTTGCTTTTGCACACGAAAAACATCCAAACTTCCGAGACAGAAGATGGTCAATAATTCTTTCTTTTTTTTTTTTTGTGTTCTTTTTTCCCTAATAAAGCACTACCACTTGGGAAAACTGGGAAAAGAAGAAAAAAAGAAAGCACCAACTTAGTAAAGTCAACTCGTACACTACTACAAAGGAAATCAAAGATGCCAACGCTAAGATGGCAATTTCGTAGTTTAGTACAAACATGACAGTCATCTTTACTAGGTAAACGAGTAATTTCCACACACGATTAGGTCATTTTCTTGTTGATATTGGCCACTGAAATAGCAAAAAAAAGAGGGGGACGTTTCATATTTTTTTCTTTTCATGCGGCAATCGAAAAACGGTTGCATGTGTTGACGATCATCTTAAAAAAGAACACCACAACTTTCACACTTGTTTTAAACAACATTGACAGGGGAACCAATGGGGAAAAATTAAAACGAGACAAAGGATCACCTGAATGATGCTTCGTAATGTCATGTTGACAATTATACCATCGGTAGGACGTGCAAATCAGATCTCGTTTCTTGTATTAAGATTTGTTTTTAAAAGGAATAGAAAATGTTTATTCCTCGTGAAGAATATTCTTACCAGCCATAATCTCCTTCGTTACCTTAGTGATCCATTCAGAACCTTCCCCTTGCAACTTTGGGATGTTCTCCGCCTGAGTTAAGTCAGATGGACCTCTCATACCAACGAAGGCATTGATAATGTCTTGCTGAAGTCCGTTAATAGGTAAAGCAGCCTCACTTTCAGAGTGCTCAGATCCCAAAGACTTTGGGGCAGCTGGAAGGTGAGTTGGGCAGTCAGTACGAGGTGTCTCTTCAGATAAGTATTCTTCAAAGGTTCCAGCCCAGGCATCTCTCTTCGACAAGTGGTCTTTGAATCCAAACATCTTTCCCATCGTTGCGATCACGGAAGTGAGTTCGAATTCACTGTCGTTGAATGGACCGTTTGGCTTACCGATGACCTCACCCTTCTTCACCCACGGAGAGACCAAGAGGGTTGGAATTCTGACTCCGAGTCTGGTGAAGTTGTAGTTCTTGTCAGGGAAGGATTTGTCATCGTCAGGGGAAGGGACGTTCTGAGGAGGAGGAACGTGGTCGTAGAATCCACCATGCTCGTCGTAGGTGATGATGAAGAGAGTTTCATTCCAAGCAGGGGATGCTCTCAGCATTTCGTAAACGTCCTTCATGAGTGCCTCTCCGAGACGGACATCGTGGTCAGGGTGTTGGTCGCTTGCACCCTCAAACGAGGTTACGTTTACGAACCAACGTGGGTTCACCCACGAGAAGCTCGGAAGGTTACCACTCTTGATGTCGTTTTTAAAGCGATACCAGTCATGGATCTTCTCAGGGTTTGTTGTCAACTTCTCGATGAACGCCATCTCCAGAGGAGCGTCAGCGTAGTAGAACCTCCAATCCAGCCCGGCTTCTTCAACGAGATCGAAGACAGTCTTTCCGAAGTACAACTCGGTGTACGGATGCATAGCACTCGTTGACGTACATCCGTGTGAAGAACCCATCAATTGATATAATCTGTTTGGCCAAGTTGGACCGTTGTGACTGCAGAAGTAGCGATCGAAGATTGTGAACTCATCAGCGAGGGCCTTCATGACTGGAAGTCTCTCAGGAGTGAACATGTTCATTACAGAAGTTGGATCCTTGTGACTGTGGTTGACGTACTCGTACTCAATGAATCCATCCATCTTTGGGATCTTATCACCGTCTCTCATTCCCTTCTCACCAAACACCTTGTACATAGTTGCACGGGTACCGTGGTCAGGGTCAAATGGTCCAACGTACGGACTGTCTTTCATCACCGTAACCTTCTTGCCGTTTGGATCCATGGTACTGTACGGGTTGGTCTCCGTTCCCTTTAATCCATTCACTCCAGGGAAGAATCCCATCATGTGATCGAATGAACGGTTTTCTTCCATCAACAACACAACGTGTTTGATCTTGTTTGAGGATGCCACGGCAACGGTGGCACTGAGAGCGGCGACGGATAACATTGTCTTCATTATTACTTTAGTACCACCTGAATTGAATTATTGTAAACTAAAAGTTATCCAAAACCTAATCCGAGTGTGTTTTATATCCTTCTTCTACTTCGCAATTCCGTAGAAGAAAAAATAAACAAGACCACCAACCAATAATGCGAATCCAACAAAAAGGCAGTTCTTTTAGACTTCTGAAGAGGAACTGTGAATCCGTCTTTTCTCCTAATGAGATGCCAATTATCACAAAACACATTCCACAATTAATAACGTTAGTCCAGTACACCGAATAATAAACTTTTACGATTTTATTATCATCTTGAATATATTCAAGTGTTCAACAGCAGGCGACTTCCAATCACTAAAAAAAAGAGTTTCAGCAATTACCTAAAGTAACATAAAGGGGATCCTTGAGAAGTACTTTATGCCACACAACAATTAAAGAATAAATTCTTCTTATCAGGTAAGATAAGAAGAGACTCTATTCACAGGTTGCGAGCTGGTGGTATTACCTCGTTGATCAGAAGGGAAGGAAAAGAAAAAAGCAAGAAATAAATTAATAAAAGAAACCATGTCAATAACACGAGCTCCCAGTCACGGACTTGACGTCACCGAAACAAACTCACTTAATACTTTATCAGTTTGAATCTTCCGAACATAAAAGATGAACGATCGTTGAGATGAACACAAGAAAGGGATGGAATAAGAGTTTCACAAGATGGACGAATATTTATAAATAAATATCTGTATTGTATCACTCAGAGCCAACAATGTTATGAATTTACGTTAAGATATTTCAGTAGACAATTAAATAGAACAACCGTCATTACAAAAGAGAGTAGAGCACTGTCGCAGATCATAAGAAAGCAATCTTTGCGATTTCCAGACGAGTCTTCTCAAATAGAAGAGTGTCGTCAGTGTGATCAGTTGGTGATCTCACTATTTTATTAATTTGTGTCATGGCTGCTGTCTTATCTTTTTTGAGTGCTGCGCTCAAAAGAATTTGATCTTCGACGGCATCTCTCTGAAGTAACAACCTGGCTGATGGAACAGGTGTACCTCCCACACCTGGGTAAAGGAATTGACCATCACCATTCGCAAAGATATCTGTTCTCGGTTTCCAGATGTAGTTTGCGGGAGGAAAGTCAGTTTTGGGAGTTCCATGAATTCTCTTTATTGGAGTGTGTACAGTTCCTGGGTACGCATCCCATATGTCGGTAGCGTAGTACAGCCATCCATCAACTTCGTGCATCGCTCCGTACCAGTAGAGTTGTCTTCCCTGAGTTCTGTTGTGTTCAATAAAAGTATTTAAGTAATCAACACCATGTGGTTCAATGCAGTGGTACAAGAAGATTTCGTGTCCAGCAGATTGCCAGGTGGTTGCCTTTGCCTGGTCGTAGTACTGGTACTGAAGAACCCAGATGTCAAGAGGAAGGTCAGCTGGCATGTCTTTCCAATTCAGTGCGGCGACTGCGTACACCTTATTTCCCCAACGAGATTTAACAGCCCCAAAGAGAGCTCTGATATTATACTCACATGAATCAGGCTGCTCATCGAATCCATAGACGTAAGGTTTAGAAGTAGTATTCATAGAAAGAATCTTCTCAATGGTGGGGGCAATAGACTCAATTGTTTGATTAACCCACTCAGGAGTATATTTATGAGGGCAACCTGTCTGGACTTGTCCAATAGCTCCAATGTTTAATAAGTAAGCTCCAGAGTTAATTAAATATTCATAAACTGTGAAGTTCGTGTACGGAGTGAGTTTGTAAAGTGAGTCCGGTGGCAGCATCGCGTCAGTCATCAAGTTGTAGTAATTTTGAGCAATATTTTGATTAAAGTCCGAACCGTATAGTTTCTCAACAAAACTAATGTCGAATGACCAAATTTCACCGAATTCGCGGTGGGTTGCCGAGGCGCTTGGCATCGTTGTGTCCCACGGATTCAATGAAATTGGAATAGAAATATCTCTTAAGTTACTAAAAGAAAGAGTTCCATTTATTATTTTTGAAGGGATTGTAATCGATAACCAGAAGACTACTGGCTGACCAGTTGTCACCTCCACACCACCAGAAGGTACTTCCAGAAGAGGATCACTTCTCCAACCGCCTCCTGATCCACCGTACCTGTTAGTTGCCGTACAGTTAACATAACCTACCTGGTAAACCTTCCATTGTACGCCTTCTAGTCCTTCTATGATTGGTGTTACTGTGTTACTCTCACTAGACATCATTACCTGAATGTTCTCTTTCTCACCAATCATTCCTTGCATGTTAATACTGCTACCCATTGTTGGATAAGTTGAACACTCATCATTAATCATTAACCCTTGAGTAGCAGGTATCACACATACATCAGATGCTGCTGTCGTTAACGCAGCTGCAGCCACGAGCAGTCCGTGGAGGGTCATTGTTTAATCTGATAGAAAATATTAATTGTTATTCTTGATTTAATAAATACAATACACTAAAAGACAACAAACTCCACGTAAATCTCTTCAACAGTTTGAAGAGACTTTGAGAAGAGACTTTCAGCTTACTTTAGTACCACCTGAATTGAATTAATGAAAATAATTTAAGACCACCATCAACAACAACGACAACAACAACAACGTAACGACCAGCGTACTCTGTTTCTGTTTTCATTGTTGTTCGAGTAACTGAAATATTAGAAAGGAAATATTGTTCTGAATACTATTTAAACAATTACAGCGATGTGACATCCCTCAACTTGTTCGACGAACATGTGAGGATGCAGACGGTTGGCACGAGTGTGTCAAAATAATCGAATCAATCAAAAGTAAAAGTATTCGATCCATCATTCGGAAGTATTATTTAGTATTTCTGATATGTGTTCTTGCAGTCGATGATCTACTTTCAAAGTAGTAGCAGCCCAGAGTAATGTCGACAGATCTTCGACAGATGTCGCTGTCAACGTTACCTTCCTACACCAAAGCGAAACCAAACGAAATAACTGCGGGATGTGTTTTTTTTTTTTTTTTTTTTTTTCCATTAATTTCTTAAACCTATAAAAACCAATACACAAGTACAACATACCGACTTAGAATTTGACATCTTTGATGTTCCCAACACCCAGGCAAACTTTGTCATAACTTTTCCGTTTGTTGTCCGTTCAACGCGTTTGGAAACAACTTCTTGCATTGCACTAATATCTTCTCCGCTCTGTTTTTTTTTTTTTTTTTTTTTTTTTTTAATTTTAAATTTCTATCTTCTTCAATGAATTTTTATATCCACAAAATAAAAAATACCTCAGCAAAGGAGACCACCAGATCCATGAGTGCCTCGTCGCTGTATTTACTAAATTGTGACCATTCTGATTCTTTAAGGAAAGAGTGCATGTCGCTGAATATTTTCGTATGTTTGTATCGAAGTGATGACAGAGACCATGCGATTGTTGCACATGTCGAATTCGTATACGAATTGATTTCAGAAAGTCTTTCACACAACTGATTGACAAAAATCATAAGATGTGGATTATGAGTGTCTCTGATGTTTATATCTGAGTGTGCAAGAGACCAAAGCATTGAAGAACACCTCCATGCGTTTAATTCATTCACACAACAGCAACGACAAGCTTCTATTATAAGTTCATTTTTATCTCCGATAGTTGCTGCTGACCACATGAGAGGAGAGATTGACATTGATCTGATTGAGTTGGATGACTTTGCGAGTGTTAAGCATCGTTGTGATAGAAGGTTCATGACTTCATGGTCTTTACGAGATAACATTGTAAAAGACCAAAGAATTCTTGAACCTTGATGTATAGATAAACTATTACAAACATCAGGATGAGATATTCTCACTGTTAACATATCAAATAACTTCTTATCGGTTTGCATCATAGTTGCGAATGCTCTTAGTGTACTTCCTATGTCACGAGGTGTAATGTGTGCCCCTACTAATGGATAAAGGTTTCTTAATTGCTTTCCCAATGACGCGTATAACTTAGGATCACCAACTCGTAAATGTGATAGTGAAAATAATATCTCTGACGCCTGCTGAAAACTAAAACCTTCAGATCGATTTATCAAAGCCTTCTCTAAAGCAATTACCTTTGACATGCCCGGTATCCAATTCACGTAAGATATCGCTTTTACAGTATCGTGTAATTCTTGTGGTCTGAAGTCAGTTATAATACTGACAGCGATGTCCATTAGCCTCTCGAATAGTGCTGTATGCGTTATCCTTGCTGATGAATACTGATAAAAGACTCTAGTCACTATCTTTGGGGTTACTCTTTTATTAAAATCAGGATCTGTTTTCTTAACAAATGCATCTCCAAGACCTTTCATCATATCTCTTGTTCCGATACCTCCTTTTGATTGCAGTCTTTTATGCTCCGATACTAATCTCTGAGCATGCCTAGCGAGGTCTGCCGGTTCTCTCAGTACAAAGCTAATCATCTTTTTAATTTAATTTACTGAAACTACATCACATCAGTGTTTTTAAGATCTGAGTTTTTAAAAAAAAAAAAAAAAAAAAAATTATTATTATGAACCTCATCAAACTATTTTATGACAATTAATAGTAAGTAGAAATAAACAAAAAACAGAAACAGAAGAAAAAAAAAAAAAAGTGTAAATGATTTCTTCCAGAAGGTTGTATTTCAGCCACAAGCAGCACAAATAGCATTACTGTAACCCTCATTATGTTCATCGTATTGCGATGTGATGGTTGCTACGGTGACATATTTATTTTTATTCTTAAGAATATGATTACCGATGTGGCCAATTTGAGCTGCGGAAGACACCTGCCGCGGGAGCGAAAGTTCGGATGTTTGAACTCCAACAATTCCCGACTTTATATGACGAGGAGGTCTCCAACAACCACGGAGTTCACCACCGCCGCTTGGTGGAGGTTTTGGAATTAACTTCTTCACAACACGGTGAGTTGATACTTCTACAGGCTGAGGAACGATACTGGCGGCCTCACTATTTGAATCATTCTTGTGAATTCCGTGTAAACTTAAAACTGATGCCGCACGGCCGTTTACGGACCAGGCGCTTAAGCGACGATCCTCATCTTGTCCCCACCCGTCAGGTGTGATCTCCGCAAAACATGAACCCCTTTTGACAGATGAAAAGGAAAACGCCGATCCAGTACGTTCTCTCTTCTTACCAGGACTTGGGCCTATTTGTGGTACTGCAAGACTTTGAGTTCTCTTTGGATCTTTTTTTGGAATACCTGACATCCTCCTACGAGGTCCGTCACGTATTGATTTCGGTACAGGTCCTGATGTAGCAAAACTAATTATTTGTTCTGAACTTCCAAAAGGTTCGACGTCTGCTGGTTCTTTCGATGAAATCTTGATTCCCTTCAGCATTTGATTGACCTCCATGGGGCAATCATTTTTGTAAAGCCCCGCTCGACCTCTCTTCAGTAGTCCAGCGAAAGCTTTTTTCGACCGTCGTCGTGATCTGGCGCTGTACCTCCTGGCTGTAACCATTTTCCTGTTAGCGCGTTGTCTGTCCCGCCTGGCTTTTTCTTGCTCCCAGTTTTCAACCTTTCGTTTCTGTCCCTGTTCAGTAAGGATGACAATCTTTTGAAGAGCGACAGCTTCCTCATCGAGTTCGTAGAGTGGATCATCAACAAACACTCTGACGAGTAGATCTGCAGCAAGTGCGCAGTACTCTTCTACAGTTATTGATGAGGTCCAAGTGTCTACTATTTCGAAAAGACAAACACAAAATTGTTTAAAAGACAATCCTCCTTCTCCAGAACTATCAATCTCATAGTCTGATTGAAAAGCATCAACACCAGATGCCATCTCACTGACGCCAACTAATTCGATGTAGAGTCGAGTCTGAACATAACAGTAAGCCATCTTTGTTATTCTCGATTCCCACAAAATCGTTTGATCGATGTTGTGATTGACTGCAGTCCACCAACGTTTACAAATATTCTGAAAATCGTTGCTGTAAAAAATCAAATTCCGATTCTGAACAACCAGTTCCGACTGACACATCTCTTCGTGTACCTTTCCGAGAGTTTGCCATCGCAAGAAATCGACGTTTGCAGTCACAGACCCGGTCGTAGTCGATGGCAATAATTTTTTATTCCAAACTAAATGTGGTTGTCGAGGATGCTGAATGGACCACAAATTACGACCTGCGAACGGACACAATTTCGGTGCAAACACAAAAATATGTTCCCAAGCAGGATCTATAGAACTAACAGATGACATCCCCTGAGGTGGTACTGGAGGTGTTTGTTTTGGAAGCAAGTGTTCAACTTCAAAAGAACTAACGAACTCAGAGCCCGTATGAAATGCTTTCCATTCTTTACCCCAAGGCGTGACTGGTGACAGGTTTTGAGTTTCTGTTGTATCAGCTGCACGCGGTTCTGGACGCCGTATTTTTGGAAGTCGCGGAGCTGTTATGTGATGAGGCATATCACATTGTGTTCCTGAATGAAGGAAAGAATACTATTTTATAATCGAGACCTGTTGTCATTCTCTACCTCTGTCAACAATTAACTCATCAGAGATTACAAAGAGGATGGATGGATGGGTTTATAAGGAAATATTACTTACTGGAGTTTGGGAACTCAATGAAACGTGTAAATCAAAAAAAAGAAAAAATAAATTATAAAATTACAGAAAAACAAAAAAAGAGGACATCTACTATCTCGACACATATGAGGGAATGTGACTTAAAGAGAATTGTGAAGCACGATGTGATGAGTGTCTCATAATTGATTCACTGCGTTGTCTAACTCGTTGTGCGAGTTCCATTCGTCGTAGCTCATCATTTCGCTGATCTAATTTGATGGCGGTGGTGTCGTTCTTTGACTTCTCTCGACATAACTCTTCTTGTAATCGGCTGATCTTTTTTTGATTAATTTCTCGATCAGTTTTAAGAGATTGGATCTCTAACTCAAGTGCTGGGCTTCCCTCCGCCGCAGAAATAATATTTTGTTTAGCCTCCTCAACTATTTCAATATAAGCTTGACGACATCTATCATATTTCGATGAGAGTGATGTGTTTTGTTTTTGTTCAGTCTCAAGACGAGCTTTTAGGATGTCACATTTTTGATTGAGTTCTTTATTTTGATTTGAGGCTTCTCGATAGTCTCCAGAGAGCTGATCAATTTTATCATCTGCTGAACTCTGTAACTGAGTTAGTTGTTGTTGAGTTTGATGCAACTGTTCTTTAATTGGTAATAGTGAGTTTGTTGTTTCAGTTCTCTTTTCAATATCTTCAATGAGAGATTCATTTCTATCTGACAAGTCTTTAAGTTGTGAGTTCAGCCGTATTATCTCAACATTTAAACTTTCTCTTATTAATTGAAATTGTGATTCCGCAGTCTGTTTTGATTCTTCCAACGCAGTTAACTTGTTGTTGAGAATTGTAACTTCTGAGTCTTTGTTCTGAAGTTCTGCTGCTTTATTATTAATTGTTTGATGTAGCGATGCTGATATCTCTGCTGTTGGCATTTTCTCAATTCGCATTTCAAGTCCGATGTTATTTTGTTTTGTGATGTTTAATTCATCTCTTGCTGCTGTTAGTTCTTCTCGTAGGGTGTCTCTCTCTGAGGAGAGGACGTCTATTTGATGTTTCGATGTTTCGTTTTGAACTTGTTGAGTTTGTTTGTTTTCATGAAGTTGTTTTTGTAATATTTCAATTTCACTAACCAGCTGATTAGTTTGTTGTTTTCCTCCTTCAGTGTCGTTAACAATTGAACATTCAAGTTGTAGGATTCTTGTTTTTGATGCGGCTAATTCAGACTCAAGTGTTTCAGCTTTGCGAGTTAAAGAGTTGATGTCGTTTATCTTTTGTTCCATCTGTGATTGCATTGAATTCATATTCTCTTGAAGGGTAACAATTTGAAGAGACTTCGCACCTTCCGTTGTGAGAGCTTCTTGTTCAGCGCTTGCGACTTTTAAAATATATTCCTGAACTGCAATGGAATGTTTCCTGTCCATTGTTTGCATCTTTTTTCGTAACTCTTCCTGTTCATCTTTAAGACGTAGATGTCTTTCACTAGATCGACGTTTGTCTTCAGTTGATTGATTTTGAAGTTCTGAAAGTGTTTCATTCTCAGATCTGATTCTGTTGTTTATATTTTGTTCAGTTTTGAGTTGCATTTCGTACTCTGTTTGTGTTGTTTGAAGTTGCTGTTGAAGTGCTGACAGCTGGTTACACTTTTCAGAAACTTCCTTCGACATTGAAACATTCTTCTCCTGTTCGTTTGATATCATCTTCTCCTGAGTTGAGATCTGTTCCCTCAGTTGAGTACTTTCACTAGCTCTTCCTTCGATTTCAATCCGAAGTTGTGATATTATTTCTTTTTGAGAATTACTATTCTCATGTCGGTCTTCCTGTTCAACTTGCAGCGCCATTCTCAGCTCTGAAATGGAATCTTCTGCATGCGTGAGTTCCTTTTTAATAAGAGATAGCTTCCCAGAAGCTTCACGAGCTTTTTGTTCGGCTTCTCTCTTTAATGAAATTAACTGTCCTGTTGAGAGAGAACCATCCTGACGAACTGCTTTGAGTTCAGTCTGAAGTTGACTAATAAGATCTTGTGAAAGAGAACGTTTCTTTTGAAGAATATTATGTTCTGATTGAACTGTTTGATGAACACATCGCATCTCAGACAGAGTTGTCGATAATTTATTATTCGATTTCAACGACTCGTCAAGTCTGGACTGCAGATCTTTAACGTCAAGTCGCAGAGATGCTGAAGTTTGTTTCGCATGTTCAAAATTCAATCGAAGGGTAGCCGCTTCTGACGAGAAACTTTCAAATGCAACATCCAAGTCGCTGTTTTCAGATTCTGAATCCGTTTTTAAAATATTTGAGACCTCAGGTGTCCCTCGTATGAATTCTTGTATCGCAGTGCTACTCGTGTTGTTATAATTCGATGGAAGGGCGAACGAGTCGATCGTTTTTTCCCAAATTCTTCCCTCGAGAGATAATATTTTATCGTTAGCAACTTGCACCTGACTGAAGTAGTCGTCTCGCTCAGCTTTGAGAGAACTATTCTCAGCTCGTAAAACAACAACATCTCTTGCTGTAGATATGTACGGAATTGAAAGGACATTACAGTTGTCTTCTTCTTGGTCACTGAGAAGCTCAAACGTATTCGATTGAGTGATGTTGGTGTTTATTCTTTTCAACATTCGAACGGTTCGCTTGTGTTCTTGCTCAGCTTTAAGTAATTGCGGCGAGGTAGCAGCGTCCAGAAGAGATTCACCCTCAGTACTCGGGGTGGGACTTTTGTTTAAGAGAGTTACTTTCTGAAGACGGTTTTCTAATTCAGTCACACTACGAACACTTGCAGAACGAGTATCTTCGTGTAGAGACATTTCGGTAGTGATTCGGTGCTTTAATAAGTCATTCTCTCGTTCAGAGTCTCCCAACTTCTTTTGAAATAAATTAACCTGCTCTCTGGCTTCTCGTAGTTCTTCTGTCACATTCTTCTTAAGATTACTAATCTCTACCATTTGTGATTCTAAACGAGTTGATATGTTTATAGAATTCTGTTGAAGTGGTTGTTGCGTTACTTTAGTCTTTTGTTTCTTAAGAAGTTTTCTTCTGGGCTGCTGATCAATTGAATTTATAACAATTCGATTATGAAAAATAGAACCCAAAGAGAGAGTCCATTCTGTAATCAACTCAACAGCTTTGATACCCGACTCTGACTTTGTCCCCGAGAAGACGCAAACCTTCAGTTGAGCTACTGCATCAAGAACAGACTCTTTCCATAGATCCCAGTCTGTTAGGGTTTCCGCTTTCGTTTTTAAATGTCCGAATATTCTTTTTTGAAAATTTGAAATAATCTCTTCGTTGGTATCGTTTAGTTGTTTCATGTGATTGTGACAAGTCGCTTCAACGGTTTCCTTTATCGAAGGTATTAAGGGTAGAGCTGCTGTTCCATATCTTGCAATCTTATCAGCGATTGCGCACCATAACACAGCTGGGGAAGGATCGTTTGAAAAGATTTCCATTACACCTTCCAGTGAGGTTTTACATTCAATCTGAGCTACGACAGCCCAGGGAGTGTGAAGTCCAGGATGTCTCCCAAGTGATATTTGTGGTATCATACACTTAGCAGTTGATATAAGTAACTTCCCAGTTAAGAACAGCAGTGACGTCATTCGTTTACATCTTAACGTAGCAGATACTTGAGAGCGGATATCCGACGTGTTACAACTACTTCTGAAGGTAAAGAGTGATATTATTTCTGATTTAATCTTACTAAGATGAATATCACTGTCACCATTCTCAGTTAATAAACATTCTAAGAAGAATAACGCTTCATTGCTGGGTATCATAGAACTCTTTGGGATTGCCCAAATGAGATGAGGAAGTGAAAGACAGTTGTCGTGAACATCAGAGGAATTCTTTCTTATTGAGATGATATCACTACACATGTTATGAAATCTTCTCAAAGACTTACCGACAGGACCAGCAGTTGGTTGTACTAGCATTCCTCCATCAGAAGTAATTGAAGGTGATTTGAATATACTCGTTCTCTCAGGAGGAGAAATATCAAAACCTGTAAAACGTGGATGTCTACTACCCTTGGGTGATCCTAAAGGAGTCGATACCACACTGGGTTGTCTATTTCTGATGTTAGCTGCTTCAGCTGCTCTGTCCCATCCACTTGCTCTTCTCCCACTACCAGAATTACTATAAAATGAACTCATCCTTCTCTCCGATAATGTGAATGCCTCTCGTGGTTGTCCAAACGTGAATGTCTCTAACTCTACGGCAGATGCTTTTCTTTGATTCTGAATATGAACTTCATTCTCTTTTCTTGCCGCGGTGATGTGTTCTGCAGGGACACAGTAAACTATTGTACCGCACATAACACAGAGGGATGCGAATATTTTTGATGACGTCGGGTCTTTCTTCAACTCTGTTGTGTCAACAACGACCTCTCGAATATGATCACCAAAAGAGTTGACGATTGGTTTACTTAAGATTGTAAAATAAGCACCAGGTGTTACATGAGATGGTCTATGAGGAGTATCCGCATCGTACTCATCAAACATTAGTTGAGTAAGAACCTGATCACGAGCTTCTTCTGCTCCAGAAACCCAAACAACACCAACCAATCCAATCAACTCATCCATTTCTAACTCTGGAGTGACGTCACCCAATCGAAGCTCTCCATCAAAACCTACTTCAAGGAGGCGGCTGAATTCCATTTCTCACCCCAACTGTGATAGAAAATATAAAATAGTAACTTCACACTCGCGAGTACAGTACTTCCGGGTGTACTCGGAGACAACCTTTTTGGGTCTCAGTACCGCGTGCTGTCAAATATGTCAGAACCAGAGAGTAGAGTTCATTATCGATGGAAGTGTCGTGATTCGACAACACCTGAATATGATACTAATACTGTTGATTCGATGTCATCCGCGGATTGAATACAACACAAGTCTTCTGCCCACTAAGAGAGACCAGCTGGGAATTGATATAAAAACAACAGGGTACGTAAGCCAACAAAATGAAAAAAAAAAACGGATAAAACATAGAGGCAGCGAAAAAGAGGATTCTTTTTATCTGAAACAGCGGCATGAGATGAAAGATTTGCAAGTCAAAGACCGTAGCACGACACCAGAAAAACCCCAGCTCAAAATAATAAAAACTATACTATTCCTTCATACAACAGAGATTCACATCACCAGCACACGCGTCTGACAGTAGCTTTGAATTATTTGCTAATGATAGCTTGTATATCAGAATGGAGATAAAGGCAAGGAAAGGGATACAAACATGCCACACTGAGCTTTTAATTTATAACGATGGTAGGTACACAGGGTCTTCAGGACATCCGAGTTGTGATGGGTCGCTGGATTCGAAAGACATACGAAACCCGCGACATATGTCATCGCGTTCCATTGGACCAGCTGATGAGTTGGTTCCTTTTATTGCTTCAAATAAACACCTCACTGAGCATTCATCAGTTGTCTTCCATCCTGATGGACAGTTCTGTCTCCAACAATCAGGTCTTTTTTCAACAACACCCTTTACAAGATTCTGAGATACGCAAGTTGCGTTGACCGTTTTCTTTGTTTCCAACTTCCTCCACCAGCAGTCGACTCCAACTTGTTGTCCCTCCTTGCATTCACCGTTTTCAACAGTTGAGATCCACGTTCCATTTAGCGTACGAGAAGTGTCTCTAGTTGAGCCCAACCAGAACTGAGCTGTTCCATTTAGCCCACCTGCCCAAAGGAATCCAGAAAACGAGTTGTTTCCTGGAACCCCATGAAAGAATTTGTCAAAAACTTCACAAACTCTAGTCTCATTGTCATAGGTCCAGGACTTCTCAGATGACGGTAAGTCTTTGGCAGCAGCACAACAGTCACCGAGTTCAACATTCCTGAGAACCTTCGCTGGAATTGAGCCTCCATTCTTTACTCCTACAGCAGTCAGGTAGGCTTGGCATTGTTTTGGACAGTCGGGAATGAGTGCAATTGGAATGTCACAAAGTGGGCAGTACTCTCTTCCAACAGAAGCGTTAAAGACTGCTGGACAGTGGCATTCTGTGTCCTTACAAAGGTGCGAGAATGATTTGTATTGAGGATTTTCATACCAACATTTACCCTTACTCGGAACACATGAAAACACTCCCGTATCAGGGTCTGGGTTACACAAGCTGTAAGCACCAAATCTCTCATCTTGCTCAATAACATGTTCTTCATAAATATTGAATCCCGGAATGTTCAATATCGGAACGTTTTTACAATTCAACCAGTTCGGATTCTCTGGACACCAAAACGGGAAAGTCAGCTCCATCAATCCGAAGGTGCAGTCACCGTTAATGTCACCCTGTTTGTGTTTACTTTGAAAATACTTTTAATTTTTTGTATATTTAATTTTTTTTTTTAATTTCAAAAAAAACACAAAAACACATACCGTATTCATGTTCATCAGTTCACCAGTATAATTCTTTGGTGTTACTCTGTACACGGTGGTATTAATCACACCGGACAAGGCCATCCCAGTGATAATTTGGAGTGCCATTTTGTGATGAGTTCTGTGGGTATCAAGGAATGTCAACTATTTAGGTAATAAATATTTTAAATAAGAATAAAATTAACTCTCGTTAACTCTTTCGAAAAAAAAGTTTTGTTGGGATCGTTAAAAGATTAAATAAAAAAAGAAGACCAATAATTGGATCTAATTCTTAGATTCGTTTCGAGTAGCTTCTCGCAACTAATTTCCAACAGTCCGACAATACGAACTCAAAGTTATCTAATATTCTAAGAAGAGGGGAAGGGGAGGGGTGAATATGATTCTAAAGAATCTGTTTGTTTTTCTAAGTAGTGAACGCTATTAAATTAGTTTTGTTTTTTGATTAATAATTATATTTTACGAGAAGGTGGAGTGCCGACACCCCTACGAGGAGTTGGAGACCCACGACTTTCTGAAAGAATTCTTTTTGCTGCGACATTCGACTGTTTTAACATCGATGATCTGGATTTCACATCACCACCTGGAGTAGAAGCAACTGGTGGCGCACCAACACCCTTCACACTAGCAGCGGTTGGATGCTTATCCATTGACACTCCTTTCTCTGCATGAACTGGTTGACCAAGGTAAGTATCAACAGGTTTTTCTATTACCAGTTCAAAGATAATTTCTGGTTTGATTTCCTCGTCCTTTGACTGCGGTTGTGAAGTAACTAAGAATCCAGCTTTATTGTTCTTAAGTCCTTCCATCAACATAAAATAATTGAGACCAATATCTGGTGATCTACGAGTGAAGGTGTGACGAATAGTCTTCGTAGTTGTCTTCTTTTCATCATTATTTTTTAAGGTGATGTGAATTACAGTTGGAAGTCCTTCCCAGTTGGCAGCCATGAGACCCGCGTCAATATTATGAAGATAAACAGATAGAAAACTACATCTCTCAGTGAAT
Organism: Flectonema sp. DT1601; assembly: GCA_964019425.1. NCBI lineage: Eukaryota > Euglenozoa > Diplonemea > Diplonemida > Diplonemidae > Flectonema > Flectonema sp. DT1601. The sequence continues at coordinate 1,057,279 of OZ025806.1, read as the reverse complement.
AGCATTCTCCAACGGTCTCCTGATTGAAGGAAGTCCGGACTTGTGTAGAAACCATCTTTTTTAATTTCATTAACATCACAACGGAATTGCCATTTGACTTGTCCTTCACTTGCTTCTAGTTTTTGAAGAACTGGTGGGGGATGAATTGCTGGATAGATCCAATTGGTGAGTCCAAAGTAGTCAACTTCCTTTTTGAATGCAGCCTCTTCTTGAGGACTTTCTGATTCAGGGATGATGTTCGCTCTTAAGAACTCGAGAATCATTCTAAAGAAACGAGGGTTTCTATCAATAAAACAACAACCATCTTTATCTTTAGTTCCTGGGAATTCAGTACCACTAAACATCGCTGATAATGTACTCCCTGGACAGGATGTGAGGGTTCCTTGCTGACTACTAATACGTTCACCTCCGACGTTTAGATTTACAATCGCGTCGTTAGGTCTGTCACTCTCAAAGAGTCGTTGCTTGAAATAGTTTAGTGTTTCTCGTTCAGCAGCAAGGTTCTTACGCTCTCTTTCAATCTGATTTAAAATCTTTTCTTTTCCTTTATGGAGTGAGTCTCTTTCTTCGTTTAATTCTTTCAATACTAACGCTCTGTTTTATATTTTATTTTTTAAATAGAATTTAAAAAAAAAAAAAAAATGAACAAAAATAATATAAATATAAACAACAAACCGTGCTTCGAGTAACATGTCTTTCTTTTTCTTTAGCAATGTTTGGATTTGTCCAATATGTGAATTAACTTCATTGTCGATTGTTTCACCATCAACTGCTCTTACAGCTGCCTCCGCAGACGTCATTGTTATGGATGACCTGAGTGAATAACTTTTTAAACTTTCCGGTGTAGTTGAAACAAATCTATTGAGCTTGATATATAAAAAAAAAAAAAAAAAATGCTTCAATTTATTATTATTATAATGCAAGCAATTTTTTCAAGCCTCTTTTTTTTTTTTTTTTTTTTTAAATAATCTCAAGGAAGCCAAAACAAAACAAAATAAAAAAATAAAAGACGGGGCTATCAAAACAAAAGATAAACGATGAAGTTTAAGTTATTGAATATTAGAGAGCATAAAAAAAATATATCAGTCATTCCTTTTTTTTGCGAACAAATTTTAGACATTGAAAAAGATTTTCAAAAAAAAATTGTAAAATTTTCGATCGAAGCGGCATTTTAATGCGCTGCATCATTGGGTTCATTTCCGTCCGAAATCGGGAGGTTGGCATCACATACTTGTCACCCGAATTGAGAAAAGAGATTTTGTGGTTTACTAAATCAGCTCAGCCGTGGACAAGTACCAAAACTAAAAATTAATCGAAGGGTCTAATTTTACACTGCCGGTCCAGCGGGATCCAGAGAAAAAATAATCGAGCAAAAATATATTAAAGAGTACTAAGCATGTGCCGGTGAGGCAGATTGTTACTACCTGTCTTTTTGGACCTACTTTGATACTTAATGATCATTATCACCACCACAGATGCAACATTTTCCTTACATAATTGCTACTAGGGTTGATTTGTTAGTAAAAAGGTGCATATCTCTTGAGTGCGGGAGAAGGGGGAAAAAATAGTGAAAAAAAAAAATTAGGGGTGTTTTTTACTCAGATTTTCTCGATCTTTCCATTCCAGGTCTGGGATTAATATTTATCATTGAGTAGTACCAAGGAAATGTTGCAAAGAGACGTTTATCTCTTTTTAGCAGCACTTACCATGTTTAAAAGTATATCCCTATGCCTAATTTTACAGATCGCACCCTCCCCGATTCCAAAAAATAAAAAATCGAGCAAAAGTAACATATCGTGTAACCTTGCTCAGGCGGTGAGAAAATGGTGTTTTTTGTTCGCAAAAAAAAGGAATGACTGATATATCTTACACAAAATATTGTCTAAAAAGGCAAACAAACGTATGAATGAAATCAGGATTAGCCAAGAAGGCAATATGAACAGACTTACCAACAGCACGTTGCATCGCTGTGGATAACTCCGGTCGACCGACCGGGTGAAAACGAACATTAAAACGAAGAACTGTACTACAGAGAGCAAGTTGCATTGTGAGATTTCGAAGGATATCTTCGACAACAGAAGCCTTTTGAGGGTTTCGACAGGCGGCAGCAGTTCCAAAGTCGAGTGTTGCTGACTGTCTGGATACGAAATCATCATCTTCAGAAGAGAGTAATATAACATGTTTAAACAAACCAATATTATCTGTTGCACTCAATGAGTGAAGAAATGGAGTGTCTAGACGAAGTTGCTTGATGTTGGTAGATTGCCAAAGTGTTGACAGTACCCAAAGAGCACTACTAACTCTGACTGACTCGGCATCTGCAACACCAAGATGAGGTCCTGAAAGAGATACGAATGTTCTCAAACAATTTAAATATTTTTCCATCACAGGACATTGTATAGCAGCTCTTATCACAATCGTTCCCATCGAGTGTCCGATGAAACTGATTTGACCGATTCGTTGATTTTCCGTTCGGATGTGATCGACAACTTCTTGAGCCAATAAGTCTCCCAACTTTGAGATGTCATCATCAGCGTGATCTTCAATTGATCTCGCAACTAAGAAATCAACACCAACAGAAATAGAGAGTGCAAGATGATTACGTAAAGCTCTTAAGTCATATTTATTACCCTGATATCCGTGAACTAATACTATCAAATGAATAGCTCCCGTGTCAGTACTCTCGTCATCCGTCTCTTTAGAGGAAACGATGTCTAAAAGTTTATCAACTCGAGGATCTGATGTTCGCTGATGAGGTGACTTGTGATCATCACTGTCATCACTCCATCCGGTACTCCCTGTTGGGAGTTATTATGTTAACTTTCTTATTACTATGTTGATGTCTTAAACAAGACAAGATGATCATACCTTTCTGACTGCGATGTGCTGGAGGAGGAGGATCAGAGCTCTTCGCCTTTCCGTGTGCTGTTGTTATTTAAGTAGAGAAACAAACGATTTATTATTCAGGGAGATGTCAATGTGAATAAACATACCAAGCAGGGTACCCTTTGGAATACCAACACTGAGCAACTCGTATTCAACAAAAGTGTGCTGAGGATAAGTAAACGTCATTTGAGTGTACGGAGGAATACTTTCAGGAATGCGTAAGTTTCCAGAAGTACTTTGAAGTGGTTTCAATGCTTCAGATAAGTTAGAACATGAGTTTACTGCGGTCACTGTGCTGGTTGTTGGTGTGCAGGTTACTCCTCGTCTGCTTCGAAGAGTTTCAGTTCTCCAAAAACATTTCTTTGAAAAAGCCATCATCAAAGATGTGTTTCTAGGAAGGTTTCTGGATAAGTTCTTCCACAACGTACTGTTCTCATGAGATAAAGATGACAATAAGTTAATGAAAGTATCAGCTATTCGACTTTCATCATTCTCCTGTTCCAACACATCTTCAAACTTTTCTGTCAGCTCAAGAGCAGCAGCAATCGCATGTGAGTTTATTTCCGTTGATTGATCGATGCCACCGATACCATTTGAGAGCCATGCTGTTGGTGGAGTCTTTACCCCATCAACTAGTAGAAGGTACTGATGAAACTCTTCGTCGCATGGGTTTCGAATTCTAACAGAAATCGGAGGGTCCTCAGTTTCCGATATTGTCGACACTCTTTCATAAGAAGGTGTCGCATGATCACTAGTCATGTGTGTAACACATCTTTTATTTATTTTAACTTTTTCCTGAGTTGGTTCCGTTTCGTCTTCTGGAGAGCTTGCCATCGGATCAAAATATTTCCTTTTATCTTTATTCGTTTTCTCTTCTTCAGATGCCTGATCCTCAAGTAGTTTATATCGAATATCTGCCAGTAATGTTTCATCATCATTAGGTCTTGAGGTGGTGTTTTTGTTCTTCCCAACCAAACGTTGATGCCAATTAGCGCAATAGAAATATGAATAAGAAAGATACGATGCGAGGATGTGGAAGAATCTGATAACTAGTTCTTGATTACGACCCTCAGGGACTTCTCCAAGAAGAGCCCATTTAGCAGCACTTAAGAAACCAGCAGTGGCGTGAGGTACTTCGTAGTCATTTGACACAGTTGTAGTATTTGGAATGTACTCCATACTAACTACATTCGTATGAACCAATACCTGACACGAAGCAGCATACCAGTTTTGCCAAACTACAGGAACCCACTCTGTGTGAGGTAGTGAGATATTTTGAATGCAAATTTCACGAGTTGCGACTTTTTGAAATGCGCTTCTCGGATATGTTTTTATTGTTTTACGAACCTCACGACTCTTCCTACGACTTGAGACCTCTTTGAATGTTTCATTTGTATTATCGTATTCAATGGAATGCCTGACAGAGTGATGCTTAAAATTTATTATTTTCTTTCCCTTAACACGTCCCTTATCAATAGTGTTACAAGCACTGTTACTGTATGGCTCCCAAGAACCATCTTCCAGTAGTCTCTCGTATTGGTTTGTCACTATTTTTTCAACATCCTCTTTAGGACAATGATGAAGGTCGAATGTAAGGACGACACTATCTTTCCAGTTTCGAATAATGTGATTGATGTCGTATTCAATACGAAAACAGGCAACTTCATCTAAGATTTCAACCTGTTCTTGAAATCTTATAAAGAAGGTTCTCGTGTATATAATATTCTGAGTTCGTATTATCTCTGCATCAGGATATAACTCACAAGGGGCATCTTCCCAAAGACCTCTTCTACCAGTAACGTCACTGCAGTGTAGCCCAACAGGTGTTACGTCATTCTTCTTTCCTCCATCATCGTCACTTTTTGCTCTAGCAGTCACACTAATGTTGTATAATCCTTGTTGTAGTAGATCGATATTACGAAGTTTGAGAAAGGAGACTAATATCTCGGCAGTGCATTTGAACGACATCTTTGTTGTGGTTCCTTTTTGACCTTCCTGTTAGGAAGAATTGTTTGCTTCTTCTCAAGAAAATAATAATAATTTCAGTATTGGTTACCTGAATAATGAAAACGATGTATATAAAATAAACAAAACATAATAATCATTACTGAAAGAGGTAGTAGACCTACCACTGAATAATATAAACGAGTTAGGGACCATTGTTAAACTCATGTAGTTTGAACAATACGACTTGTCTTATTCCTCTTCATCTTCATCACCTTCTTCTTCTCGTATTTGAGCCATCAGTTGGCTTCTCTCTTGTTTTGCTTTCTTCATTTGAAGTTCAGTAGCAAGTTTTTCCGTGTCGCGATTCTCAAGCTGTTGGTTGTTGTTGTTGTTGTTGTTTTCGCTTTAACTCGCAACAATATCTAACATGCCTGTCCCTGTTCAGAGTCTTTCTGTTGGACAAGTGTTTGACACTAGGGAAAAGCTTGAGATACACCTGCTGGAGATTTCCCACCAGAGTAGGCACAGTTTCACAAGGGGAAAAAGGGACAGGACATATATGAATTTCACATGTCCGGTGGATCTGCAAGTGGGCAGTAAAAACCAAGATGGTAGAATTGTCGTGTAATTGCCAAGGCACTAAGAAACACGCGCCAGGTTCTCGGCAGTAGCCAAAGCCAAGTCGCCGAAGGAAGCCGTGAAGCTGTTGGACAACATAGTCAGCAAAACCGCCACCGAATACATCAAGAAGACTCGGTGGTCAGATGTGTACTGGCCAAAAGGTGTTCCAAGGTTTGATACCTACACCTCCAACGCAGTTGAGTGCGTTAATTCCATTTTTCGGGGAAATCCGCAAGGGAAGCTTGCTGACAGTGATGCAGGACACCCGCAGATGGACTACAGACACGCTTGCTAAGCGAAAGGATCTGCTTCCTGCAACTCTACAGCCGGAATCCCCAGTTCCCTCTGTGGAAAAACATATACGGGAGCAGGTAGCAGACGCTTCGCTGTGGGAAGTAACACAAGTGAGCAAGAAGGGGCTGTGGGAGCTACGACAGTCCCTAGCGAGCAAAACAGTTCGATTGATAGATGGTTGTTCGGACATGTGATTGCTACGACTTCCGTAAGAGCAACCTTCCTTGTGCCCACACAACGAAGGTACTAATGCACCTTGGTTTCGACACCTTGACTGATCCCGCTGCCTGTCTGCCTTTCTTGTGTGTCAGAAGTTTCAGACGTTTCTACAACATTCAAGTTGTTGTTTTGATATGTTTGCACAACACGTGGGAATAAAACAGAAATAATAATTCCAAACCTCTTTCTCGTAGTCAATATTTGTCTCAAGTTGTTGACGTGAACAGATACCAGCACGGAACCCTCTTCCGAATAGCGGCTGTGATTGATGAAGTTCGGATCCGTAGAGTGGTTTGGATTCCTGTTTTTGTATAAATTGATTTGATGATTACGAAAGTAATAAAAGAAGTACAGTTCTATTGTCACATACAGCTGTTGTATCGTCGGAGGCGTCCCACCCAAAGTTGAACTTCTCAAATCGATTTTGAACTTTCGGGACATACTTCTTGCGCTGCTTCTCACCGAGATATTTCTTTTTTATTTGATTTACTTCTTCTTCCCGTTCGCGATCAGTCTCAGCTTGTTTTCGATCAGCAACTGCTTGTTCCTTTGCTCGTTGTTTTGATTGAAGTCTTTCTTGTTCCAATCCCCTACCAGCTTCACGAGCATTTCGAAACATTTCTTCACGTTGAGATTGTTGTCCTGCAAGTTTCTCTTCGCGAGCTTTCTTCTCGTCTTCAAGTTTTTTTAAAGCAATTTCTTCTCTCATCGCCTTACTTAAGAATGTTGGCTTCTCCAGTTCAATTCGTTTTTGTGTTACAGCTGCTCTTACGATGTCCAGAGATACTACCTTTTCAACTTCTTCTTTGCGGACTTTGACTGCTGCTTCGAGGGCAGCATCCTCGTCTTCTTCCATATTTATAGTACTTATGGTTCGCTTTGTCTTTGATTTCTTAGCTTTGAGTATCATGACGTCAGTTTTAAAATCGATACGACACTCATCAAGTGATGAGGATAGATCCAATACATCACCTTTAAGTAGTAGTTGAGCATTATCAATCTTGTATCCTTTAGTCAAACAGGCTTTTTGTATAATTGCTTGCAGCCTGTCTGCTGGATCGCAGTCGAGAGAAAACGATTTTCCATTTAACGTTTCAAAGAGGTACTTCATTGAGACTGTTGGGGGGAGTAAATAATTTTGTAATAATCGGAAATAATTACATTTTACATTTGCAGGATTTGTTCAATTCACTTGGTTTGCTGTTTTAAATTTGAAAAAAAAAAATATAAAAAAAAACGCAACACATGGATGAGAATTTGTGCCTAAACCTTACGGAGACGTGTAAACTGAATTCTTATTTATTTTTAGTAGTTTTCTTACATGTTCAACTAACTGTAAAGAGAGTTGACACGAACGAATAACATAATTTGATTAACTGAAAGCCTGTCGTACTACAGGGATCGTTACATTAGTCATCACCACTTCCTATACTCTCACTATCTATGGGTTCTTGGTCTTCATGTCTTCTCTCATCAAAGACTATTTGAGGAGCTTCGTCTTCATCGTATTCCCTGGCTCTAAAGTCTGTGTCGATATCAAGGCAGTGTTTTATAGCGTAGAGTAACTTAGTTCTCATCACTTCAACTGTTGAGTAGTCAGGTAGCTCTAAGGCGAAGAAGCAAGTCGCTGCTTTTGGAAGATAATTATCAGGTTGACCTCTACAGAATAAAGGCATCACTCGTAGTTTAACAGGAAGACGTTCTCGACCAGCAACAAATCTAAGGAATGCTCTCCTATCAGATGCGGTAACATCTTGAAGGACTAACCAGAGGAATTGAACTCGTTTATCATCTTTACTGAGGCCATCAAGTGTGGTCCATTCTTTTAGTTCTTTTATTGTAAAATCTGGTCTTCCACAAACTTTTAATTCTAAATCCTTCCAAGAAGTTAAATAAAAAACATGTTCTGGAACAACACTACAGAGACCCTTCCTTATTGCTAAGATCTGCCTACTGGATTCATTGAGACGAGCCTCTGCAACACAACCAGCGTATTCATTTAATCTCTGGAATGTGACCTGTGTGTTATAACCATCGGGAATTAGATCGAAGATGCTTCCGTCTGAAAGGTGAGTAGAGAATGTTTCAGTTGCGAAAGTCTTATTGTACATATCTTCGGTAACGCCGTTGTCTCCGAGAGATGTTAAGTTTTCAACACATTGATAACAAAGTCTATCAAAACTATTTATATCACTTGACTTCACAGGTTGTCCAATTATCTTCTTCCATACAATTGTTGGAAGGTAAAGTGAGAGTGGTTCATTGCTTCGGATTGCACCTCCCATCAGTCGACCTAAAAACTCAAACATAGAAAGATGAATTGGAAGAACTGCCGCAGGACTCGGAACATAACAATCTTGTTGAGGTCCCACTCCAGATCTTTGATTAGGAGATGGTATAAATAACGGAGTCGCTTCAGACATTAGCTCGTTGCACATTTCTGTGATGTGCTCTCGAAATGGTCCTCCGACGTCTTCAGCACCTTCACCTGTAAAGACAACAGACCAGAACCTCTGACTAGTCTTAAATATTGACGGAGGATGATTTCCAAGTAATTCAAAAGTCTGTCCAAACAATGACGCTCCACCAGTCTTGTCTGAGTCTGGAAACTGTTTGTGTCTCGCAGCTTTTCTTCTGTTTAATGTGATTCGAATCGGTTCAGCTCTTCCATTTGTAGTTTTTATGATATTTTTTAAGATATCGTCAGCGATACTTTGAAACAACAGACCCCTCACACCCATCAACACTTCAGCAGTACTCAGAGGACGTTGAGTCATTTCAAAGTTAACAAGAGGGATAACAGTCGTAATAATTCTATTGAACTTCTTTAGAATGCTAACTCTTTTAACCAACTGTTCGTGTGACATGTTCGCTAACCCGCTGAAGGTAATTTCTCGGAGATCACTGTAATCAGATTGTAGTAAAGAATCAAGATTGATCTGATGAAGAGATTTCTTTTGTCTTTTACACAAAATATTAACCAACGAAACGATATTCGTATCATTCGCAACAACAGTCGTCTCGAGAGTTGTCGGAGGTTCAATAAGTCTTCCGTAGATACTGTTTTGAGATGTCTTTTTATTTACTACTTCACATTGTATATTGTTGTCACGTGGTGATAGAGAAGGTGATGAAATATTATCAACAGTGACGGTTATTTTACTTTCCTTTTTAGTGTTTAATTTATTACTACTTGTGGTGGGTTTTTCTGAAGGAGGATCTGAGTCACTGCTGCTGTTGTTGGAATAATCACTTTCGCAATCGTTGTTGTCACTCCCTTCTTCTTCTTCTTCTTCTTCTGCATTAGATTGTTGATTGTCGCATTGAAAACCAACTGCTCCTCCAGCACCATAATATGAATCTATTCTCTCTAACCAAGTGTCTGCAATCCCAAGTGCTGAGTAGCCTTTTGGAAGATACTTAAGGGGAGTTCCTCCGAAGTTAAAAACGCAACTGTTGCCGGCTCGGAGAGATGCAGCCGGGCTCAGACCTTCACCAGCTTCAACATTTTGAAATAAAAGAGAAGTTAAAGGAGCGTCTGCTGATGTTACAAACTCTCCATTCAAAGTAAATGAAATAGTTGAGGCAGTTAAGTTAAGAAGGCAACCAACAACCATACCAGGACCCCATCGAGTAGTTCTCTTTGATATTGTTGAGGGTTGATTACAATGCCATTTCTGCATCCGATACATGTCAATAGCCCACGATTGGTCATCATCACCAACTCCAATACCAGCGACGGGTTTTGATACAAACTTCTCGGTGACCCAACCGACTTGCATTAATCCATGACTTCCTAGTGTTATTTCGTAGTACCACTTTCCTTGTTGAACTTTAACATTTGCTTTTACAGTGTGAAAAGCTGTTCCAGTATTCTTACAGTCAAGTCCATTTGATATGACTCCATCAGTTGCTAATAATTCAACATATTGAGGTCCTATTCTGTGTGGCATATTACGAAAATAGTCAACAGAATCGTTAAAGTAAGGAGGAAGATCTTTTCCTCTTAACAAACAGTTGCAGGTATCAGCGAGAGCTCGGAGTTGGTTAAAAGGAAGAGCATCCATGAGTGTTATTTGAGTTGATTTAATTGAGAAATAACCAGACGGAGAATCTGACTCAAAAGGTGTAGACCCCAAATTAATCATCACTGAGTCACAAGATTCAATAGTGACTGCTGGGTATATTGTCTCTCCAGGAAGTAATTCAAATGTACAGGCAGCGAGTAGTCGTCTACCCATTGTAAAGGAAACGATTCCTGAATCTAAATCTATTTCTACACCGATAGCATGTCTTGGTAATTCATAACAAGGAGTTAACCATTCAGTATGACCACATGATGCGACTCCATAGCGTGTGTGCCATCCCCATGATCGGCTTACTTCTCCTACGGAACCAACTTCTGACTTTGATGAAATGATACCAATAGTCATGTGTCCCTTTCCAGTTAGTTGTTTTACTTCGCAATACCACTTTTCTCTGCTGAGATTGATGTTTACTTTTACAGTTTGCATTTCTGATTTCGGTTGTACAACAGTTCTACCCGTAGGATCGACGTCAACCTGAACATCACCTCCGTTAACTGCAGTAATGGCAATGTCCTGACCTTTACCAGAAGTACCCCATACTAATTCAGCATCTTTAACAGCTAAGAACAATTCCGTTAGTGATTGTACGTATTTCGAGTGCATCACACAACTTCCGTATACTAACTCTTTGCTGTATTGTTTTTCAAGTGCTTGCTTTAGAGGAATGAGTAGCGATAAGTTTGGTATTTCTGAATTAGACCACAAAGCAGGTCTGCACATTAACTGTCTCAGAATTGAAAGAAGAAGTCGACGATGATACGACTGAGTTGATGAAATTGTCGTCAGAAGAACTTGAAATACTTCAGAAGGTCGAGGAACTGGTCGACATGTTTTTACACAAAAGTTAACAAGTTCATCAAGCAGTGCAAGGCCTAATTCAAAACGTTCGAAACCATATTGAACAACAAGTTTATATCCCCAACCATCAACAGGACTATCACTTCTGTAATGGTAGTAAAATTTTGGAAGATTAATAGCGAGAGGTGGCCATGGTTTGGTTCCGGCATTCCTTGCAATGACTCTCCGACATTCCTGATCAGCCGTTATAATTAAAGTTTCAGGAGATCCTTCAGTACTTCTTGGATCAATCAATACTCTGTATTGAGTACAACCAGGAATAGCAATACTTTTTAAGTTTAATTTACGAGATCTCGTGTAAGGATGTGTTGACTCTCTGACAACAAAAGAAGGAATCTCACCAAGAAGTGAGAGGCACTGACTGAGAAGGGCTGTTGGCATTTCATTCGATTTTTGATCTGAAACAGCTGAACTGTCTCGAAGCATTCTTTGTAAGTTGGATCGAACAACTTCTGCAGCAGCTGCTTGTCCGCTGTCTATCAGAACTTTGAGAAGGATGCAAATCGAATCAGTTCCTCCAAATAGCGATGCTGACATCTCTAAGTCGTGAGGCCATTTTGAAATAGTTTGAACGATAAGAGCTCTCGCATAGAAACATGAAACTATTAGTTGAGCGTTGTGAAGTTCAGATATCATTTCTTTTTGAGAAAGTCGATTTAATTCATCCCAGAGAGCTGCTCTATCAACACAAGCGTGAGCTGAGTGGACAGCTGTTGAGAGAGAGACTCCTCCGATTCCATCACCGTCATTCAAAGTCGTGAGATCCAATTCATCTTCAACTTCATTATCGTTACCAGCTACCCAACCAACTCTACCACAGAATTCACCGCATGGACGACTTCCATCAGCCCACACTGCTGAATCATGAATTACTCTTCCTTCGCATTCTTTACATCTAAAGAAACAAGCTAACGATCCAACATTACCAAGAGGGATGCCTGATGCTAGTCGTCCTATTTTTGAAGCTACTAATGCAGTTTGCCATATGCGGAGATCTTTTATATCACCGTGTAGACGACACTGAGCGTCTTCAGATCTCCCTCCAAGAATCCAGTCAGATTCTATAATAGGTGGTCTTGAAGGAGGAGATGCACACTCACAAATACCTTCTTTGTATAACAACCAAACACTTCCATCAAAAACTGCAGCAACATGAAACCATCTGTTGGAATCGTGTTCAGATAAATGGACTGATGATGTAATTAATCGACCATCTTCATCAAGCCACCCGGCGATTATCTTTTCATAGTCTACGACTTGAATAAGTAAAGCAGCTTCATAATCAGACCCACCTCTATAAATAATAGTTTGAATACTTTGTTTATTACTGCTGTCAGGTTGTAAACGTAAACTGAAATCAATTGTCATCGGTCCGCTGAAAGAGAGACGAGCAGGACATCCAAAAGTAACGATGCCTCCCTTGAAGCGAAGTCCAGCATTTGGTACTTCTGATTGATAAAACAATTGTTGATCTTGAAATTGATTTGATTCTGGTATCGTTACATTATTATCATTTGGATTATCTTGAATGGGTTCGTTTGCAACGCTGACTGTTGGTGAAGGAGGTTGGTGATGGATATTTATGTCGTCGTCTTCTTCTTCTTCCTCGGCTTCTTCATCGTCGTCGTCATCATCTTCGACTTCTTCCATTCCGTCGCCTTCAACTTCGGCTTCGTTGTCGCCTTCGTCGGTGTCGGCAAATTGCGCGAAATTATTATCTTCTTCTACTTCCACTTCTTCTTCTTCTTCGTCACCTCCTTCTCCTCCGTGTTGATGAATCATCGCCGCCACGTCAGAATCGTTGTCGTCGGGGTCGACGTTGTCTTCACCTTCTTGTCTGCCGAGTTCAACATTCTCATCTTCTTCATCTAACTGGTCTAAGTCAGCATCAGTTTCTGATTCTGATGCAGCTGGTCTTCTATTCATTGGACTAAGTAATGGAGACCCGTGAGTGTGATGAGTGTGAGTCGTCGCGAAATACCTCAGCGGTGGTAGCGGACTGATCACGAGATCATCGCTTCGCTCTGTTTCTTTCAAGAGATTTAAAGCAGTTGGAGATTCCGATAATATCGTGTGAAGCATTAAAACCTTTTCTTCTGCGGCTTCCAAAGGAAGTTCTGTTTTATGATGGCGAGCTGCTACAGTTACGACGTGTTGTAACAAACCAGACGTAGCAAGCCATCGAAGTGCCGTAACACTGGACTTTACATTTACCCAGGCTGATCTCAACACCATCATCGATAAGACTGATTCGTGAGCTGAGGAGGAAATATTTTCGAGTGGCTCGTTTCCCATCGCCTTTGTCAAAACATCGCGTAGTAGTTCCCGCAGCAGAGGCCAAAGATCGCGTTTCTCCTCCTCGATTTCCTTTTGAAGAGTTTTTGAACTCTCCTGATTTCTCTGCCAATCAAATGGATCAGGAAGTGAAACAGCACTAAGTGGAACTGTATGAATAGCTCTCAGAGATCTATCAACTAATTGAACTGTTCCTTCTTCCAGACTGAGGTAGACGACGTAGGCGCGCTCTTTCATAGCCTTCGCCTCACTACAAAACTCAACTAAGCTGCCAGTTCCAAGAGATTCACGAAGACCTCCAACAACTGCGAGTGATGTTAGAAGATGACGATTTCTAGTTCCACTGGCACTCAGATTCTGAAGTCCGCTTTCGAGCATTCGAACAACGTGTTGATGCCAAGAAGGAGATCTTGCGAGTGTCGCGAGTAGTCGAAGTGCTCCCCAAGAGCTGGCAATAGTCTCACCCGACGAGGTATCTGTCGATGAAACGAATGGAAGACACCTCCCAGCTGAGTGCATTAACAAGTCGAGAGCATATTGAACTGATGTAGTGTTTTCTGAGCCGCTCTCTTTCTCAATACCAGCGAATGACGAAGCAGCATGAGCCTCATGCAATCCTGGCATGAACAGTGATAATGTGTGAAGTAGTTTATGTGATAAACTTTTTGGAATTCCAGGAAGAGAAGATGCTCTCAATAAATAAAATGGAGTTCGATTACTGACGAGACAATTAATAAGATGCTCACCAGCTGGTGCTGTTCCTGATGCTGAAGTATCCTGAGAAGTCGCATGGACAGAAGCAGTGATGATTGCACAACATTTAGATATTTGTGAGCAGAGTAAACTATCTTTAAAACCAACCGTATTTAAAGCTGTCACATGTGATGACCAAAGAGCGATACATCTCGCGACCTCAACAGTGACGGTACTGACAATTGCTGACATAATTTGAGAAGCTGCTTCATAAGGATCAACAGCAGCATATAACATAGCTGTAGATGCTGTTTGTTCTTTATTTCCCATCAAACTAAAATCATCTTGTCGACTACCTGCAGCCAACGGATTCAGACGAGGAGATCGTAAACCAGAACGATGAACAGGAGAACAAACTTGATCAAATACAACAATATCTTCAGCATCTTGAGGTGATCCTCCTTCTTCTTGTTGATTGTTTGAATCAACATTACCTGACCTGACTGACTCTGAAAGATGAATTAATAACAATGAAGTTCTTATAGTCAATGAATGCATTAACTGCCATGATAAATGTCTCAATTCATTACTTCTTTCTTTATCGAGGACAAGTTGCATTAATGTTAGATCGAATTTGAAAGGATCTTTACCGAAGTTGACGCGGAATGATCCGCGTGCGTCGATCCCAATTAATGGATGGACTTCGTGAGTGAATGATGAGACACGTGTGGGTAACAGTTTGCCATCAATAGTCCAAAAGACTTCATTCAAAGGAGAGATCAATCCACATCCGATAATATTACCTTGTCTGAATGTTGGACCAAGTTGTTTACCTCGTGAGGATCCCTCGTATAACATTCCATCATCTCCGTGATAAGCACAGCTTTGAGTCCCCCATCCAGGATGTCTAGTCTTGTCGTAACCTTCTGGTCCAAGACCAATAGAAACAACACCGATCTCAACTAAATCAATTATTGTTATTTCAAAGTAATCAATCTTAACTCGTTGCTGTTGATGTTGTTTCCCCCAAACAACATCAGCTGATATCGTTCCTCTCAAACTTGAACAGTTTGGACTACACTTTACTGTGAGTCCATCTGGTAGTACAGAAATACATGCAGCAGATTGGGTATTTAGTTTAACTTGTGAATGTTCTGTTTGAATAAAATCATACTCAGAGTTATTTGGAAACTGAAGTGGTATTTCCTTTGAATTAATATCCACAGGTATAAACCCATTCTCAGGATGTGATAGTCCTTTAGTAGCTAAATCAGATGGCAGCACGCTGAGCAACATCGCAAGTAATTGCGGCAGCTTTGACGACAACAGAAATGCCATGTCACTTGCCTGCCATGGAATTCCAAGGATTTGAAGAAGAAAAACAGAAATTTCTTTGCAATTCCCGTCAGTCTTCTGAGATGAGCCATTACTGTGACTCATAGACTTCAGTCTGTTTATTGAATAGTTTACTAAAGAATAAAGAGCATTCTTAACTTTTCCCTGTACTTGAGAACCTGAAGCTGATAAGTCCTGACAGTAATGATGACCACAAACTGCTTTTACTGTAATTATTAAAGAGTCAAGCATACAACACCCCTCAGGACAGTTTTCTATTAGTCTTTGAAGGTTTTCTAGACCTCGAGATCGCTGACGTCCACGTGCCCTTCTTCGTTTTAAAATACTTCCGATTTCTAAAGGATTGAATTGAGGGTTTCGTACGATTTCAACTATTTGAGCAGCAACGTCGTATTCACTCTTAGGTCTCGGGTCCAGATGGAGTTGTGTTAGTTTTAAGAGTTGCTGAAGACGTCTGAGTGCCTTCCAAGATAAGAATAACTTCTTCCAATTACTAATTCTCTTCATTGGTTGTTGACGTGGTTGTGATATGTCATCCGGTCCTCTGTCGTACCTGTCAACAATACCTGGAGCGAGAAGCATTCTCATTTCAAGATTCTTAGCAGTTGGAAGTTGAACACCCGGATCAAATCGAAGTAATAGCAGCGCTCGTTCTTCAACTTGTCGGAGTGCTTCTGCTCCGTCTTTTTGTTTCAGCTCGACAAGTTGAGTAATTAAACTTTCGACTCTAGAAAACCCATACAGCACTCCATCAGGTAACTGTGAAGATGATGATTTCAGAGTCGTAAAGTCTGCCTGAGTCACAGCATGGTGTAGCACCACAGCGTATACAACTCGTAGTACCCTATCAACATCATCAGAGCGTTGTAAAACAACAAACATCATTCTGTTTACGAGATGATTTCTCTTTAAGTTTGACCACATTTGCATCTCAGGTTCAGCACCAGATAACAATCCCTGAATTACCCTCGCCTTGCGAGACATTTCCGCATGTGGGTTATCATTTCCTCCAACCATACCTGCTTTCATTAGAGCTGATGAAAACCATTTTTCATAACCAGCTTCCAGTGGAGGACTCTCATCAGCAGACGCAATATGACCTGAGGATCTGGTTAGTAAATGAAACAGAGATACTTGAAGATCTGACCAGTAGTCACCATTTCTTTTATGAGTACTTGTTCTTCTACATAATCGAGGATGTAAGAATGAAGGAGTCAACGGATCAGAACTACGACCACGAACATCAACAGGACCAGGTACTACTGGTCTTGATGATGATGTTGGAAGGTGTTGAACAAACTTCTGAAGAGCTGTTGAACACTCAACAAAGTAATCAAAAACATCCAACAAAGCAGAGTCAGCTATTCCAATAAAAAGACCTAAACTAGAAACTAATATTGGTAAAGATGTACCAACAAATGATCCTCTAATTACTCTTTCTAAAGGAGTACGCAACTCTTGAGGGTTCTCACTGTTTTTTAACGCACAATCAGCGTATCGAAACACCTTTGTACAGTACGAAACAAACTCCGTAGTAAAAGCAATTAACTGACTTGCATTCAGTGGATAAGAACCATCCGAGCTACTGCTACCTGCTGGTTGTGAAGACGACTCTTTCAAAGCCAAAGACAGTAATCCTTTTTGTAATGAACTTATAACTGAATCAACAAGTTTCGATGTTTCATCGTTTGCCTGTCCTAGTTTAATACCTTCAACTGTTCTGTTTATTTGACTCGTGAGAGATCCAAAAGAGTATCTCATCATCGTCGCAACAAAGTGTGCCAAACTACATCTTGAACCCTTTCCTCTTAATTTTATTGATATACTACTAAGGTAAATATCACTTTCAGAATCTCGTAGGGAGGCAGTCTGTTGCAATGATCCTAATGAACTGGTGGTATTTATAAAAACAGTCGAGTTATTATTAATATTGCAATTACTGTCACTGACTGACGTGTTTCCATGAGCTAAAAAATCATTGTGGGTTCGGCTACGGAGAGTGGGCATTAGATTCGACAAGTCAGACAGATAGTTTAATATTACAACAAAAGAAGCTTTCTCAGCAGGTGACAACTCCTGTTGCGATGCTGCTGCCCAATGTGTTGCTAAAGTGACCCTTAATGTAGCTGTTGGTAATAATATTTTTAAGACAGGTAATAACAACATCAACGCATCTTTATTATTACAATCCTTCTCAAGGAGGATGGAGAGCAGTTCCCATAAACGAGTCTCGATGTCCCCCACTGGGTTAATACCTTCGTACTTTGAGTCTTGTGGATGAGAACTAAACCCAACAGTCACAGGATTGATACCACATTCTATTAATGATTCTAAATTACAACTTAGAATACGAAGTGTGGCTGATAACTTACATCTCACAGTCTGCGTCTCATCACATTGTCGAAGCTGACTGAGATACAACTCAGAAAGAGAAAGAAGACCAGTAATACATGTTTCAGTCACATCTATACACAATGGGTGAAATATTCGAGCGAGTTTGGTTCGTATTACAGAGAGAGCTGCGTAATTACAAGCAGTTAGTAACTTTAACGGGATGATACTTCTAACAGACTTGTCTGGTACAGATGTTGGTATGTTAGAACTGACAGCATTCAAATCTTTTGCTGAGAAATACCCAGCTGGCCAATTATGAATAACAATTTCCGAATTTACAATACCGGCTGCCCATACGCGATGCGCCGCTTCGTCATAATGGACTGCGTGAGGATCGAATCCGTGTCCCGGCATTTTTATAATTTTTTCATACTCGATTCGACCAGTAGACAGTCTGTAGTATCGTATTAACCAAAAAGGTTTAGTAACCGTGTTGGAATTTGATTGATTTCCCTGTTCAGTTTTTGGAACGTAGCAGCCACTAACTCCAATAAATGACCCGTTAGCGTAACACGTGATGTGAGTCGTTGAGTTGTCTTTTGGACTGCACTTAACAATATCAGTGTCGAGGATGGGGATAAAAGAGTTCGGCCTAGCAGAGTCTTGTACAGGAACATGTCTGCACATTCTCCATAAGTGACTGATATTGTTGTTGTTGTCAGTTGATTGTGAATTTATTAATACCTTTCCGTGAAGTTTATGAGGACCTCTGTCATACAAGACAGTACCACATCCATCACTGAAGGTCCAGTACGCAACAAGATTAGCTTCAGATCCTTGCAATGTGTGGAACATTAAATTTCTGAGAGAAGACTCTCGAAGAGCTGCTTTCCATAATCTAACATGAGCAAGCTGTCCATGTAAACCAAATCCAAGTACTGGTCCTGAATCAGATGAAGACCATAAGTTTGGTAGTTCAACTATTCTTACTTGAGTTAGAACAGGATCACCATTTATTATTATTCTACACATCCCAGTAGCTTCATCAAAAGTAGCTGCGAAGTGAGTCCATCGACCTAGTTGTTGTCCAATAGTTACTAAACTATGAGTAGCTGACACACCAGATCCACGTACACCACATCTCCATATCACAGCCTGACACGAATTATCAGCCGCAGTAACATCAACAAAGACTTCAGTACTCTGAGGTACTGAACCATGTTTATATAAAGTACAAGGTTCTTCTAAGTGTTCAATACAAGCCCATCCTTCAATCGTGAGTGAACTTCCCCTTTCAGGTGGCCAACTGCTTCCGGTATTTGGAAACGCTAAACACTTAACAGGAGTACCACAACTTTTAAAATATAATTTATTATAAACAACTGACTTATCAATATTAGGTAGTGATCCGTGTTTTAAAAAGACACAGTCTTCAGTGAGTTGAATGGGAACAGCAGTAGGTCCTCGCTGACTAAAACGTTCTGTTGGAATTGAAAACAACCGGCACACCATCACCGTTGAAGAGTTAGGTGATGGAAAAGCTAATTTAATAAAATTAATAAAAAGCAAAGAAAAGTAAATCTGATCATCACAATCTTTCTTCTCTGAGTACGTCACAACTCGAGTGTGTTGCTCTACAACAATTGGTGTTTGTGGAAGTGAAGACCAAGTATTCTTATCAGGTCTGAGATTAACAGAAATTTTAAACTTTTGAACATCGTCAAGTGAAGAAGAGTCGACGACTGTTAAGTCAAATACTGCTGGTGTCATCTCCCAGGTACTTTCTTGAGACTTAAACTGATTCTTCCATACCTGAGAATCAGAACTAATAATTGCTGTAAAACTCTGACATGGAATATGAACTGAACTGAAACACTTCGACACTTCATCACTACTACCAGTAGTGTTGTTGTTATTATTATTATTATTATTATTATTATTATTATTATTATTATTATTATTATTGAGAGGGTCTACTTCTATTGGATCAAAATTGTTATTCGACACCTGATTGATGTTGTTAGCGCTGACTGATTTTCGCATCGAAATTCTTCTTTTTGCTCCTTCAAACGTTTTGAATCTTATAATTCGAGGTCTCTTTCCAAATCCTAATTTAAGAATTCCATACTTCGGTACTAAAATAAGTACCCAACTATGAATACTATCGACTACAACAGATGAAATCATAGCAAGTGTGATGTCTGGTGGGAGTGCGAACTTATCACCTTCACCCCAAGAAGTACTCGGGACTGGTGTCGATAAGTACGGAGTTGGTTTCAGATGTTCGAGTTCTTGCAGCATAGTTGTCAGTTCCTTGGATGTGTCTTCTTTGTCGAAATTGTATCCTCCGCCTTCTAATTTCTTTATTATCGAAATAATCTCTTCTAAAGACCCTCTTGATATTGCAATCTTTAGCCAAACTTCTAATACAATATGACCGCTGTGACTGTTTGGTAAGGTGTCTAAAAAAGACTTCATCAGAACTGATAGTTGCTTTGCAGCCGGAGAGATTGAACTTCCAATTTGAGTTCGACTTTCAGAGAGAGAGAGAGGAGGTAGTGGTTGGAGTGTCTGTTGTAGTCGATGAAGAATATCAGAAGCTAATGAATTATTCTGTAATGCCACCGTTGACAAGATCGTTAAGAATATCGATCCATAACTTTCCATTGCAATTGATAGTTTCGATACTGGCTTTGATAAATTCATTTCTGAAAAGTCTGGATGATAATCAACAGCTGGATGAACACACCATCTTAAAGTATCTTCTTCAGCGTGTCTAACAAATTCATTTGTCTCACCCTCGGTATAAACATTACTTATTGCTGTTAGAACTTTATTTAAAACAATTAATCTCTTTTCGAATAATATTTGAACAGGTGTATGCAGTACTCTGGTTTGTTTTGTGATGTCAAGTGTAACAGCCTCTAATGCTGCAGCCATCTGAGTCAAGTCAGGAGTGAAGTAGATGTCAATGTTTGAGCATTGATCAATATTGTTAGTTATGAATGTTCTATTTATAGAACTGGAGGGAAATGAAGGTATCGGTGCCTGTCCTAATCCTCTCGCTAACTTAGACACTTGACTTGATGAATCTAACTGGTGATTTGAACTAAACAATTGTTGTAATGCCAATCCCGCCCATTCTCTCTCCTCTCCAAGTGCAGCATGTCCAGGACTGCTTCCATTCAAGGGATCCATGTTTGTCCCTTTTCTCTGAGTGAAAAGAATAAAACAATTAATTGAATTATAAAACAACTTCATCACAATCTACTTCAAAAGATAGAAATCAATGAATTATAAAGTTAAAGAGATTACTGCTACTTTAGAGTCATCAGAATGTAGAAACATTCCGAGTCTACACAGCAGCAGCAACAGGAGAATGAATTAAACTAATCATCGTTTGTGACAGACCAGTCCCCGTTACTGTAATCTCGGACACCATTCGATTTTGTTGTTTGAGGGCTCGAAGCTTGGATCCTCCTTCAAGGAATATATCTGGATTATCATTCAACCCAAGACTAGTAAGAGAAGGATGATTCGCAGCAGTTTTACAGATTGAGGAAACGTCTAAATTCGTCACCCTGCAATTGTTAAGAGAGAGAGTTCGGAGTTTTGGTAAATTAGGTAGCAGGTCATTAGTAATACATTCCATTGTCTTTTTACCTAAATAAGAACCAGACAAATCTAACTCATCGAGAGCAGCACCTCTACTAGAGAGAAGACCAATTAACTTTCTATTTGGTTTCTTTACTTTTGATGCGTACAAAGAAACCACACTCTTTGCATTTGTTGATAGATCTCTACTGGACTCGATGACAGGGAAGATTTCAAGAATAGCAGATTCAGGTAATCCATTCGGTTCTGAACAGAGAGTTGGTTCCCACGGAACTATTATATCACCTCTCCATGTTATGGGATGAAAGAATAATTGTTCACAATGAGCAACAGATAATACTGTTCTGTATCCACTAAACAATCCTAATAATAATTTACTTCCTATTTCTGATCCTTTACCTATTGATCTCTGAAGTCTACTTCTACACAGGGGTGTCAAATACTGTAGTGGTGCCATCCCTTCAATGCCGCAGGATAACTCCCATTGCTCTGTTACGAACTTTAGCATTGAGGCTGTTTGTTTTCCTGGTTTGGAATTCCGACCTATCGGAGTAAAGTGCGCAAAAGATCTTTTCTCTTCAGGTATTTTCTGTGACTTGTCGCAGAGCAACAGCGATGCTCCAAATCCTAATAATTTCATTACACCTGTCAAGTCTCCGATAATACACGAGATGTGAAGTGGTGTCATTCCATCTTCGTTTGTCGCCGTCACTAGTTGTTTGTGTGTGTTACAAATAACAGTTAAAGTTTGACTGCGAGCCTTTGATGATATCGTAGCCAAGGTCTCTTTCTTACCATATTTTTCAATAGAAAATATAAAAGACGAATCGATGTAGTTTAACAGCTGCTTTAACTCCTCAGAAACCTGACCAGGCCATTCCAACAGAGCAATTACAGATTTCGATTTAGTAAACATTTGTCTCAAAGGATCAGTTTCAGTGAATAGCATTAGTTGGGAAAGAGCGAAGGTGTCGCCAAGGCGGAGAACGTTCGTGAAAATCGGAGATAAGTCAACTGATATTTTAGTAAGAAGATATCGAAGAGCATGTGTTCTCTTATACAAACAAGCAAACCAAATAACCCTTTGAAGAAGAGATCTGGTCTTACCAATACCATCGCCTGATAAATATCCATCTGTCGCAATGTACTGCCAGGAGTCATTGTCAGCATCAAGTCGGATGAGGTATTTCTGAAGTAGGTCGGGTACTCTGTTGATGGTTTTCGGATCAGATTTTCTTGCGGTCAATTTTATTAGTTCCACATCCCCTGTCCGTACGGCCAGACTTAATGGAATAATTGAATCTTTTACTTGTAGACATTTATCTTTTTTATTAAATACAACACATCGATACTCTCCAACTTTACCTTTTTCTCTCGTCATGACTGCTTTGAAACATTCGAGGCGAAGCTGAGTCATCTGAAAACTGTTTTTTAAAGAAGTTGGAACGTTTTCGAGTATGAGAACTGTGTTTGGTGGAGTTGCTGAAGCAGACTTAGAGGTTTGAAAAAGTGAAGTAAGAGGGATGTTTTCATCAAGCAATCCAACTCCTATACAATTAGCGATTATATCGAGTTTGTCGGACTTATCAATTACTGATGGTGATGGTGATGGTGATGAGGATACTTCTGACTGTTCTTTTGATGCTGTATCTCCCTCTAGTTCGACATATTTAAGACGGTTGTCTAAATAGTTTTTATTTTGAGTCTGCAGTAATCCTTCACTTACAAACGCACCAAACTGTTGAAGGATGTGAACCAAATCTGGTCTTCCAAAATACGCCGCCAACCACAGCGGAGTAATTAAAACAGTTTTATTAGTGTTCCCACTGTTAGAGTTTTCATTAAATCCACAACAAGGCTCTAAGCAGAGATCAGGATAATCCTTACAAATAGATACCAGTAAGTCACAATTACCCATAATAAGAATTGTGAATAGAATGCTGTGAGGTATTCCAAAAACTGATGTCAAACACCAATGTGTTGGTATTCCACTCCATTCTAAAGCAACTTGAATAGTCTCTTCATCATTACTTGTGATCGCAAGGTCTAATACGTTTAAACTTCTACTAATGAGATCAGTTTGAATGTACTGTAAGAGAATAGCTAACCCTTCAGAGTATCCTTGAAGAGCTGTTTCTTTTATTAACTGAAGATGGTTAGCTGATTCAACATCAATTCCCTTTAACAGGAGCGACTTCATCAGCTGAGGTTTCCTCTGTTGGGTTGCTGAAATGAGTGCCGTTCTGTTAATAATTGGAGGAGATGACGACTGAGCTCTTCGTGAAAAAACAGATTTCGTACAACAGAAAGACTGATCTCCAGGAACACGTCCGAGAAGTCGAGAAAACGGAACATCAAAATCTTCTCCCAGCAGAGCATCAACAATATTGGATGCTTTTTCATCAGGTAAGCCACAGACTACTTGCAGAACAGGTTCGGCTGACCATCCCCAAAGAGCAAGTCTTCCAGTTGTTGAGTCTGTATATCTCTTTTGATATTGTAAATTACTGGGCAGCTCTTTAACACCCCCCACAGATTGTAATAACTTAACACATTCTACATTTCCAGATGCTGCTGCTGCATGCATTGGTTTTCTGAAATTATAATCGAGAGTGTTTGGATCAGCTTTAACTGAAATTAAAACCTTTATACATTGTAGATGAGCATTATATGCAGCATGATGGAGTGGTGTTCTACCCTGTTGGTCTGGTTCTCGGTGGAGTGTTGGAACATGTGAAAGAATAGTGCTAAGAAATTCATAAAACCCTCGCGAAGCTGCGATATGAGCTGGAGTCATTCCTTGTGAATTACGTTGTGTTGCGAGTGTTCCTTTACCAAAATCTTTACTAGAGATTATATCCTGAAGGGTATCCACATCACCTGTCTCAGCAGCTATGTGTAACTTAGTTCTGCTTAATAGATCACAACACGATGATGAAATAGTTCTCTCAGAACGTTTCATAATAACGGTTATTATCGGCAATGTAAATCCGAATGACTTGCAGCTCTGTCCTCGTCTTTGCCACTGTTCTTCGTTAATATCTGTTATAGCTTTTAGACTATCGCAGCCGTAACTTCTTCTAAGCTTCTTCATCATTTCATTAACGTCAGTCTTTACAGGTACGAACGGTAGCCTGACTTCAGTCATTGATTCCATCGATTTCTTTGTCGTTTTAAAATAATAATTACTTCTCATATTACTAAGATAAGTATTTACATTCATCTTTTTTCGTAACTCAGAATATGTACACCCCCAATGAATTGATATTTCAGTTAAGTGAGAAGAGTTTTCTAATGTTACAAAGATCGTAAAACCTCCTCCAAATCGGGTAGGTTTGAACGCTATGTCGGAGGCTCGTTTTCGAAGTAATTTAAGAAATTCGCGGCGTTTGTCATCGCGGTATAGCTTTCGTAGTGCTTCTTCTTCTTTGTAGTCATCTGATCTATTTGATGCTTCCGTTGCGCAGAGAACTTGTAAACAATGATCGTGGTGTTGATTTCCTTGTCGTCTTGTAGCTGATCGAAGTTTTGCTAATGTTCGAGTCGCATCTGCAGCTGTTCGTTCGCTTTCCTGAGCCCGTCGAGACATTTCTGCCTGTTTCAGTTCCAGTTGATGAAATTCATTTCTTGCCTTCTTTAGCAGAAGTGTGCAGTCATCGTTCTCTCTGGCTATTTGTTTATGTGTTACTTCACTCTCTGACATCTTTTCTTTCATAAGTTCCACATCATAAGCCATGTAGTCTTGTTGTTTTTCAGCTATTGCTGTTCTTCTGTCTGCTTCTCGTAGTTTTCCTTCGAGGGAACGTTTTGATGCAACGGCTCGTTTATTTTCCTTCTGTAGTCGAGTATTAGATTCTTGTTGTTCGCGGAGTTCATTCATCAGGAAGTCGAGTTCCTTCTCCAATTCTCTCTTTGGGAGATCATACTTTCTCAAAACACTATCTTCACCAGCTAACGACGACAACAGCCGAAGCCCACTCAGCTGCGGCATTTAATTTGATCAAACCACCTGAATAAAGTAACATAATAGACATGACACAGACTGATAGTTTCACAACCGGGATTTAACACAGGTACTTAATAATAGTATCCTTCTCTTTTTTTTTCTTCTTCTTTTTTTCTTTTTTTGCTACACAAAATCAAATCACAACGTATGTTACACATCAACGACATTGTTGACTCACTTCAAGCACAGCAAAAGTTTTAATATAAAATAACAACGGTATCTAACTACCCGACCATCTACAGTCAGGTTGAGAACAACAATAATGAATTAGTTAAAAACGGATGAATCTATGAAGGGGGGTATTACATGAGGCTGGGTTGTTAGAAGGACAGCTCTCCCCAGCTGAAAGAGATGCACAAAAAGAATACAAATTTTGAAATAATAAAAACGTAGACGGAATGGCTGAAACAGTTTAACTACAGCCTCTGATATATTCAGGTCCCGTTCTAATCTAATTAGGTAGAAGATTGTCTTGTGGATTTATTGATTGATTTAATCTTTTTTTTTTTTTTGTTGTTCTAAAAAACGGAAAAGAAGTAATTACACTCCGATAGCATAACGGTGGGTTATTGGATTACCACATGATTCTCGGTTTGTGAAACCTGGACTGAAGCAGCGCTTGCGTCTTTCAGAATCGCTCCTTTCTCGAAGTCTGTTTGGAAATCCAGCAGCATTACCAAGTCTGCCTGGAGTTAAACTTCTCGCTGGAGAGTATGCCCTCATGTTTGTTGTAATAAAATGATCAGCAGCAGTTGGTGCAGACACCGGCCTGTGATCTCGTGGTCTATGTTGTAGAGACATACTTCTACTTTGTCTCTCACCTCTAAACGGAGATTCCGCCAACTCATTTACAACAGCAAACGGAGGTGCTCGTTTCCTACTCGGACTGTCATGAGGTAGATACTTCCTTCCAGTATAACGCTCGTGGTCGGGTACTTTCTTTAAGAAGACTCCGGAACCAGGTGCTCTGTTGTATTTGAATTATACACCGATGTTGGTATTGTTTTAAGTGAAGTAGTTCAAAAAGAAGAAAACACATACGCAGCGCAAATCTTATTAAAGTCATTAAAGGAGACGGTGTCAGAATTAGAAATTCTTTTAACATCTCCCTCACTGAGCTCAATAGAATATTTAGATTTGACAGCTTCAGCAAATCGAGCTGGAGACATCCCTCTCTTCGGACCTTCTTCTGGATCGCCTCCAACTACTTTACTCATTTCAACCCAGGCTTTGGTCACAGTTGCAGAGTTGCAATTGATCTTCGATGCCAAATGATTACGTAGTTGCTTCGTTGGTAGGTGTCGCACTGTATGTTGTTAGTTGTTTCTGCATACTCACATCAAATAACACAAATGAAATAATTTGTACATACCTCTGGTATTCACTGGTGACATCTCTTCACGTTTGAGCTGTGTTAGGCCAAATGAAGAAGGTTCTTTTGTACGACCTTTTCTTTGAACATATTTAGGTTCCGGATCTTGTAATACGCAGAGCCCTGGTATATTTGAAACAGTAGAAGGAGTAATTCGAGGTGTAGTTGATTCTCCCTGTGGCCATTGTAAGTCTCCAGAAGTTGGGGCTGCGACCTTACCAACTGAGAAGTGAGTGTCGCCTGCTGAGCTCTGCACGTGTCGCATCCCACGTGGTGTATTAGCATGTGAATGACCTTCTCTAAACAGTCGGCCATCGTCCCCATACGTCCGAAGCCCAACCAGTCTCCGAGGGCTGCCTTCCCGCTGAGTGACGTGTCGCCTTCCTTCAGGCTTCTCATCGACATCTAAGTTTGGACCTTCAGATCTCTTCACTCCGCTAATCATATCAAACCTTCTCATTGGAGAATTACATCTCGACAACCTTCCCTTTTTTATCTGACCTGAATTAGATCGAGTAGGAAGAGGAGATCCTTGATCAAAGTCTTGTCCATTAAGACAGGCAACCGAAGCAACTGGAAGACAGGAGTCGTGAGCGCGGGTCGCTGGGGCGACACGACCACGACGACCGACATGAGAAGTACCGTATGCATCAACCTTATCTTCGGGTATCTCTCCCAGTGCAAAGGCAGCCAGTGATCCAGAGTCTGAACGATGAACGTCTAACACACCAGCAGGTCCTCTGTGAACATCTAAACCTGTGAAGGCTGAAGACCTTCTCGTTGGTACTTCTATCCTAGAAGTTGCTGGAGTGGTAACAGAAGGAATCGAAGCAGGAGGCGCAGGAGGTGCCGGAGGTTCCACAGGTGCTCTGTCATGAACCTGATGTCTCTCCTCATGTTGAGGCGGCTGTTGTTGGTAGTGTTCATTCTCTGTATGAGATTCACGATGAGATTCCTGATGTTGACTTGGCGCTGGTTGGTGTTGTGGATAATTTCGATAACCAGGCTGTGATTTATATTGAGGTGCTGGTGTTCCATGATTTTCAATACTTTGTTGACCAATTGTAACATTTCTATCAGCAGTGGATAAGTTATTTCTGTCAACATTAGTTCTGCTTCCAAAGGAAACACGTTGAGTAGGATCCGTATCAGCCCTGGCTCTCGCAGGAGTACTGAACTGCTGTTGTGGTTTGGGAGCTACAACAGCACCATGTCTACTTTGAAAGTGAGTCAGGAAATTATCATATCGAACACCATCAGTACCAGAACTGAATTTCTTTATGACAGGTTTAAGTCCCTCTCGGATGCCAAACCTCTCGAGGGCAGTTCTAAATTGTTTTTCATCAATAACACCGGTACCTCTACCGTCATGACGAGTAAACTCTGACCGAAGTTGGTCCATTCCTGATTAGAAGTAAATTATGACGTCTAACTAAACAATAATAAATAATTCAATACAAATGATCAAATCAAACTTCAACTTTATAGAACAGGATCCCCATAAGAATTTAAAACAAGATCTGTTAAATGAATGTTCGTAATAATAAATATCAGTCAATCAAGGGGGACACTGCAGTGTCAGGCCTGTCCTACTCATCGCGTTTGCCCTTAATATGTGTTTATTGTCGGCTGTCGGTGACCAATACAAATAAAAAGTCAGACCTGCACAGACAGGTTTACCCCGAAATGCGTTTAAAGAAAACGTAAAGTTATGTTCTTCAACAATCGAAGATCGCTTCTTTCTCATCGTTATTCATATTATTCTCTAATAGCGCTTCACCTGTTCGAGCTGAGAGAAATACATATTAAGGTTTCCCACACCTCTGATAAACCCGTTAACGAATACGAAACAATTTGTAGGACACTTTTTATATATTATTTCTTATTTTAAAAAACCGATAAGTCGAGAAGTGTTACGCACTGCTCCGGAAGTATTTTCTTTTTTTTTTGAGCTGACGACAACTTTATTAGAAGCCCAAGACAACATAAAAGCCACCCAACTCTAATTGACTGTCGTGTTAAAGTTCCGAATCTGTTTTATTAGCGTAGCTCGTTGACATTTCTTAGAGAAGTTGTGCTGATATACTCATAGATTCCACTGATTGGTTTACATTAAATAATGTAAGTAGAATACCTAAACCCCTTAATGTATTTCTAAAGGCCATACATATTAATATCCATCTCGTATGGATGGATTAAAGCCGTGAGCGTAACAACGTCACCGCTACTAGAATAAATTACTTATAGACAGGTTAATGTCCTTCGTAAGTACGAATTAATAAGTTTTTCTAAAAATAGCACGGCCAAAAGCGTTGAAAGAGTCAGCTCCACCAACGAATCTGTGGCATTGGTTAGCTCTTTCTGAAGGTTGAACAGATCGACATCTAATTAGTAAAGTACCAGTTCTCATGTAAACCTTTAAATTGTGAGGTGTTGTTTGTGCTTGAATAGCACGACGTTGCCATGCTGAGACTACCGTGGTAAGTTGGAGACAACCCACTCCAGTGACGACTGTGCAGACACAGAAAAGTTGCGAAACGAAGATTACGACAACAGTACCTCCAGCCATACTCGCTGCTCTTGATACTGGTAACATAACTGCTGTTGTAATACAGGTATACCTTGGAGCTATTCCACTTGCGTTGTTAACAAATGACCACAATGTTGCACTACTAGGAGATACGACTACAGAACAAACAGCCTTAACACTAAACAAGACTGTAATATGCATGTGACTACTCATAACAGCTGATCTCATTGTATATGTTGACAACATCTTTCTGTGGTTTAATGGAGACGTAGCAGGTGCTAGAAGTGAAGTTCTAACCTGCTTGGTCAATGCTGACTCTGGTTTCCATAATGATGGCAACCCTCTCGAGAGTCCCCTCAGTAGTCTCATTGTTATATTGTTGAGTTCAGTCTTTGTGAAAATATAATAAAAATAAATCAACACAACAAGGCAGGCCACTGAACGTTGTGAAACAACATATGCCACGTGATGGCACGAAATTATTAGTTTGCTACTACAGCAAGTACAGTTGATAATATTATAATAAAAGGCGACACATTCCTCTGCGTCAGTTCTACTTTCGACGTTTTAGATCAC
Organism: Flectonema sp. DT1601; assembly: GCA_964019425.1. NCBI lineage: Eukaryota > Euglenozoa > Diplonemea > Diplonemida > Diplonemidae > Flectonema > Flectonema sp. DT1601. Next base: position 1,027,589 of record OZ025806.1, on the reverse strand, counting down.
CGCCAGTGCCGCAGAATGCTCGCTTTTCCTGTTTTTTTTTTTTTTGTAATGTTATCGTGGGGTTGTCGTCGATGAGAAAAATGTGAATCAGCTTAAATAAAGGAAAGTTAACACAATGCAATACCTGAAAACCATCCATCACAATCCCGGCCTGACCAGTAGACGCCTGAGCCTGACGAAGTGAAGCAGCACCTCCAAGGGCAGTGTCGGTGTCACCCATTCTCTGTAATGCATCAAGTTCTGAAATCCTTCGCTCATTACGCACCTGCTGTTTCTTTGAAGGTTTTTTATTGTGAAAGATGTGTGAGTGGTCACGGAACTGTTGCTTGATGGTCTGCTCTCTACCACGGCTGTTTTTTATTATTAGAATCTTAATTTCAAACGTTAAAACACTATTTAAACAAAAAACTCAAAGACAAAACATACTTATCAGTCATAGCTATGCTGAGGTCAACACCTGGTCCGTCTCTCATGAACACCATGTCATTAGCTCTTCCTTTATATGAAGTTTCCAGAAGTCCTTTCTGTTTGATATATTCGAGTGTCCCTGCGATGCTGTTAGTTTTTGGTTCCTGAAGGAGGGTTATTTTTTTAAGCATTTGCAATCTCTCTTCTTGTTGGGCCAACTCTTCAGGGGTTAGTACTTCTTCGGTTGGCTTTGCAGGAGCAGCAAGTCGTTCCTCCGCTTCCTTTGCTTCGGTTCTGAGATCTTCCATTTTAGTACTATACACGCTACCTATTCCGTGTGTAAATTCAGTTGTCGTATCAATGACATACGCACTGTCATCATTTAATGTTTCTGGTTCTTCATTTTGTATGTTGTTGGTGGTGTCTTTAGTAGCTGCAAGTTGTCTTTCTCTTTCTATCTCAGCTTCCTGTTGTATCTTTGCTCGTCTTTCTAATTTTTCGATTATCTCCAACTGATCTTTCTCTACTTTCGATTTCCTAACAGGCGCTGTTGTTGTTGTTTTTAATTCACTTTCGAGTTGTTGCAGTGCTTCTGTCGGTTGTTTTTCTCGTCTTTTTCGTACCATCTTCTTCTTTTTAGGTTTTCTAAACTGTGCGAGTTCTTCATCATTGAATGTGTCATTCATAACGCTTCCATAAGTGAAATCATTCTGAAATGAGTAGCGAGTCTTTCCATCAGCAGCTGCCTTCGCATCGAGTTCCGCTTCGTGGGTTTCCTTTAACTCTTCAACGTTGATGTCACCTTCTGAATTTAATGTCGTAAATTTACGAGACTTTTCAAAATCCGTTCGGGAAGTTGCGTATTGCGGCAACACTCCTCCATCTCCATCTCCGTCTTCGTCATCGCTGTAAGCGTTGCTTTTCTTTGCTGCTCGTTTATTAAATGCTCGTTTTTCATTTTCTTTTAAATGGACATTTTCGAGGACGTCTTCATCTGCGGCTTCGTTGAACTTCTTCCCAGTTTTGTCGAGTAAAGAAGTATCTTGTAAAGTTAATATTTGTGTCGTCCCTCCAGCTAGTGCAGACTCCATATCCTCGATGGAATGCATTACTTTCATTCCTGCTGATGTAGCGTCTGTTGTGACTGCCTCGTCGAGCTCATCAAAAGCATTTTCAATCTTCTTCGTTTTCTTCTTCGATTTCTTTCGCATGCGTTCTATCCATTTTGACGCATCCTCATTTTCATCTCCGCTGTCGGCAAGACCCGATCCGATTTCTATTGCCGTCTTTAGTGGCATATTGTGACTAGTTGTTTGGGTTGCTGTCTGAGAAGATAATAAGATGTACAACACAAGTATTCAAAAATAAAAAAATTAAAGACAAACTAAACTACAGCTGTCTAGTGTTGCTACGGAAAAGAACGAACGATCAAGTGTCTAACAAGATTTTTAAAAAGAAAAAAAAAAAAAAGTATGGCCAGCATGTTCTACAAGTGAAGTTTCTTTTTTTTTAATATCATCGAGAACTTTGTGATCCCCTACTACTACTTCCGGGTATTGAAAATCGAGGTTGCAATTGCGGCTGATGCTGAATCTGGTTGTTTTGTTGAATCTGAGAGTCGATTTTTGCAGGACTTGGGAAGGGCGTCGTCGGCATGGTGCTCGATGTAAAGGCTGCGCTGATATTATTTAACCTACTTGAATCGTCTATTTGAACAGTATGTTTGTTACTCACATTACTGATTGGAGTACCTCTATGATCTCGAGGTGGGTTTATTACTTGTTGTGGAACAGTAATAGCTGCTGACGGTACTGACGGATTACTTTTCGGTAAAATCAAACTAACTTGTGAAAGAGCAATTTGAGCATCTGACGTTGCTTGAACTTGTTGTTCTGTTATAACCTTAAGTCTTTCTTCAATAGCAGTTATTTTAGAAACCTCGCTTAGCTTATCTTCGATAAGATGAAGACGAAGGTCAAATGAGGGTTGAGATTCTAACGTTGATAGCCTGTCCTCAAGTTCTACTATTGCTGGTTGATTCTCACTTGCAGATGTCGTAATTGAAATATTTTGTTTATTCGACATCAGAGAACTCAATTGTTGTTCAACCAAACTAATTCTAGACTCGTGTGTGTGAGACATTGTTTCTAGTGATTCAAGTCTCTCAAGGAATCTCATGTTCACTCTGTCCTTTTCAAGGTTTATAACTTGCTGTACGACATCCTTTAGGGATGACAATTCATTTAAAACATGCCATGAAATACTATCACCCGCAGCCGTAGAAACCGCATCCACTTCTGGTGGAGCAGGACTCTTTCTCTGAACGTGTAATCTTCTTTCCATTTGTCTCCATTGCTCGTCCTGGTCTTGCATTTGTTTTCTGAGATCGTCTTCTTTTCCTGAGCTCTTATCTTCTAATAATTGTAACCACGTATTTACAGTTCCATAGTTACTCGCCATCCGGTTCACTAAAAGAAATGAATAAAAATACTACGCAGATCACGACTATCAAAACGCCTTGTCGTGTACCGATGAATGTTTTACTGAAAAGAGAATAATGTTTTAAAGTGTCGCATTCACACCAACTAATAAGAACTCTGTAAAATCTACGAGAAGAATTGGTACAATGAGTGATCCCAAACAGGGAACTCTCTTTAACAAATGTAAGAAAAAAACAATTAAAGAAACGACCGTATCAATGAAGCTCTATTTACAAAAAGGTTTACAAAAGAAATTGACATCTGTTTCAGCTAGTCAACCTAACAACGCTTCGGAATGAGAACACAGCTAAGTAGATCTTCTATGGATCTAGACCTGCTGTTATAAGTGTGAATAATATAAATATTAGTTACGATAGATGAATTCATTCCTCACTTGCTATGTTGTATTATCTCCATCTCGGTGATACGCAGCGCTCGCGAGCGGTCTGTTTTATTGGTTTTAACATGTGATTCTATTAGTTGTTTATCTTTTGAGCTCTTTTTTTATAGCAAACGAATTAGTAACATACCTCACGTGGGGAGAGACATCTTCCCTTAGATGGTGACCTTTTATATGAACGTCGCTCTGGACGAGAGCGGTTCGTTGCTTCAGCTTCATCGTCGTCAAAGCAAAGTGTATACGTTTTTGGACCTGATCCAGGAGTTACTTTCCAAGACATTCCCTTCCCTGGCTGTGCAGGATTAGGATTGGTAGGTGTTGAGAAAGCCATTGGAGCACCAGTACTACCACCAGTGTTATTGTTGTTGTTGTTGTTGTTGTTATTGGTATTGTTGCTACCTCCATTCTTCCTTCCCTGTGGACTTGGTGTTCTTTGAGGATGCTGAAAGTGGGCAGGTTGGAACTGAAATTGAGGAGGTACAGCAGCGAAGCCAAAGCTTCCATTGCCGTTGTTGTTATTTGAGTCATCCGGCAGTGGATTAGGTGCCGCAGATGTATTAAATGAATTCTGTTGTTGCTGTTGTTGTTGTTGTTGTTGCTGCTGCTGCTGCTGTTGATAATGACGAGGAGATACGACATCTTCAGGTCTTCCTCTCTGAGTCTGCTGCTGTTGCTGTTGCTGTTGCTGGGGATGTTGGTAGCCGCTGAATCCTATCGGTGGAGGTGCAGTTGCAGGTGTTCGAGTTCCTGTCACCTGCTGCCCACCACCAGGAGTCATCTTCACTTGCTGGTATCGTTGTTCTAATGCTCCAATTATGTCTTGGATTTCATCTCCGCTCTTTGCGGGAGTACGAGGTGTTCTTGGTGGGTCATCATTCTGTTGAACATCATTTGATAACCAAGGGACAGTACCATTATTTCCAATACTCTTTCCACTTGAGTTTAACATTTCCTGTTCCTGAGTTCCAGATTGTCTTCGCTCAGCTAACCGTTCAGCAGCTGCTGTAGTAGCTGCAAGTTGTGCAGCTTCACCAGCAACTTGTGCTTTGGTTTCTGCGATTTGTGCATTTATCCTCGCAATGTCATCGTCATCGTGTCTGTGTCGTCTGGTTGGTTGCTTTGCTGGAGTAGTCTGTCGAGTTGCCTTTTCGAGTTTCTTTTGAAGGTTTGAGTTCTCAAGTTGCATTGCCTCGATTACAGCCTGTAATGGCTTGAGTCTGTCTTGCAACTCCTTCACTCCAGCATCAGCTGCTTGGAGAAGTCCTTTAGCATTTTCAGCACCGTTGAGACCTTCGAGACTTTTCCCACAAAATCCTATCATAGCTCTGGCTGCTTCTGCACAGGTGGCTGCACTCATTGCCATCTTTGTTGGGTCTTCCCGTTCTTTTGCCATCGCCGGTTTTGTTCCATTCGCACCATCCCAGTCAAGTGAAGGCCTCCATGCCATGGGTTCCCACATTTTATGAAAACTCTGGTAGAGAAAGTGATTATATTAAAAGAAGATAATAAACATTGTTCCCGATAACTAAGAAAGTTAAAACTGTGTAAATGACTAATGCTAACTATATTCAACAGAGCAAACAGATGATAAACTCAAAGGAGTTGATGTGTGAAGTGATACCTTTGGTACTTCTTCATCAACTGCTATTGGTGCGGATACTTTCGAGTTTTGAGACTTTTCTGAGTGGTTGCTGCTTTTAACAACGCTCAACTGATCAGCTGCTTCAAATGCCGGCTCTGCATTTCTTTCACCAAAAGGAGACAAACTAATACTAACCAACTCTTCATCTTTACTAAATCCTTCCTGAGCATAAACATACTCTTGAAGGAGGTTTTTGAATGCTCTTGCTTCTTGAGCTTTTCGATCATAGCGAAGCTTATGCAGGGCAGCTTCCCGTTTTTTTTGCCGAGACAATACGAATACGAACATAAACAATAATATAATAAAGAAACCAAGTACCATCGGGTTTAATATAAATAGAATACCTTGAGAAGCAGGACCCAAGTCATCAGCAAGGAAATTAACACCACTCAGAGCTGTTCCGTTTATGTGAGGACCGCAATTGTTTGATTCACGTCCAAGAAAGTATCCAATTGGAAGAAATGATAACAGCAAAGTAACTAAAAAGAGAAGGTGAAAGAAATAAGCATCATCACTGGTGTGAAGAAGGTTTTTTGGAGGTGGAAAAAGCTTAAACAGAACAAACTTCTTTCCAAAGAATCGAATAGTATGAGCAAACCCTCCTATGACATATATCATGGGACAGACAACAGAACAAAGCCATATGAGACTTTGGGAGTAGATGAGCTCCAGCATGTTATCAGACAGTAAAAAATCACTTGGCTGTCCGTTTGTAAGTCTAAACCAACACCGAGAAGCAAACGTAGTAATAGCATATCCGATTACTGTCACCATCAAGTCTATCACAATAAGTTGAAGAAGAAGTGATCCAGTCTCTGTTTCAACACAACTGCTACTATCGTTCGATTTATCATATATTTGATACATCAGAAATCCAACATTCGACATTTTAATAAAATAAGTCCTCCCGACACAATTATAAATCACAGCCAGAGGATTAAGGTATCGTTCGAACACAACAATTCTTCTTATCAAAATAGGTGACACCACTTGAAGGGAAGACACCAACAGTGTGACTAAGTAAGAAAAAATGCTATTCAAGTAAGCTTCCTTATCAATAATAATAAATAACGAAAAATTCGATGCTACCAAAACAGCAACAGTAGCGAAGACACCCACTATTCGCCTAGATATAATAAAGCATTTTCTTGAACAGCAAAATCCCTTATTTAATGCTTCCTGTTCCAGTGATTTTTGTCTATCTCGACGTTCATGAAGTGAAATTAAAGTCCTAATCTGTTGCTGAATAGAGCTGAGCATTAAATCGTTTGTTGTCGGATCGGTTATACCGAAGTCGTATCCGTAAATTGATAAAACAATATTTAAATTAGGATCGTGTGATTCCATTGTTACTCTTCCAATAGCACCTCCAACTTTATAAGCTGCAACGAGACTTTGAAGCATTATTGACAACAGTATGGCAACTGTGTACATCGATCTCATATCATAGTCTCCCATTGTTGGTTTATACCCAGAGTAATAAAACCAAGACTTGTCTGTCGATGTGACTCCGTTAGCTCCAATAAAGTTTTTAAGTGTTTCAGTGGCGTCTAATTTGAGGTTTTCCGATTCGTAGGTAGAGTACCAAGGCACTAAGACCAGAGCAAACCAAATAATAAATAAAATGTGATTATTCCAAACATAATCGTGTGTGAACATAAAATAAGTTGCCACTCCATTACCATATCTGTGACGTACTTTATTGATTCCCCTTTCCATCGGAAATAATATTTCCGCCATCGATTTTATCTTGTTTAGAATCCTTCCAGTGTTCTCTATGATTGAAAATCCATCTCTAATTGCCTCACCCTCCCTAAGTATTTTGCTTAACTCTTCAAGTCTTGATGTAAGTGACTCTCGTTGTTCGTGTTTTTTATGATCTTGTCCTCTACGTTTTGCTTGTTGTGCGAAGTTAGTTAAAGGATTAATTGAAGGGTCTCTCATGTAGTTTAGCAGCTGAAAGAATCACTAAAAATAACAACAACAACAACAACAACAACGACTCACATAAAGTTAAAGAGACCCTCTCAGGAAGCATTGTGAACCCAACCTGGTTGAGGAATACCATAAAGATATTTTTAAAAAAAAGAATGCTCTTAAATTATATAACAATTCGCTGTTAGAATCTCACATTTGGGTTCTTGGTAGTTGCCTCAATTTGAAGAACAAACACAAACAATCCCTGCCGTGAAGATAAATAAGCAAACGGAGCTCAAGATGAGCAGGGGGAGAGAAACTATACTGCGAAAGCAGAAAGTTTTCTTTAATATTATTATTATTTATCACCGGGTTCTTTCAAGAAACTCGATTAGTAGTACTGTCTTGAGAATGATCTGATCCAACATTACTCGATATTTCATAAACAGAACTCGCTTCTGCACTCGAAACTTCTATTTCAACATATCCCTCAACTGTAGTAACATAACGACGAACTACTGGAGTTATTGAGGCTGCCCAAGCCATTTGAAATGAATGGTATGCAACAACTGGTAATATCAACACCCCAAGATTACGAGAATGAGGAAATATTATTGATAATATCGCAATGGACATTCCCTCCGTCTTCTGGGAACCAACAAACGTAAAAGCGACTCGTCTTTTCAACGGTAAATACATTGCAACAAACCAAGCAAGGAAGAAAGCTGATAAGTGAATAACTATAACCCAGCTAACCATCAAAGTAATGTTCACAGGATTCATTTCTCCAGAGTCGGTGTTAAAACCTTCACAGAATATGTAATACAAAACAACAGCGAGGATAATGTCAAACATTAGTTTTGTGTATTTCAGTAAATTCTGAAGAGCAGAAGGTCTAAAACGACTCAGAGCTATTCGAGTGACAATACCCGCAGCCAATGGAAACAACAGCTGCCATGATATTTTAAATGCCGCATCCCAAGGAGACACATCTAAATCAACTCCAATTAGTAAGTTTGCCATCACAGGAGCGACAATAGTCCCTAATAAGTTACCAAGTGCCGCATTGACAACAGCAACTGATTCATCACCAGCAGCACTTATTGTAAATAAAACACACGTGAATGCTGTGGTTGGCATACACATAGCTGCCATTACTCCAACGCTAAATCCTTCACTTAAAAGACCAATTTTTCTATCCCATTTCCAATAGTACACAGTCAAATAATATAATAAAGGAAGAACACCCATCGAGTAACACTGACATGCGATGTGAAATCCAACTGCTTTACATCCCGTCTTTAACTTTGATATTCTAGTTGTTATTCCAATTATTAAAAACACAAACACGATGCACATCGGTACAGCTATATCATATTGTAAGACTCCTCCTTTAGCTCCTAACCCTGGTTTGATTGCTGCTAGTGATGCTGTTAATATTACGATAAGGAGAGCTATTTGTCTTTTGAGGATATCTACACATGTTTCCTTGATGCTCATACTTGATTACTGAGAAGAAAATAATTAATGAAAAGGTTCGCTACAAGAGACGGTTGGTGACTGTAATTTGATCAATCTAATGCTTGTGGTAGTTTTCATGTGAGTTTTTTTTTCCCCTTTTGCTTCTTCTTCTTCTTCTTCTTCTTCTGAATAAAATACAACACGATAATAAATAATAATAATAAAATTAAAAAAAAAAAAACAACACAATAAGCATCGATCAAATTCACTAACGTTGCACCTGTTCGACGACAACAGGTTTACTGATTGTCCCTCCGAGTTAAACCGTTTGAACATTTTATTTAACCAAAAGAGGTGCGGATTGCATGATGAGACTATACTAAAGAAGTCTTCTAAAAAAAAAAACGTTTGTTTTTTTACTTTTCTGGGATTACTTGACGAACCTTCACCATTATGTCTGATATTATCTGTGTTTGGTTTTTTTTTTTTTTTTTTTTTTTTGTCGTTTACTTTTTGTCCTGTTTAATAATAATGAAGACAACAAATGACATACTGATTCCATTTCCTTATCAGCTACTGGGATTGATTTCACAATGTTTGGTCCCCCCAGAGTTACAAAAGAACCCTGACAGGCATTGTAGTTAAGCATATTCCACACAGTTCGAAGTGATGCTTTTGTGTGATCAACCTGACGATTGGCACGTAAAGTTGTTAAAACAGTTGCCATTGTAGACTCATCTTGCATGATTGGATCTTCCTTTCCGGATAAACTTAGAAGGAGTGATGACAACGCGAAATCAACGTCTTCATCGACTCCCTTGTTCATAGCGACGACACATATTTCTGTGAATTTTCCAGTTGTTAAGTCAGCTGTGTCTGCATCAGCACTATCACCTTCTAAGATTGTTGCTATGACTTTAGCAGAAGCAATGAGCATTTGATTTCTAAGGCTGAGTACCTCCAAAGGGGCTGACTTACTCGCCATCATTCTAAGAACAGTGGTCATCTGAGTAAGAACGTCACCACGAAGGGTCTCAGCCATTGATGGTAACGTAGCGTGGTTGTGTGCCAATAACGATAATCCATTCCAAACCTTATCATGAATCACTATACTGTCAGGATGGTTCCTAACGCTGTCTAATAAGATGTTGAGGGTTGTTAAAGGATCCTTTTCATACATGTGATCTAACTCTGGATTGTCTTTTAAAGGAGCTGACAACATTCTTAACAATAACGCGAGTCCTAAGTCTTGTGTCTGTTCGTCTTCTTTGTATGTTGAGAGCATAGCAACAGTTAATTTCACAACATCATATTGAAGAGCTTCTTTAGTGTTTGTTTCATTAAACATTGTTAACATAAGAAGACATTGAAGAGCTCTTCTGCAAATGTTAGAGTTGGTACGACCATACTTATGAAGAGATTGAGCAGCAAGTGATACTGCACCATCAGCTCCAAGTAGAGCTTGATTAGAAGCAGATGAATCATCTGAAACAGTTAGAAAACAGATGTTTGAAATAAGTCTGAGACTGTTATCAACAACCTCTTCATCATTCATATGTGTTTCTAGAGATTTACAAATTGCCTCAGAACCATACACGATTCTTCCTGAGTTAGAATCCTTCCATCCGTCCATGATATTTTTACTTGCTTCATCATTTGTATCAAAGCGAGACAAAGCCTTCAGACCTTCAACATGAACACGCAGATCACTTGGATACTCATTCATCGCTTTTATTGATATCTCGACAGTCTCTTGTCCGCTAACATCTTGAAGGCGAGTAACAGCAGCCGTGCTGCACCACTTAGCAAAACGAATACTTCTTATCATTTTCTTTTTTAATAATAACTGTAAGAATATACAATTAAGTTCAATTTCATAGTCGTAGTCGTAGTAGCAGCAGCGTGATAGAATTATTTGTCTTGTTAGTGATTCCTGTTATATAAATAATACTTACATGTGGACATTGATGTTTAATCGTCTCGACCCCTCCCCCTCCTGCGGTCCACAGCACAACGCAGGAGAATATATAAAAAAAAAGGAGAAAATATATAAAATAAAAACAAAAATAAAACAAAGAATTCAAAATAAAATAAGCAACAATAGGAGTACACAATGCGCTTTGGCGGTTGCTCGCCATACACACAAAAAAGAAGGTGCTTAGAGAAACTGAGCTCTTATTCTTTTTTTTTTTTTTTTTTTTTTGATAGAAAGAAGAAAGGCAAAAGAAGAATGAGGGGGGGAAAATAAAAAGAACATAAAAGGGAATGAAAAGAAATGAAAACCAACAACCAGATCGAGACTACCCTCAGAGAATAACTCAGAGGATGACTAAAGATAAAATACTGACAATATATTTCTTCTTTATTTTCCGGCTCATACTTAGGCCTGGACAGACTTTGGTTCAGTGAAGTGGAACTTCTGGGCACCAGTGGCGGCCAAGACGGTGTCGAAGATTGCGAACTGTCCGGCAGTCAAGGTTCCGATCATCACGCAACGGGCTCCCAAACCAGTCAAGCAAAGTTTCTTGAATCCAGTCTCCTTTGCGAGGTTCACCAAACGGCTTGTGATCGATCCGTCACCACCAGCTCCCTTCTTGTTCACCAACGAGAGAAGAGTGTCAGCAGGGTGGGAAATGATGGCGGCGGCAACACCAGCGATAACACCCGAGGCCAAAGAGACCGACAACTTGGTTCCGTCAGACGCGGTCTTGACGTTGTTTCCAGTCGCCAGGTAGATTTTCTCAGCTGCAACTCCCTGAACAGCGAACTTGGTCATCGTGTATGGGATCTGCTTGAAGCAGATTGGTCCAAACCCAGAGTAGAATCCTCTTACTACTCCTTCATCTTTGATGATCTTTGGGAATGCTGACATAAGTCCACTAGCGTATGATGGGTTAGCAACCAACTTGATACGAGTCGCCTCAAGTGGGCAAAGGAAGATGTCGGCGATGAACTCAGCGCATGCGGCGGCTCCCAAGTAGATTGGGAAACGGTACTTCCAGGCGTCCTCAACTCCCAACCTCTGGGCGGAGTTGATCTTGAAGTACTCAACTCCTCCGAACTTGAACCATCCCTGAACGAAGTATCCAACAGCAGTTGGTCCTAATCCAGTAGCAAGAGCACCCATACCTTCCTTCTCAATAAGTTGCTTGAATCCTCCAATCATACCTCTGTTGTAAACAGTTGGTTCCAATTGGATCTTCGTCTTTACAACATCAACAGGGCAGAGGGCTCCGTGAGTGACACTGCAGCAGATACCTCCAGCAAGGGCTCCCTTAAGGAAGTAGGTAACGTCATATGACTTGTCTCCCATTTTAGATAATTAGTCTTTAAGATAGCTGTTGTGGAAATTATATTTAAAACAAAAAGCAACCACACCCCAAGCTTTCTGACACTAAATGAGAATTGATGGAAATGCTTATTGCAATTCAAACCGACACTAAAGGACTCGTACAAGTTGATAACAAACTTAACACAATACATGAGTTGGTATGTGGACACCATCAGGCAGGTGGTTAATAGAGGATTGAGAGAGCTTAAGCCTGGACAGACTTTGGTTCAGTGAAGTGGAACTTCTGGGCACCAGTGGCGGCCAAGACGGTGTCGAAGATTGCGAACTGTCCGGCAGTCAAGGTTCCGATCATCACGCAACGGGCTCCCAAACCAGTCAAGCAAAGTTTCTTGAATCCAGTCTCCTTTGCGAGGTTCACCAAACGGCTTGTGATCGATCCGTCACCACCAGCTCCCTTCTTGTTCACCAACGAGAGAAGAGTGTCAGCAGGGTGGGAAATGATGGCGGCGGCAACACCAGCGATAACACCCGAGGCCAAAGAGACCGACAACTTGGTTCCGTCAGACGCGGTCTTGACGTTGTTTCCAGTCGCCAGGTAGATTTTCTCAGCTGCAACTCCCTGAACAGCGAACTTGGTCATCGTGTATGGGATCTGCTTGAAGCAGATTGGTCCAAACCCAGAGTAGAATCCTCTTACTACTCCTTCATCTTTGATGATCTTTGGGAATGCTGACATAAGTCCACTAGCGTATGATGGGTTAGCAACCAACTTGATACGAGTCGCCTCAAGTGGGCAAAGGAAGATGTCGGCGATGAACTCAGCGCATGCGGCGGCTCCCAAGTAGATTGGGAAACGGTACTTCCAGGCGTCCTCAACTCCCAACCTCTGGGCGGAGTTGATCTTGAAGTACTCAACTCCTCCGAACTTGAACCATCCCTGAACGAAGTATCCAACAGCAGTTGGTCCTAATCCAGTAGCAAGAGCACCCATACCTTCCTTCTCAATAAGTTGCTTGAATCCTCCAATCATACCTCTGTTGTAAACAGTTGGTTCCAATTGGATCTTCGTCTTCACAACATCAACAGGGCAGAGGGCTCCGTGAGTGACACTGCAGCAGATACCTCCAGCAAGGGCTCCCTTAAGGAAGTAGGTAACGTCATATGACTTGTCTCCCATTTTAGTTTTGTGATGTGATAGCTTTGAGAAACTTAAATTAGAACGGAACCAACACGGAAGAAACCGCTGCAAACGAATGAAGACGAGTTTCGTGAGAGAAGACAGCGGACTTACACACCGATGTCAACGTCTTGAGAGTCCCGGAAAGCAATCACAGTAGCTCCTAGAACTAACAACAAAAATATTACCACCTCCGCTATCACCATTACTGTCAGTAAATGACGGCTCCTACCGCCTCACACAATGCGGTACTGGGTTAGGTGTACCACTAGCTGACAAGAGAAGAGAAAAAAAAAAGGGGGAAAAAATAGTTAACTGGCAGTTTTGAGACCGCCTATTCGCAAATGATGTGTAACGGCAACCAGCATGTTTGCCGAAAAAGAGCACCTTCTTTTTAAAAAAAAAACAATATTTTTTTGAAACTAACCAACTCTTCGCATTATCATCCCAACAAGAACAAAATCAGCAGGGCAGAGCTCACGTATATTCCATGGATAGACAAGGAACACTTTGAAGAAATACCCTGCAAGGCCAGTCAACTTAGAAAAAATCAAATCGGGCTACCAACTACCACTATGTCATCACATATTTACTCTCGTGTGAATCCCTGTGTTGGATGATGATTTTCGGGACAAAACAAATTAACAAATAATACATAAAAAGGGTAGAAGGGTTACATACTTTCAGAAACCTATTAACGTCTACAGCTGGCTTTGATAAGGTAGACTGAATTCCGTGAACATGATCAGCGAGCACTGCCATCGTAGAAACAAAATTCGATGGATCGAAATCAGGAAAACTGATGTTGTTGTCAACGTAGTCAATATCAGCACAGATTGGAGCTGCGATATTTAAATTGTGATCATCAGATTCCGGTTGTGGTTCTCTTTTTATAATTCCCTTCACAACTGTTGTAGTGTTATCGTTAGCTGATCTGGTTAGAATTTGTTTTTCAGTCTTTTTAGCTGGGATGTTGCGGACAGGAAGGAGGCTCACTCGCTTAATGAGAACACCTCGATGAGTTTTTAACCTTCCTCCCAAAGTAGTTCCTGATAAGCATACTTTATCAAGAATTACTTCAACTGTTGCGCCATCTCCGAGAAGTCGAACAACAGTACCACGGGCTCCAAATGGTATACCACCTGTTGCTTTCATGTTTACTACACGAGCTCCAAGTCGAATGGTCTCTTTTGTTTCATATTGTGGAGGTTGAAGAAAAACCGTCGATGAACTTGATAAAGAATTAAACAACGGAGTATAAACATCGTTTAGTTGTTGTTGAATTTTGAATCGAGTCGTTTCTTTTGTTTCTGTTGGCAGTGTCTTCATCAACGTTTCCTCAAGCTTTTCCAAAGCATCGAATGGTAGAACCTCTTCAGTAACACCAACTAAAGGAGTCTTTTTATATTCAACGGTTGTTATAAACGCTTGAATATTTGATATTATGTTGTCAGTTTCAATGTCTGACCAGATTCCTACTCTGAGTCGATTTGGATCGAAATTCTCAGGTTTTTCACCATCGAGAGCAGTGATAATAGGTGCGAATTGTCTTAAATATTTAAGAATAATATCTCGTCCAGCAGGTGAGACTAACCATTTACCGCGTTCAATGCGAGGACTCTTGAGCATTCTAGTCTTGTTACTAGTGTCAATCAGCCTATTAACAACAACATCTCTTGTTCCCATGTTGAGGTAATGTCCCACTTCTACTGGAGTTCGTGCTTCTTCAGGTGAGAATCTGACGAATCCTAATCTCCCATAATACTGTGTTTGGTTCATGACAAGAAGCCCTAGTCCTAATTCTTTAGACCCAAAGGCTTTTGTTGTTGTAATTGATCCACATATTTGTATTAGTTGCCCGAGTGGTAATTTACTTTTACGAGAAATATCAGCCAACGGTATCCAATTAGAAGTATCGAGTCTCTTTTCTAAAGAATCAGGTATAACTGGATAGTCATAACTTGGGGTTAATGAAATAAGAACCTTTCCTTCAGCTAGAGCTGATATCGCCCCTGTTGTGCCCCAAAACTTTTCTTCTTTAGCGTTTTGAGGAAGATACATGACTGGTGTTCCAATAGAAGTACGGAGATCACGAGTTGCTTCTAAAGAAGATAAAATGTGATGGTTAGCTTTATAGTCTTGAGGTGCAAGTAGCTGTGCTGGATACCACACTTCAATTGATGATAATCGGGTTGTTGTTTTATTATGTACAGAGATCAGACCAGTCATATGTCTTACAGCAATCAAAACTGTTACCTCAGTTGCGAATCCTCTCATTCGTAGTAACCTGTCTTGGTGATCTTTAGCCATCTGTTTAAATGATTCTTGATGTTCAAGTGTGTGTTGAGATATGTTTTTACCGCTGACAGTCTTTCGTCTGTCAGCGATTCTCATGACCCTGGCATACTTGTAGTGTGGGTATCCAATCCAAACCATTGTCCCTGTTAATCTAGTGTATGATTCTAGTAAGTCTGATCCGGGTAGTTTGATTATAATTGAATCTTTGTACGTCGGTTTTCCAAATATCTCAACTGTCCTTTGCTTAGCGTATGATTCAATCTTTCTCTTTGTCACTAATGTCCCAAAACCCATTTGAGCAACAGCGTTGTTATTAAAGTGTACCGGATCAGGAGTAATCTTCTTTTTCATTTCTACCTTATCACAATTAACTTGAACTTTTAACATCGGCAATCCCGATAGTGGTGAAGCAATTACCTTAGGAACACCCTTGTCGTATTTGTGAGTATAAAAACAAGGATTACGAAGTTTATTTCTTGCCTTGTCTTTCTCAGAGAATCCATGACTCAATTTTTCAGTATACCTAAGGATGTCTTCTTCTTTTAGGAATGGAATTAAAACGATTCCTTCCCAAGGAGCGAGAGCGTTCTCTCTATCGATTGAGAGGTTCTGCGGAAAGGCGTACTCCATGTCTTTGTTGAATGGAATTTGATGAAAGCTTTCTGGAAGACAGCGTTTTATAGAACTAGGAGGAAGGACTCCAAGCAATTGTTGAAAAGGAGTAAACGGACTGCCAGCATCAGAAAAAGCAGTTTGAGCAGCGAAATTCACAATATCAGTACTGGCGATGTCGGAAGCAAATGGACTGTAGTTGTAAGGGAAAAAATATTTCCAACTCGGTACTCCTCGAGTGTAGTATCCCCAAACCCACTCTATTCCCTCAACCCATCGGAAGATCATTTTATTTAATTCACCGGGTTGCGTAAATCCTAATTTCTTAGTGTAATAATCTCTTTTTCTATCATCAATATTTGTCGTGTTCTTAACTTCACGGAGGGCTACATCGCGGTCGGCACGCATAGCACGTTTTTGATATTCTCGTTCGTTTTTTTCTTTTTCTTGAGTCATCTGTAGTTCTAACTTTCCAATCTCACGGAGAAATATCTGCATTGATGCCCAACAGATGTTTGTTTTATCATCAGTTAGGTAATTACCATTATCCAACAAGTGTTCGCTGTATATTTGAAACAGAAGAGGAATAGCTCCATCATTAATTGACAACGCAGGCATGCAAGGTAAGAAATCATTTCCAATTAAGAAACACATAATAACGAAGTCGTTGAAAACTTTATTCCAGTTGACGCTGCGTTTTCTGTGAGCACGACCTCTCTTATTTAAATCGTGAGATAAATAGTCCTTGAACACTCCCATATGTAGTAAGACGTACTGCTCAGGAGTTGCAAGCTTCTCTCGTTCGATCCCCTTGCGTCGGAGTTCTTCTTTCTTTTCGGTGTCTCTGACGGTTTCGAACTTGACGATATCCCGAAGAAGCATCACATGTGATTCTTGAGATGCAAGAGCAAGCATAATAAGATCAGCGTCCAGACCATATATGCAATGTGTGTCGTTCGGGTTGTAGTCTACTTCTGTTCTTCGGTTTCTCATGAATTCTATTATTTTGTGTTCACCTTCTCCGGGAACGTCGTGACCAGAGAATAATATTTTAACGTCTCTCCACAATGGATCATTTTCAATCTTATAATTGATAAAATATCTGAGTTGGGTATCAAGTTTCTCCATGAATGGGGTCCCAGGTGTGATTACATTCGAATCAAAAACAGAAGCCGGATCATTAACAACTTCTCCCTTAGCCTTTGCTTCAGCAGCTGCTAGTTGCAATTCTTCTGCTGCTCTAAATCTACGTTGACGTTGTTGATTCATTTTAGCTCTTGGAGCAACACCATCAATACACATTAAGAAGTGTTTTCTAGGCTTTACTGCATTAAATAGTTTCTCTATCACGCATAACATACTTCTTACCATGTCATCGTGGGTTTGTAAATTTCCTCGTAGTAAGTCTTTGTTATCGTGACTGCATACGTGAATAATTCCATTCATATCTAAATAAAGGTTATCAACAGTACTTAAACCATCCCCGTCTGTTAGCTCAGATATACAAGGATATCTTTCTGCAAAGAATCTAAAAAACTTCGGCACACCCATTTTTTTTTTTTTTTTTTTTTTTTTTGTAACGTGATTCCTATTTTTTTTTTTTTTTAAAAAAAAAAATTAAAATTCAACTAATTTATGTATCAAATCAAATGATACTAACAAACAACTAATTACATATTTTATACTCGCTGAAGGGAGGAAAGCAGAAAACTTACTTTAATACTCTTTTTTTTTTTTTTTTCAATAATATTATACTGCTATTGACTACCGTAATGACTTCCAATCGATTGATACTAAAATAATAATAATAAATAACGCAAACGGGAGGATTATGCGTTCTTCTTCTTCTTTTTTGATTTTGATGCCTTTGGACGCTTGATCGATTGTTCCTGTGGTTGTTGTGTTGTAAGAGATAACCATTTTATTTGTTTATAGAAATAAGAAGATAATTACTCTTAACCATACCTCTGATTCTGCTTCTGCTGCTCTCTTCATTGCTGCTCTTACTTCCTCTTCGTCACTTCCTGCTTCCTCCTGTTCTTCAATCGCTGCCTTTGCTAGCTGCATGTCTTCTTCCATTTCCTCATCCTCCTCGTCTTCTTCTTCTTCCTCGTCAGCAGTAAGGACGACTTCTTTTGATGTTGGTACAAACTCCTTAGAGAATTCCATGTGTCTGACCTTTTGACGACCAGAGAAGCTGCGTTGACCCTTTAGCCAGAATACTAATCGGTCAGCATCCTTCTTATCCAGAGATTTCTCAAAAAGAGGTTCAAAGGCTGAGAGCCAAGCTGTAGTGACACCACCGAGACGACTTGACAGTAAGTAAGGATCGAATACTCCTTGTTGAATACCTGCAGCTAAGTATTCTAAGTTCTGACTCATAAGATCTGCAGCGCTTTGTTTCTTCTGAGGGAGTGGTTTTACTTTGTCTTCCAATGACATTGGATCGAATATGCTTGGTAACCCAACAGGAATACCACTATTTATTAAAACTTGTAGTCTAGCTAAAGCATCAAGAGTTTCTTCAACGACTAACTGGTGGCTGTGATTCTTTTCTTCTTCTTCCTTCATTAACTGTCTGGCTTTGTCCCAGACTTCTTTACGCTGTTTGCGAGCTTCTTTCTTTTCATCAAATCTCTTTGTTTCGACAACCTTTTGCTCCTGCTTTTCTAACTTTCTTCTCTCCTTTCTAGCTTTTCTGACGGCAGGGTCATCTTTTGGGTGGGCCTTTGCTGATTTTGCTTCTTTCTCCTTCACAGGTTCCTTTGTCGGTTTTACATTCTTCTCGACCTCATCATTCTTCTGAAGTTGTTTTTCTTCTTCGAAGAGATCGCCAAAGGACTTTTTCCCCATTTTTCGGTGGTGTAGTTTGTTTTCACTTCTGAATAATTGTTTATAACTTTTATATTTCCCCCAATGTGTTCGATTAAACATCGCAAACCAAAAAAGTACTACTAATTACGAATCGATGTGTAAAAAGAAAAAAGAATTGGCTTTTATCTTAAACTATACAGGAAATAGTAAAATGACAACTGTGATTTTTTGTTCGTGCACAAAACCGGAAATAAAATAAAATAAAACATCTTCCCTACAGCGAGTATTTAATAACACTCACACTACAAGAGTTGTTTAAATTGATAAGAAAAAGGAGATAATTTGTTACTCTCGTAATTCAGATCTTCGCTGCTCGCTGTTGCAGATGCAGACCTTCTATAAATAAATACATTTAAGTAGTGCTCACCTAGTTTGCTTTATCCCCATGTTGACCTGTTGGAATTAAAGTATCTTCGGCAGCGTGCATTGTAAAAAATACTACAAAAAAAAAAAAAAAAAACCAAAACCAAAACCGCATAAGAGTACTACCGATTAAGCAGCGGATACGATTATAGGATATGAATTTCCGTAGGTCAGAGTGCTAGTGGGGTTATTCGGTAAATGTTTTGAATTGTGTATTCCTTTTGTTTTATTAATTTTTGAATTTTAAATGAGGCAAAAACCTAGAAGCTGATGCAGATTTATGCAAAATCGCAAAATCGTCTTCATACTTAGTTGTGGGTTATTTCAAGTGCTTCACTTTTGTGTTTTCCTTTCGGGGAACACAATTAAAACTCCGCTCTTCGTCTCTTAGAAAATTAGAATACATGAAATTAAAATAATTTCACTCCAGACACTGATCGTTTGTCCCGTCGTACACCCGAGGAGCTGGGAGGGCGACTGGGTAAACCTCTTTTGCAGCAAAGCAATTTGACCTAAAACGCATCAGGTTCAAGTGAATGAGTCCCAACGCTTCTGAAGACTGACTGCAGAAGTAGAATGAGACCAACTTTCTTTCGAAGTCAGGGAAGTCAAAACCTCTGGGGAAGCGGGGGGGGGTCAAACTTTGACAATGTAAAAAACAGTAACAACTTTAGATATTAAAGAAAAACAAAATTAATATCAAGTACTTGACTGAAAAATATTTGTAGTTGTTAATCAAAGAAAATTACCTTTGAAGAAAAAAAAAATATATATCAGTCATTCCTTTTTTTTGCGAACGGATTCTGGATACTGAAAATTTTTTTCAAAAAGAAATTGTAAAAATTTCGATCGAAGCGGCATTTTAATGCGCTGCATCGTTCGGTTCATTTCCGTCCGAAATCGGGAGGTTGGCATCACATACTTGTCTCCCGAATTGAGAAAAGAGATTTTGTGGTTTACTAAATCAGCTCAGCCGTGGACAAGTACCAAAACTAAAAATTAATCGAAGGGTCTAATTTTATACTGCTGACCCAGCGGGATTCAGAGAAAAAATAATCGAGCAAAAATATATTAAAGAGTACTCAGCATGTGCCGGTGAGGCAGATTTTACTAACTGTCTTTTTGGACCTACTTTGATACTTAATGAAAACATTTTCTTTATATAGATGCAACATTTTCCTTACATAATTGCTACTAGGGTTGATTAGTTAGCAAAAAGGTGCATATCTCCTGAGTTCGGGAGAAGGAAAAAAAAATAGTAAACAAAAAAAATTAGGGGTGTTTTTTACTCAGATTTTCTCGATCTTTCCATTCCAGGTCTGGGATTAATATTTATCATTGAGTAGTACCAAGGAAATCTTGCAAAGAGACGTTTATCTCTTTTTAGCAGCACTTACCATGTTTAAAAGTATATCCCTATGCCTAATTTTACAGATCGCACCCTCCCCGATTCCAAAAAATAAAAAATCGAGCAAAAGTAACATATGAGAGGATGCCAAAAGTAGGGTACAATTTTGGGCCACGGGTATCTGACAGTCCCTAAGTGTGAATCCGACCACTTTTCACAAGATATGTTATACTCAAAAAATGCAATTCCGTGTCTGGGAAGTGATTTTACTCACCGCTGGTTTCAAAATTCCATATTTTCTTCACTAAAGACCCCTCTTTGTAGGCTAACAGGCCTTTGTCCTGTATGAACCATTTTTGCTGCTTTTTAAATCATGTCGTTTATTTATCTGAAACCAGTTAAATTCCTACAACATCCAGAAACATGCAAGAAAAAGTTGTTATCTCGCGGTTCAAAGAGCTAATGATAGAAATGGGTGAGCAGCTCCAATGGGGGGAGCGAAACAGTGCTAGTGGGTCGACAAAGAGACGGGTGAGATTAGCGAAACAGCTGCTTGAGTGCCTTTCAGGAGGTGATGTTGACAGCATGCTCAGGGATGTTATTGGCATATCAAGTCTGTGGAAATGTGTTGCTCCCCCTTGTGTAGGTGAGATGATAAGTAGTTTAGAAGTTGGAAAGAGGAGGAGAGTATTTAAAACACTTGACAGCAACGGGTGGAAGTTTAAACACTTTGCAGAAGCCGGTATTAAGATCGGAAGGAAGGCATGGGATGAGAGAAACAGTGAGGCTCAGATGCTAGGACGGCCAAGAAAAACCAATGAGGAGATGGCAGAAGTTGTCGACAGCGAGCACAGGGCAGCATCGGCGGAAACCTCTATCACACTGAAGAGGCTGTCGAAGGTGCGAGACTCAACCGTCACCATCCAGAATGTCTTGCCAACTTTCCGGAGCATCTATGAGAGCAGCTCTCTCAGAGATAAGATTTCAATGACAACCTTTCGTAGGATGAGAAAAGAAGAATTCCGCAAACTGGCCCGCCGAACTGATGTTTGTAACTACTGCCTGGCAGGCCAGTCAATCAGGAAGAAACTGGGGAAGCTCCTTAAAAGTGCTAAAGGGAAGTCCGGTTACTCGATGAGTGTCTGGAATGTCTCTCGCTCAAGTGGTCTTATTCTCCAGTGCATGCTCAATTCTCCTGGAAGTGTACCCCAAAATATTAAACTTCAGGCTGCAGAATACATTCAGCAACTCGTGGAGATTGATCTTCACACTGAGGAATTCCGACGGCAGAACGCGATTTACGCTGAAAAAACACAAGACCCAGGTGACAGTCTGGTGATCACCCTAGACTACAAAGAAAAGGGTACATTGCCACAGGTTCCGCAGGAAGGCAACAGCCATTTCTACGAGCAGGGGAAATACAGTTGCTTGGGGGTTTGCATTCATACCAGGTCTGGAAATAAAACTGAAAGGCATTTTGTTAACTTCTTGTTGCCACACACAAACCAGACTAGTATAGTAACCTACCTCGCACTGAAGAAGCTTTGGAACATGGAGGTTGTCTCTAAAGACAAACCTATGCATTTCTGGTTTGATAGCGGTACGCACTTTCAGAACATCACAGTAATTACTGAAGTGCTCTCACACCCTCGTGTTTCAAGTGTGAACTTCTTCCCTGGTCGGCATGGGAAGAGCCACTGCGACAGGCACTTCGGTAGCATATCCAATGCCATCCAGGCTGCTTCTAATGTCGAGCCTATTAAAACTCTAACTGACGTCGCAGGTGTACTTCGGACCCTTCAGAATACACACCCTTGTTTTCTGTTCTTCCCGAAGCAAACTGTAACAGTCCAAAATCTTTCTCTCTCTCTGGTATAACCAGTATCCTCACTTACCGAAAGACTAGTGATGGGAAGATATTTATAGCCACATTCTCCGATGAGAAGAAGCACTTCGAAATAGACCGGAGCACGACCAGTACAAACTTCGAACATGTACCGAAGGTTTCTAACAAACTTCCACTGACCCCTAATGAGAAGGCAATTATCGGGGATGCACATAACCCAGGTGGAGAAGAGAAGGCAGCCCAGATCGATGAAACCATCGAGGAGAATGAGTTGGTCAAGTCTCTGAAGACCAAGAGGATACGCAAACTGGACCTCTTTACCAAGCTGCAAGAAGTTGAAGAGCAGAAGAAGAAGAAGAAGATAAAAAGAAAAGGGACACAGATACCCAAAAGGAAAAGAAAGCAGCGTCAGTGTAAGGGGTGCGGTGGGGTTGACCACGACTTGCGCAACTGCCCTGGATCAGAATTTGAAAGCAGCACCAGTAGCATCACTACCAGTAGTGACAGTATGTGTACCAGTATCAGTAGTACCTGTGCTAGTAGCAGTACTTCCAGTACTCCTAGTGACGTGTAGCAATTAAGAACTTCAGCAAAATCAATGATTTTTTATAAAAAAGAAAGCACATCATTGTATTATCAGTACTGCCTATTAAGCACCTGGTCGAACTTAGTATCACTACCATTCTCCTTATACTACAGGTAAGCTCTTAGGGAAAATATGGAATTTTGAAACCAGCGGTGAGTAAAATCACTTCCCAGACACGGAATTGCATTTTTTGAGTATAAAATATCTTGTGAAAAGTGGTCGGATTCACACTTAGGGACTGTCAGATACCCGTGGCCCAAAATTGTACCCTACTTTTGGCACGTTCTCATATCGTGTAACCTTGCTCAGGCGGTGAGAAAATGGTGTTTTTTGTTCGCAAAAAAAAGGAATGACTGATATATATATAAAGAGATAACTATAATTTTGTCTTATAGACCAGAAAACGTTGTCGAATCTGGTAATTCGGGGAAGCGGGGGGTTAACTGTTTGATTTTGTACGTAAAATACAAATGTTTTGTATCAACGACATAATGATAATTTAATATTAATTTTTAGATACAGAGACTAAAGGTAATATTACTCTGCCTATGACGTAAATACTTCACATTATAATAAATGTTTCTAACTTAGCCGCATACACATCTCTTTTTCCATGTTGTCATTCAGTGCAGTAGGTAATCGAGTAATTCAATTACGAATTAATTGTGAGCCATGGGAAACCAAAACCAGGGTATAATGTAATACGGCAGAGTGCAGGTTTCACCTATGCTTGATTAAATCAACAATTTGGAAAAAATGTGTTAGCAAAAATTGATAGTTCGCAGCATACTACTAGCGGAGCACTCACCTTAAAGAACTCAAGGTAGCGTTGTTCAGAATTCAGTTAGTTAGTAGTTAGTTAGTAGTTAGTTAGAATATGAGTTTATTATAAAAAAGTGCACTAAAATAAAATATAAAAAAGAAAAGTTATAAAAACACATTGTTCTGCTGTTCCATAATACACTGTGGAATACGTAGTTTCAGGCCTTAATCTTATACTACTTGTCCCTCTTAGGCCTTCATCAGTAAGTTCTAGGGACTTCATTCCAGTTAAATAATAAATCGGATCCATCAATTGGTCTATTTCAAAAGAACTGATTTCTTAATGTCCATCGGAGTTAGTAGTTAGTTAGTTAGCGAGTCCGACATACAATCGAGTACCGGTTAGCTAGACACGAGTTAGAAAACATTAGGTGCAAGCGGGGGTTAACTATTCGATTTTGTACGTAAAATACAAATGTATTATGTCATAAACAATAATACGATAGTTTACCATGAGTTCCAGATACCGTGACTACAGGGAAAGGCTGGGGGGATGTATGTTCGATTAGGTCATACGAATATAAATCTCTGTACTGTATCAGAGCTCAATAATAAAATTAAAAAAACTCATGACACAGTGACTGAAAACGAGTTCCGGATACAGTGACTAAAGGCAAAGGCGGGGGGACCTGGATAAATAAATCAAGGGGGAACTTTGATACGATACGAAAAGGGGGAGGGTAACAGTGATTTTATCAACCGTGAAACTCTCACAATCGAGAAGAGTAAATCTAAACTAACTGCATGCACGAAGCAGGGAGTGTAAGAGACTGCTGATAAGGCCAATTTCTCTCCAAGGGACAATTCACACTACTACGGAGGTGAAAGCAGTAAGAAGCAAATTAAAGAAACAATAATGATAAACATAATATGATACTAATAAAACACCAAAAGAAAGATAAAGAGCGAGTTATATCGCAACTTACTTCCACACGGTAAGTTATCATCACTATCACCTTTAAACTCGTAGCACTATTGAAGTTGCGTTTCAACAATCGGAAGTTCAATTTGAAACAAACACCTTCCATCAGCCGTCTTCAAAGACGGTGATGGACATGTCTCGATACCAGAGACCGGTACTTTCAGTGGAAACTGCACATTCTTCATCAGCTTAGCGATGTCCATTGTTGGATCGTTGATATTATCCAGGCATGCATCTGGTGTCAGTACGAAGTTTGGATTCATTAAGTTGTCAACAAAATTCTGAAACAGTCCGAACCTCTCTTCAAGTACCTGATGTGATACAAACGGACAGTGGCATGAAACTCTCTCCTTCACACGACCCATGTATGTCCCCCACATTCTCTCTACAACAGACATGTCGATAGCCGACCCACCAAGAGCATCAGGAGCTATGTGAGCCTAGTGAGTTCGGCAGGCCAAAATTAACGAAAAGGATTTAGGAAGAGCGGAACAGTTTGTCATTCCTTCAACTAAATGAAAGAATCTGTTTTTGTTTTTCTTTTTTTTAAATATTTCGCAAAACTCTACACAATACACTCACACGACATGAAAGTTAAAAAGAGTTTGCTTTTTTGTATTTATTAATAGAAATCGACTGAGGAAGATCGACCGTGGCGGCGAAAGAGACGATTGAAAACGAAGGGTCGCTCTTCATGTATCAAAGTGTGGTCGATGATGATCAAATACTCGTGTTTATCGAATGGAATATATAAATCAACGTTTTCTTTTGACACACCTACTCAGAAAGGATTAGTTGGCACGAAACATGAGTGAAACTCACGCATCTCGGAAGACGGGATTTCCTTCTTTCTTTGTTTTGCTTTGTTTTGTTTTTCCCGCTTCTTGTGTGTGCAATCAATGATGGTCAAGAAGATGGAACAGAATTAATAATAAAAATCCAATGGGAAAAAGTCATCGAAGAGGTTCTCGAAAGAATACATCTCCATATAAGAATTATTTATAAAGTTCCATCACCGTCGTCTTTGCACATCAGGAGAATAGTTCTTCCGCACACGTCTAGATTTCTCGACGGATCATAAAGAAACCCCTCGAGCTTATTAAGAAGTGATCAGACAGTCGTTAATAAGATCAACTCACTTTAATAGAAAATAGAGAAGACATTTAATAAGAAGGATCAGTATGCTGGATGCTATTATAACAACAAAAAAAAAAAGGGAAAAAAAATGGGGAATAAAGGTCTTGTAGGACTGGTCTTACAGCAGGCCAATGTGTCTTACCGACCTCAGTAGTTGAAGATCTACATGTTGAGCTAAAGCACATCACTCAGCACAGGAAAAGAAAGCAACAACCCAAAAACTAGGGACGAATAACGACACCAATCTGTAAGGACCAGACAGTTTTAGGTCTCGGCTGTTAGTATGAGATTATTAAGAAAATGCGTTTGAGAAAATAAGACAGCGAAAACATTATTCTGCTGTTCCGTAAAACACTACGGGGAAAACATAGGCTCTAATATTTTAGTATTAATTGTTATCAGTCAATCAAAAAAAAAACAAATCAAAAATTCGTATGACAACAAACAAATAATGCTTGGTTTCGGGCTAAAAAATGTTTCTTCGGACCATTCCCCTCACCCAGCCCTCTTCAGAGAAGAGACTAAGGGGAGACACTGCGGTGTCAGGGGAGATTGCCCTTCTCACGGTAATACATTAACATTTTTTTTTATTTTATCAAAATACAAACTGATGACTACGAGGGGTCTGGGTAGCCCGCATCA
Source organism: Flectonema sp. DT1601 (assembly GCA_964019425.1). NCBI lineage: Eukaryota > Euglenozoa > Diplonemea > Diplonemida > Diplonemidae > Flectonema > Flectonema sp. DT1601. Next base: position 1,001,362 of record OZ025806.1, on the reverse strand, counting down.
GTAAGGGCCCAATCGCGAAGATTGTAGTTTCATAGTATTGGCTGGAAGTGATCGACTTCCAGCCTCCACCTTGCCCAGAGGCTAACAGGTTGTAAACAACTAAAGAAAATAAAAGAGAAATGATCTGTGGGGGGAAGGTGAAAAAAATAAAAAATCTTCTTTCTTTCATATACATCTTTCTTTATAATACGACCACATGTGTCATATGCCCACTCCACGAAAGAAAATAGAAACCCCTGGAACAGTACCGAGGATCGTTCACCCCCAGTTGTCCAAAGCATTATAATTGTACTGTGGGCTTACCGAAAAGCTTTAGAAATGTACCACAAAAAAATTGGGCAGCACATAGCCATATCACTCAGCAAGAAATAAAAACCAAAAGGATCAGGTAAGATGACAGTCGGACCAACATATTACCATTTAACACAGTCCCCCTACATAAATATAACGAATAACTATACTAATTAATTAGATAAAAATACAGAGCTGAAGAATCCATTCGAGAAGAGTGTTTTACTATAGCTTCGGCCGGAAGTAATCTATTCCCAGCTCCCACCTTACCCAGAGGATATCAGAATAAAAAATAACCAAAAGGATATAAAAAAAGGAAATGATTCGAGCGAAACTTTGACTTAGGTATTAAAAACAAAATAAGTATATTGCCATATCACTCAGCAAGAAATGAAAAACAAAAGGAAGTCAGTTTATGGTCATAACTGCGCCGGACCATCTAAGCGGACACGTATTAAAATTACATGTATCAACGCCAGCCTTCTTGTCAGGCACGTAGAACAAAATAATAAAAAAAAAAAAATTTAAAAGTAATTTTATTAAAAAAAGTGAAGAAAAGTTATAAAAACACATTGTTCTGCTGTTCCATAAACACAGGAATGAATGGTTGTGTAACGATAGTTTGTTTGAATAATGTTGTAGCACTCATGGGCTCAATGCAATCTCTACGGAAACTAAACTCAAAGACTAGTTCTCTAACGTAACTCGGTTTTGAAAAACAGTACAAAAAACCATTCAGATAGCCTTATATTTTGTTGATTGCAAAACAGCGTTTGCACAATAGATAACACAACATACAAATAACAAATTATAATCTGAGCTGTTCTCCGACTTTGTCGGTACAAAAAAAAAAAAAAAAAAGAAAAGAAAAGAAAAGGGGGAAGAGATGTAGCTATGAATTAGTGTCTAATTAATGACAACAAGTATTTCAAAGATCGTCAAAACATAAAAAGAAAAGTTACAAAACACAATTATTCTACTGTTTCTAGCACCATGAAATGAACACAAACAGTGACCTTCTAAAAGAGGAAGTGATTGATTCTTGTTTGTTTCCTTACTTGTAATACTGTACACATCTGTCTGAGTGACCAGTGTCGGGTTGGATGTTTGAATACAACTATTTTGAACAATAATTTGACAATTAAGGATCTATGGTAATGCTTACCTTTTGAAGAAACTATTAGGTTTCGAGAGTAATCCATCAGCTATTGAGACTGCATCTCAGTTCGATCCATTGAGAGACTTTTGCAACAGTTCCGACATGCCTGAAGCTAGGTATGATGATTTATCCTTCCACTTCTTTGAAAACACGTGTTTTCTCAGGTGAATTACATGCTGAGCATAACCGCACACACCTGTCTAAGTGAAGCCAGAATTCCATCAATTGATACTTTTGAGGTATCCGAAACTATTTTAATAAGTTGAGAAGGGTCGTAGTACTCAACACCTTCACAGGATGCTGCCAGTTCAACAGCTTCTCTGAAAACACGTGTCTTCTCAGGTGAATTACATGCTGAGCATAACCGCACACACCTGTCTAAGTGAAGCCAGTGTGGGGACATGATGATTACTTTTGCGTTCTCGGATTTGTGTTTTTTTATAATAGTAATATACTGAAGTCTGAATTTTACTCGAATGTAAAACTCCCAAAATCCGTTAAAATTTTGATCCATATCTTTTGCGTTCTCGGATTTGTGTTTTTTTATAATAGTAATATACTGAAGTCTGAATTTTACTCGAATGTAAAACTCCCAAAATCCGTTAAAATTTTGATCCATATCCTTTCAGATGCTATCGCGATCGCGATCGCGATCGTTTTTTGTTTTTTTTTTTCCGGTTTTTACTACGGATTTGCTCAACAGTCATATTATGACACCCAAGAGATGCTTCAGGAACAGCTGACCATCTTTTAAAAGCAAGTGTCTCATTGCAATGAATTGGTACCTTAGCCTTAAGTGGAGGTTCTCTACAGACAGCATTAAAAAATAAATCACTTTCTATATCAGCGTATTCACGTCTGTAATGAATTCCATCAATTGATACTTTTGAGGTATCCGAAACTATTTTAATAAGTTGAGAAGGGTCGTAGTACTCAACACCTTCACAGGATGCTGCCAGTTCAACAGCTTCTCTGAAAACACGTGTCTTCTCAGGTGAATTACATGCTGAGCATAACCGCACACACCTGTCTAAGTGAAGCCAGTGTGGGGACATGATGATTACTTTTGCGTTCTCGGATTTGTGTTTTTTTATAATAGTAATATACTGAAGTCTGAATTTTACTCGAATGTAAAACTCCCAAAATCCGTTAAAATTTTGATCCATATCCTTTCAGATGCTATCGCGATCGCGATCGCGATCGTTTTTTGTTTTTTTTTTTCCGGTTTTTACTACGGATTTGCTCAACAGTCATATTATGACACCCAAGAGATGCTTCAGGAACAGCTGACCATCTTTTAAAAGCAAGTGTCTCATTGCAATGAATTGGTACCTTAGCCTTAAGTGGAGGTTCTCTACAGACAGCATTAAAAAATAAATCACTTTCTATATCAGCGTATTCACGTCTGTAATGAATTCCATCAATTGATACTTTTGAGGTATCCGAAACTATTTTAATAAGTTGAGAAGGGTCGTAGTACTCAACACCTTCACAGGATGCTGCCAGTTCAACAGCTTCTCTGAAAACACGTGTCTTCTCAGGTGAATTACATGCTGAGCATAACCGCACACACCTGTCTAAGTGAAGCCAGTGTGGGGACATGATGATTACTTTTGCGTTCTCGGATTTGTGTTTTTTTATAATAGTAATATACTGAAGTCTGAATTTTACTCGAATGTAAAACTCCCAAAATCCGTTAAAATTTTGATCCATATCCTTTCAGATGCTATCGCGATCGCGATCGCGATCGTTTTTTGTTTTTTTTTTTCCGGTTTTTACTACGGATTTGCTCAACAGTCATATTATGACACCCAAGAGATGCTTCAGGAACAGCTGACCATCTTTTAAAAGCAAGTGTCTCATTGCAATGAATTGGTACCTTAGCCTTAAGTGGAGGTTCTCTACAGACAGCATTAAAAAATAAATCACTTTCTATATCAGCGTATTCACGTCTGTAATGAATTCCATCAATTGATACTTTTGAGGTATCCGAAACTATTTTAATAAGTTGAGAAGGGTCGTAGTACTCAACACCTTCACAGGATGCTGCCAGTTCAACAGCTTCTCTGAAAACACGTGTCTTCTCAGGTGAATTACATGCTGAGCATAACCGCACACACCTGTCTAAGTGAAGCCAGTGTGGGGACATGATGATTACCCTCGCGTTCTCGGATTTGTGTTTCTTTATGTACTGAAGCCTGACCTTAACTCGAACGTAAAACTCCCAAAATCCATCAAAACTTTGACCCATATCCCAAGTACCCGCATTCAGGACTATAATGTTTGCAGCTGCCAATGATTTATCAATGTCGTCGGATTTAAAGAAATGAGATGTGCCTTTTGACTGATGTTTATTATACGACGAGGTCCCGTAGAATTCCATTCCCTTGGTAGAATCAGATGAGAGGAAGCCGTGGTACCAGTTTCCTTCCATTATTCTCTTCTTGTCAGGAACGTGGATTTCAGCCATCACTGCCCTGAGAAGAGAATCACCAAGACCAAGGTATCGGTTGCTATCTATGCAAATACTCATCTGCCTTGCGGAATACGTCTTCAGAGTACATCTATCTGGTTTGTAGTACGGATACGTACCCGACTCTATAATCGAACCTGGAAACAAATCCTCGTGATTCTTACACAGAAGTTCTGTTGCTACTTCCGTGTCTGACATCTCTGTTGTTCGTATTGTATAATTCTGATCTGCCACTCTTCTCGATATGTCCTTCACAGCTCTTCTCTTTCCACTTATAATTATAGACTTGTTTTCACTTATAATTATAGACTTGTTTCGATCTATAATTATAGACTTGTTTCCCTTAGACTCAAGTACAAGAGGTCTGATTGGAGGATCTACATTCGAACTTATCGCAGGTTGTTGCAGCTGTTTATTGTCTTCAGACATTTGGGTATGTAAAAACAATATGGTCGCTACATCGAAGGCGATGAGTAATACAGTTACCCTGCAGCTTATAAATATCATATAACAAGGGCGCCAACCCCCCCTTAAAATGTGAAAATGATAAAAATTAAAACACACGTTCAATATAATCCAATTTCTTCAAAAAGAGAAAACACAAAACCATTTATTTCGCTGTTTGTTTTGAAAAATAATTCTTGTTTGAACTTAGTTTTGAATTTAACTTTGGTGCACAATATCCCACGTGTATTTAATAAATTATTGAAGGAGAATTATTGTAATATTGTTCACATGGGTGGCAGCTCTCTAAACTCCGTTGCGTTGTTGTAATTGCAGTCTGGAATTTCTTCCAGCAGCATGGCTAACAGTGGGAATCTTTGCCTCGCGAGGAACTCGTATAGTTTGTTCTTCGTGTTAAGGCGCGTATCGACTTCTCAATCAAAAACTTAAATCAAAAGTCCGTAAAAAACACACAGTACCAACTATGAGTTGTCACGGTAATGAGTGGTCCCGAGTTACTTAGCGAGTTCATCACTCCTCCGAGTACCAATTGAAGGACGTTCAAAGAGAACCAGGTAGCTCTTCTGAGATCCCAAATCCTGTGGAGGAATTGTGGATTGAAATAGCAGTCTTTGAGGAGGAGAATGACATTTGCCGTTTTGAAACATTCGGGGAGGACAGCTCGTGTTGTAGAGACAGAACATAACATCAATGAACGTGTGAAGTTAGTTAGAATATGAGTTTGTTAAAAAAACCTGCACAAAACTAAGATACGAAGAAAAGTTAAAAAGACACCTGTTCAAACACAACATGATTACTACCCTCAACACACACCCGCACAGTAATAATATGAGATTGTTGAAAGAATGAAGTTAGAATATGAGTTTATTATAATAAGAATAAAGTGATAAAGTGAATCAGTAAGGAATAGTTAGTTTTAGGTCTCGCCCAAAAAAAAAAAATGCATTTGAGAAAATAAGATAGGGAATCCATTAAACAAATTCATAGTTATTAATCAAAAAGGAAGTTAGAAAATCAAATCCAAAATTCGTAGGACAAGAAACAAACAATGATTGGGTGGACCATTAATTAGTTAGTATTATTTATTTATTTATTTATTTATTTACGAAGCCTAGGAAGCCAAAAGCCAGGAAAAGCTCACAGAGTAACAGTTATATCGCTACCAGCAACCGTGAGACTCTCACAGACGATAAGAGACGTAGTATTAATAATTATCATTCGATCAAAGAAAAGCAAATTTCGTAAGACAACTAACAAATAATGGTTGGTTTCGGGCTAAGATTAAACAATCTTTCTTCGGGCCATTCCTCTTACCCAGCCCTCTTCAGCGAAGAAAAGCAAGGTGACCGCGGTGTCAGACCTGTCGGGACCATTACTGTAAATGTATTGTATCATAAACAACTTCCCAAGACAGGGTTGGAAATTATAGAGGGAAAAGAAAGATCGTTTTCGGTCATACCGCTCCAAAATTAAAAAAAGGGAGAGCAGAACATCCTCATAATTCACACACAGAGAGGGGACACCACACGGAATAGCCGTTTTTTTTGCTAAATTTGTCAACTAATATCAAGCACTTGACTAAAAGAAATTTTTGTAGCTAATCAAAGAATAATTACGTCCAGAAAAAATAAAATATAAAAACTTTCAAAAGGGAAAATTGAAACGAAGACGTTGTCGAATCTGGTAATTCGGGGACCACAAACTATCAGGTTGAGCGTCCCGTGCCCTGTAGTCCGTTACAACTTACACTTAAACAAAGTTAAAAGAAAAAAAACAGTTCCAATTATATCAATTTCGTAGCGCAGTCTTTTTTGTTATAAAAAAACAAAAAGTATAACGTTTCGAGGATATTCTAAAGTTCATTAATGAGGGTACGTTGTGCAATTTTCTTAATTTGCAGCATCAGATCTAATCTTTTAATGCCGCAATCATTGCATCGTCTTTTCTTCGCATATGTATTTAGCGAGATCGTTTGCAGAGCTTGAGTTTGGAGAGGAGGAACAATTTGTATTAAAAACTAACCCAAATCAATCCAACAACACTTTTTTCAAGGATATGTTGGATAATTAACAAGTCCAGAACTGATTGGTTCCCCACACCAGTAGAGAACCCATTGGTTGAGTTTCTACAGCTTCGGCAGGGAGGATGGCATCTTGCCGAAAGAAGCAAATTGAAAATAAAACGAATGGTTTTTTATCTTATACTACTTGTTGTGAGATGACAATTAGTTTGATCGTTATCACAACACATACGTACCTTAACTGGTATCGCTACCTCGATGATCAGAACGGAATATCTAACCACCCTCTAAGGCGTAAGGGAGGAACAAAAAAGAGAGAGAAGCGAAACGTTAAAGAATTGATTCAACAGTCGTCACCTGAAATGAAGACCGAGGATCCGTACTAATACTAATCCTCCCACCGGGCAGTACTTCTCCATCGGTTCAATAGGGATTTACGAGTTGTTTAGTACTGTTATAAATAGTTATATAAAAATCATAGTTTATAGAAAAATTGGAATTTAAATTTTGGAAACAAAAAAGATGATTCTCGGGGAAAAAAACTTGCTTTAATACATGTGATTCTTATCACAGATGTATTAAGGCACACATTTCGACTGTAAAATGGTAGTTTTGATCGTGGATTCTAACTCCCCACAAGAAACATGCCTACAAGTTCCTGGAACGGAAGGGTTGGACGCCGTCGTAAAACCACTGCGAAAGTAGCGCCTGAAGCAGAACTCTTATCAGCTAGGTCAAGGTTTCTGGAGCGCATCTCTAGTGCTCGAATACATGTTGCTCACAGAAAGTGATCTCTCTTACGTATTCAAGTTCATGTGCAACAGGGAGCCCATTAGGCTCCGTAGTTGCTTTCCTCTGGACTTGGCTTGCCCTCCTGAAGTCCGTACTTGCAAACATGAGTTCATGTTTCTTAATACCACACCTCCTACCTCACAGGGATACACTAGCTACTGGCTGTCAAGCCCATCAGGTTGGCATGCAGAAGTGAATGCGCTTATACTAACGAGGCAACGATCGTTTCATTAACACACAGTTAACAGCCTTGGAGACAAGACCAGCTTGTAGAACTTTAGGCAAGTTGAGATGTCGATAATGTTGAATCAGAAAGTCAAAAAAAAAAAGATATATTTTCTTTTCTGCATCCTGAATTTTGCGAAGTGCTTTCTATGAGTGTTTCTACCACCAAAAATCTGGTTTCCCTCATCAGGAGTGACGCTATTGTTGTTATTCCGAAGTCTGAACCTAACTCGAACACACCTCTCCTTCAGATGCTATCGCGATCGCGATCGTTTTTTGTTTTTTTTTTTCCGGTTTTTACTTCGGATTTGCTCAACAGTCATATTATGACATCCAAGAGATGCTTCAGGAACAGCTGACCATCTTTTAAAAGCAAGTGTCTCATTGCAATGAATTGGTACCTTAGCCTTAAGTGGAGGTTCTCTACAGACAGCATTAAAAAATAAATCACTTTCTATATCAGCGTATTCACGTCTGTAATGAATTCCATCAATTGATACTTTTGAGGTATCCGAAACTATTTTAATAAGTTGAGAAGGGTCGTAGTACTCAACACCTTCACAGGATGCTGCCAGTTCAACAGCTTCTCTGAAAACACGTGTCTTCTCAGGTGAATTACATGCTGAGCACAACCGCACACACCTGTCTAAGTGAAGCCAGTGTGGGGACATGATGATTACCCTCGCGTTCTCGGATTTGTGTTTCTTTATGTACTGAAGTCTGGCCTTAACTCGAACATAAAACTCCCAAAACCCGTCAAAACTTTGACCCATATCCCAAGTACCCGCATTCAGGACTATAATGTTTGCAGCTGCCAATGATTTATCAATGTCGTCGGATTTAAAGAAATGAGATGTGCCTTTTGACTGATGTTTATTATACGACGCAGTCCCGTAGAATTCCATTCCCTTGGTAGAATCAGATGAGAGGAAGCCGTGGTACCAGTTTCCTTCCATTATTCTCTTCTTGTCAGGAACGTGAATTTCAGCCATCACTGCCCTGAGAAGAGAATCACCAAGACCAAGGTATCGGTTGCTATCTATGCAAATACTCATCTGCCTTGCGGAATACGTCTTCAGAGTACATCTATCTGGTTTGTAGTACGGATACGTACCCGACTCTATAATCGAACCTGGAAACAAATCCTCGTGATTCTTACACAGAAGTTCTGTTGCTACTTCCGTGTCTGACATCTCCTCTGTTCGTATTTTGTAGTTCCGATCTGCCACTCTTCTCGATATGTCCTTCACAGCTCTTCTCTTTCCACTTATAACTACAGACTTGTTTCCACTTATAATTATAGACTTGTTTTCACTTATAATTATAGACTTGTTTTCACTTATAATTATAGACTTGTTTTCACTTATAATTACAGACTTGTTTTCACTTATAATTATAGACTTGTTTTCACTTATAATTATAGACTTGTTTTCACTTATAATTATAGACTTGTTTTCACTTATAATTATAGACTTGTTTCGATCTATAATTATAGACTTGTTTCCCTTAGACTCAAGTACAAGAGGTCTGATTGGAGGATCTACATTCGAACTTATCGCAGGTTGTTGCAGTCGTTTGTTGTCTTCAGAAATGTAGGAAAGTAAAAACAATATGGTCGCTACATCGAAGGCGATGAGTAATACAGTTACCCTGCAGCTTATAAATATCATATAACAAGTTGCCGCCTCCTACCCCAACTGTGAAAAATGATTAAAATTAAAACACACAATTCAATATAATCCAATTTCTTCAAAAAGAGAAAACACAAAACCATTTATTTAACTTTGCATAACGTGTTTGTTTTCTGTAAGTAGAATTGCGTGATATCTTCCAATGAAACATTGCAACCGAAAACTACCGAATTAGTGTGTAATAATAATATTAAATATAGAGCAAAATAAAATAACAAAGTTGGAATATGAGTTTATTATAAGATAGTGAAGTAAATGAAAATATAAAAATAAAAAGAAAAAGTTAAAGTATTCCGCCGTTTTCAATCATTAAATGCAAAAACTCGTAGGAAAACAAGTAAAAAGTTAGTATAAATAATTATCAGTCAATAAAAAAAAATCAAATGCGGACAACAAACAAATAATAGTTGGTTTCAGGCTAAAATTCAAAAATCTTTCTTTGGACCATTCCCCTTACCCAGCCCTCTTCAGCAAAGGGGCCAAGTTATTTCTTTTACCATTTAACATTCCCCCAACATAAGTGTCAGCGAACGCGGAAGTGGTGCTGAGTTATGTTTATGGAGAATATAAAATACATGATCTTTCCATTCCATTTTACACGTCGTATAACGAAGACTAAGGCCTTAATATTATCCTTCCAGATCATACAAACAACAAAAAGTATTGAGGACATCACACTAAGTTAAGACATGTTTGGTTTTTAGTTAATGAATAGATAGTATTAATAATTATCAGTCAATCAAAAAAAAAAAAAAAAAAAAAGCAAAATTTCGTAGGACAAAACATGTTGGTTTCGGACTAAGATTAAAAACAATCTTTCTTCGGACCATTCCCCTTACCGTTAATGTATAGATAGTATTAATGGTTATCAGTCAAAAGAAGGGGAGAGGGTGGTAACTTGATACTAATATTAAATGGAAAGCAACTTGAAACTGGCAAAAACGAGAATAGGGTTCGGCCAAACCTGGTTGCAATATAAGAAATCAACAGTTGGTATCGATAGAAAATCCCATATGTGCTGTCGAATATGGGGATTCGGGGGCCACGTACTACAGGTTGAGCACCCCATGCCCTGTAGCCCGTTACAGCTTAAAATAGTATTCCTTCACACTTCAAAGGTAAATAAATATTAAAGGAAAATTAAAAAAAGAAAACTATTTTTGCAAAAATAATAAAAGAAATAAGGGTGGGAAAATTCAATCGAATGCAAAAGTTCGTAGGACAACATCGTAGATAGACAGATAAGGAAGTCCAATATATTGCGTACTGGGCATCGCTGATACAGCAAACTAAAGAGCATCGGGTTAACTCCCTAGAGCTACGAGGCAACAACAACGTAATTAGACACAATCTTATTAGGACTGTTTTATATAGCTTCGGCTGACGGGGCATAATGAACACAGTATGCCTATTGTCAGCTTTCTACCTTGTCCGATTGCTGTCAGGAAATGATATGAGGATAACCAGAGAAAAAAAAAGAAGAAAAAAAACTGTATACACTGGGGGGCGTATATGAGTTTAAAAAAATCCATTTAGGGAAATAAGATAATGAAAAAAACATTAAATTGTTCCGCTGTTCCACAAAGCGCTAGTAGAAAACATACTTTCAGGCCACCATCTTCTCTTCCTAAGAATAAGAAATCTTTCCATTTTTGGTTATCGAACGTAGCTGCATATTATGAATGCCCTAGGGGGGTAACTCACAACAACAGAGGACTCAATCATTGGCCACTCAGAATTAGATTGTTGAATTACCTCCATCTTAAGAATACCTTAACTAACTATTGAACTATGATGGATATTGGATTCACGAAACCGTGAACCGACTTAAACTAATAAACCTAAAAGAGGTTTACATGTTCTGCAAACAATTTCTTCTTCTTTCTTGCAATACTTGTTAATTATAAAAAAACAATAAAAGGATAGAACTTGAAAAACAGAAATCAAGTTAGCTTCCCTTCTGGTGTGATCGTGATCGTTTTTTTTTCCTGCTTTTTCGGGTTTTACGTCGGATTTGCTCAACAGTCATATTATGACACCCAAGAGATGCTTCAGGAACAGCTGACCATCTTTTAAAAGCAAGTGTCTCATTGCAATGAATTGGTACCTTAGCCTTAAGTGGAGGTTCTCTACAGACAGCATTAAAAAATAAATCACTTTCTATATCAGCGTATTCACGTCTGTAATGAATTCCATCAATTGATACTTTCGAGGTATCCGAAACTATTTTAATAAGTTGAGAAGGGTCGTAGTACTCAACACCTTCACAGGATGCTGCCAGTTCAACAGCTTCTTTGAAAACACGTGTCTTCTCAGGTGAATTACATGCTGAGCATAACCGCACACACCTGTCTAAGTGAAGCCAGTGTGGGGACATGATGATTATCCTCGCGTTCTCGGATTTGTGTTTCTTTATGTACTGAAGTCTGAACTTTACTCGAACATAAAACTCCCAAAACCCGTCAAAACTTCGACCCATATCCCAAGTACCCGCATTCAGGACTATAATGTTTGCAGCTGCCAATGATTTATCAATGTCGTCGGATTTAAAGAAATGAGATGTGCCTTTTGACTGATGTTTATTATACGACGCAGTCCCGTAGAATTCCATTCCCTTGGTAGAATCAGATGAGAGGAAGCCGTGGTACCAGTTTCCTTCCACTACTCTCTTCTTGTCAGGAACGTGAATTTCGACCATCAATGCCCTGAGAAGAGAATCACCAAGACCAAGGTATCGGTTGCTATCTATGCAAATACTCATCTGCCTTGCGGAATACGTCTTCAGAGTACATCTATCTGGTTTGTAGTACGGATACGTACCCGACTCTATAATCGAACCTGGAAATACATCCTCGTGATTCTTACACAGAAGTTCTGTTGCTACTTCCGTGTCTGACATCTCCTCTGTTCGTATTGTATAATTCTGATCCGCTACTTTTCTCGATATGTCTTTCACAGTTATTCTCTTCTCAGTTTTCTCTTTAGACTTTAAGAAGCTTGTCGCAGGTTGTTGCAGCTGTTTATTATCTTCAGACATTTGGGAATGTAAAAACAATATGGTTACTACATCGAAGGCGATGAATATCACAGTTACCCTGCAGCTTAAAAATATCATATAACAAGGGCGTCAATCCCCCCTTAAACTGTGAAAATGATTTTTATTTATTTATTTACGAAGCCTAGGAAGCCAAAAGCCAGGAAAAGCTCACAGAGTAACAGTTATATCGCTACCAGCAACCGTGAGACTCTCACAGACGATAAGAGACGTAGAATAACCTGGAACAAATGACTATCTAAACCCACCGTCCACGCGAGCAGACAGTGTTAGAGACGGCTGATAACGCCAATTTTCGTCAAAGAGAGGGAGAACACGCCACATTAGATCAGAAAATAAGAAATAAAGTAATGATAAGAAAGAGAAATGATACTAATAAAATAAAATAAGGAATTACACTAAAGGAAAGAGACGTTCTTTATCAATATCGGGGATTACGTCGCAGGAGGCGACTTAGGCGAGAGAGGAACTTAGAAAGCTTGGATTCCGACCAGCTAGGATTGACCAGCACATTAACCATAGAAAGGTCGTCAATAACAACATTTAAATCGGTAGCTTTATAAGCGTTATCAATAAGTTCCATAACATATTTCTTCACATCAGAACCCAGCAACGAGAAACTTGTTTTCCTTTCGACGTGCGTGATTAGTTTCTTCCTCACAAAAATACCCTGAAGCGGAAACTTCAACAGCAACGGATTGTCAGATAACTCTTTAAGATGATTGTCAAGCTTGCTGATCAATAACAAAGTGAAAGGCTGCCATTCGGTTCGAAAGAACATATCCAGAGAGAGCTCATCATCAGGTGTCGGAAATCTCATGGTTTGCTTTACCCTGAAAGCCACAGAACAGACAACATTTAAAACCCGCAGTGACCCTCGGTAGCTTTACAAGCCTGTGGTGAGAGGTTCGCAGACGAGACAATTCCACCTCCTGCCCTCCTGCCCCCTAGTGAGACAGGGAAGGAAACGTTGAGGGCCAGATCCTAGAGTCGCTTTGCTGTATGAATGCGAAGAGTCCACAGTACCCATAGCCTTCCAATTTGCTTGTCTTAATACAACATTGAGCCATCCTGAAATCATACGGAGTCAGTTCAGGGTCAACTGATTGCAGGGCTGCCTTCTTTGCCAGTGTATCATCCAGTTCATTCCCTGCAATGCCACAATGAGATGGGACATGCTGGAAAATCAACAGCCTATCAAGAAGCACTGAGCGTTCAAAAATCTCACGATTTGTTGATGATGACTGCCTGGATGGCCCCCTATACAGGGAGGCAAGCGCCGACTGACAATCACTGAAAATATGAATCACGCCGCGCGAAACAACATGAAGATTCTCCTCTAGTAGTTCAAGGGCTGACAATAGTGCTAGTTGTTAGGTAAAAACAGCAGCTAGCTGTACAACAAACTCCTCCAGTAAAGAGATTTATAGGTTGCTTAGGGGTAAAACGGTTGCAGGTGTATGGTGAATACGAGATAACTAAATCTCGCCGTGAAACGGCGGACCAAACAACAACAAGCAATAGGAACGCTAGTTGTTAGCCTGTTCAGCAGGTTGATAAGTATAACAAATAAATAAATAAATTAAATAATCAGCACTTTTGAATCCAGGGTAGCAAGTCGTGTCAAAAGAACTTTTAATAGTATCAGTTGTACGTCTGGATTAAAGTTTGTGGTTAAAGAAAAACAAGTTTAGTTTAGTTTAGTTAGTAGAAAAACAAAGTTAGTTAGTTAGTGACAAAGAGAGGAACAAAACCTCGTGCGTGGTTAAAAAAGCGGACTAGCTCACCCATAAGAATGGAGAAAGCAACGAAATTCAAAAAAAAAAAAAAAAAAAAAAACGAAGTTTCAACACATAAGTTAACATTAGCAAGAACAAAGATTCCAATAAAAAGAAAATGCAAGTCCGTCTCTCTTACTCTCTTTAGAGGGTGCTACGTATTAAGTTATTTCGGTTGCTTCATTTAACACGCAAGAGACTTATTTCTTTTAGAGAGTTACTAAAGAAATTAATAAAAATAATAAAGTAGACAGTGATGGGAGGTAACCTAATTAAGACTAAAATATAAAGTGTTCTTTTTTTTATTTTTATTTTTCTTGGCTCTCTTTTGCAACGAGTTTGGTGAAGCAAAAAAAAAGAATTGGCTTTAACTTCAACTATACAGAACTGATAAAGCTAAAGGAGGTTTACGTGTGCTGCCAACATTCTTTTTCGTTCTTACAATACTTGTTAAATGCAAAAAAAAAAAATTAGTTAGAATATGAGTTTATTATAAAAAAATGCACTAAATAAAATATAAAAAAGAAAAGTTATAAAAACACATTGTTCTGCTGTTCCATAATACACTGTGGAATAAGTAGTTTCAGGCCTTAATCTTATACTACTAGTTAGTTAGTATTAATAATTATCAGTCAATCAATTAATTAGTTAGTTAACGAGTCCAACATATAATTGAGTACCGGTTAGCTAGACGCGACTATTAATCACTAATCCCCTGTGTGATGTGTGCAAAGAAAAAGAGAGAGAATAAAAAAAATTAAAAAAAAAAAAAATTAACACCAGTTCAGTAGGCACTTTCATCTTGCCCTGCTTGTTTATCTTCAGAGCTGGAATAGAAAGATTAAGCGACATAAAAAGGTGGCGTTATAAGAAGGGGAGTGGAGGGATTTAAAACATGAAACATCTCCTCGAAGCTGAGAAATGCGTAACTTCCATTTGAAGAACGAAGTACGTACCTTTTAACTTTGCAAGATACGCCATCAAACGTGGCGATCTGGATACCAGTGAGATGACCAGTGAGATGACTAGTGAGGTGACCAGTGAGATGACCAGTGAGGTGACGCCGATGTCATAAAACAGAATTAGATTGTTGAATTACCTCCAGCTTAAGAATACCTTAACTAACTATTGAACTATGATGGATATTGGATTCACGAAACCGTGAACCGACTTAAACTAATAAACCTAAAAGAGGTTTACATGTTCTGCAAACAATTTCTTCTTCCTATAAAAAACAACTTTTTTTTGTAGGGAGTTGGAGATTTCTTAGGTTTCCCGGAGCAATAAAAGGATAGAATTTGAAAAATGGAAACCAAGTTAGCTTGCCTTCTGATGTGATTATTTTTCTTTTTCTTCTGTTTTTTCGGTTTTTGACATCCAATTTGCTCAACCGTCATGCACCACCAGGGCGGGGGCAATATCTTCGAAATTGCTTGGTAAAGTGGTAAAGTGCCATTCCCTCACTGCTCTCCACTCCCTCTAGGTGCTGCACAGAACAATAACGAAAATTAAAATTCCCGCGGCGACGGGAACAAAAGGGAACACGCCGTTCCATAAAATAGAATGGGATGCATTTGAGAAAATAAGATAATGAAAATAAGATAATGAAAACATTAAATAAATTCTGACCGATAGATTTTAAAAGAGTATCCAAAAAATTAAATACAGTCAGCTTTATATCTTTACCTGTTGTCCGAGTTATTAAATACGACAAAGAAACGGCGGACACACCTCTCCTGATGCTATCGCGATCGCGATCGTTTTTTGTTTTTTTTTTTTCGGGTTTTACTACGGATTTGCTCAACAGTCATATTATGACATCCAAGAGATGCTTCAGGAACAGCTGACCATCTTTTAAAAGCAAGTGTCTCATTGCAATGAATTGGTACCTTAGCCTTAAGTGGAGGTTCTCTACAGACAGCATTAAAAAATAAATCACTTTCTATATCAGCGTATTCACGTCTGTAATGAATTCCATCAATTGATACTTTTGAGGTATCCGAAACTATTTTAATAAGTTGAGAAGGGTCGTAGTACTCAACACCTTCACAGGATGCTGCCAGTTCAACAGCTTCTCTGAAAACACGTGTCTTCTCAGGTGAATTACATGCTGAGCATAACCGCACACACCTGTCTAAGTGAAGCCAGTGTGGGGACATGATGATTACCCTCGCGTTCTCGGATTTGTGTTTCTTTATGTACTGAAGTCTGGCCTTAACTCGAACATAAAACTCCCAAAACCCGTCAAAACTTTGACCCATATCCCAAGTACCCGCATTCAGGACTATAATGTTTGCAGCTGCCAATGATTTATCAATGTCGTCGGATTTAAAGAAATGAGATGTGCCTTTTGACTGATGTTTATTATACGACGCAGTCCCGTAGAATTCCATTCCCTTGGTAGAATCAGATGAGAGGAAGCCGTGGTACCAGTTTCCTTCCATTATTCTCTTCTTGTCAGGAACGTGAATTTCAGCCATCACTGCTCTGAGAAGAGAATCACCAAGACCAAGGTATCGGTTGCTATCTATGCAAATACTCATCTGCCTTGCGGAATACGTCTTCAGAGTACATCTATCTGGTTTGTAGTACGGATACGTACCCGACTCTATAATCGAACCTGGAAATACATCCTCGTGATTCTTACACAGAAGTTCTGTTGCTACTTCCGTGTCTGACATCTCTGTTGTTCGTATTGTATAATTCTGATCTGCCACTCTTCTCGATATGTCCTTCACAGCTCTTCTCTTTCCACTTATAACTACAGACTTGTCTATAATTACAGACTTGTTTCCCTTAGACTCAAGTACAAGAGGTCTGATTGGAGGATCTACATTCGAACTTATCGCAGGTTGTCGCAGTCGTTTGTTGTCTTCAGAAATGTAGGAAAGTAAAAACAATATGGTCGCTACATCGAAGGCGATGAGTAATACAGTTGCCCTGCAGCTTATAAATATCATATAACAAGGGCGCCAACCCTCCTACTCCCTCTTTTTAAACTGTGAAAAATGATGAATACTAAAAACACACAATTCAATATAATCCAATTTCTTCAGAAATATAATTGAGCCTTTTGATCTTGTTCGGTAATTCCTGACAGATGAATAGTAATGGTTGTAAAGAATGACTTGCATAGTAGGGACAGTAGGAGTCCTGTTTACCAATTCATTCATGTCGTAACAGCTGATTAGTAATCGCTCAAAGTTCACAGTTGTTCTCTTTCTATATATAAATACAGACTTGTTTTCTTTAGACTCCATCAAAGAGGTCTGATCGGAAGCGCTATTTGAAGTTGCTCTTCAAGAAGCAAACGCAGAATGATGTATTTCGCTGTTGTAAAAGAAGGTAGTAATTCACTAATGTGTACTATTTATATATTAAGCTTAATCCTCAAGATGGTTTAAAAAGTTTGACACATCTGGTGATGTTGTTGGTCGAGAAATAATTTATCCGTTTGAATTGTTTTCACTTATGAATAATTTTTCATAACTTTTTATTTCTCCAACGTGTCTGTTTTCTGTAGTATATGATATCTTTCAATTAAACATCGCAACCAAAAAAGTACTAATTACGAATCGATGTGTAAATAAATAAAACAACGAGTCGAATGTTATTACTGCATTATGAAGGTACCATTGTTTCAACAAAACAAGACAAAATGACAGAAAAGAGTCACAGGGCAAGGTATTTCTTCCCAGTGAAGCACTTGTTGTCATCAGGTTGAAGTGAACTTCTAATTTGTATTATTCTTTGACTGGATAAATTTCAAATTTAGCAGAGTTTTTGTACTAACAAAAAACTTGTGTGTCCATTTGAAACAGCGCGCTGTAACATTACTTTGATGTGATAGTATCTCACGATTACTATGAGTGTCTAATTAGAAGAGATCACAGCAATTGTTATTTCTATTTGACGTTTTCCAGCAGTGATGAAATACATAAACTTCACCGTCAAGTAAAAGGAAGTACTTCCTTCATGAATCGCTGTCTCGCTAGTTTTGTTCGTTTTTCTCGTCTTATTTCTCGAAGGGATTTGCCATGGCAGCCGAAGACTCCGGAAGGATCGTGTTGCCACATCTTACGCAAATACTCTTCAGGTTGACATTTCACAGGTTCCAAAGGAGCTAACGGTGGGGATCTACAGATAGTATTTAGAAGGATGTCGGCTTCGATGTCAGCGTACTCGCGGTAGTAGTGAAGACCATCTGAAGTGATATCTCGTGAAAGGTGTTCGTATCGTTGAGTTATTTTAGAAAAATCAATATAAGACACATTCTGACAGCTTGCGGCCATCCTCACCACTTCCCTAAATAATGAAACCTTTTTTGGAGTATTACAAGTCCTACACAACTTAACACAGCGATCGAAATGTATCCAGTGCGGTGGTACAATTATAATTTCTGCAGATGACTTTTTTAACAGGTTCAGGCGGTAGAGTCTTCTTGATACCCTTCGATAGAATTCCCATATACCATCGAAATCACGTCCCATATCCCAAGTTCCGGCACTAAGAACCAGAGAGTCAGCACTGGAAATGTCCTTTTCAAGAGTTTCAGTTGTGTGAAAATGAGATGTGTCTTTATCCATGTGTTTGTTGAATGAGGCCATTCCATAATATTGAAGACCAGTATCTTGTAACGAATAGCTGGTTTTAAAATCAATTGCTCGATGCCAACCACTTCCGTGAATCTTCTTCCCTGAAACAGGAAGCTCAAACGTGATTGACCTCAGTAGTGAATCTCCCATTGCAACAATTTTCTTGTTTGTAAAGCATTCCTCTATGAACTTTGGAGTGTAATATTTTAAACGGCAAGATGAAGGTTTCCAAACAGGGAACTTAATGCCCACCAGAGATCCTGGAAACAGTTGACTACTGTAATTGCATAATGTATTGTTTTCTGAAAAGTTAAGTTCCTCTTCTTCCCTAACAACATAAGAGCTCCTGCGATCATCAACAGAACTGTCTGTCGTGATGTTAGGATTTGTAGTTCCATTCCAACTTGAGAGATGTTTTATTTTAATTTTATTGACATCAGTTTCTGACATTCGAATTCTTTTAGATACCACATACAGCTCAATATCAACATCAGTACGTATGCTGTTCAACAATTGAATTACAACCAGTCCAAAGATTACGACGGGGACTGCTATTATTGTAAATAGTCTGTTTATCTTCATAGTTCATCATCGGTGTAAAATATGTTTATAAAACTGTTAGGGGGAGACAAGAAGTAATATTGTGGTTTTATTGTGTTGCTGTGCTTCGTGAAACGCAATAACAAGAGTTAACTAAAATTATTAAAATTATTTTTACCATTTTCAGAGACCATCATTCCCAAACGGAGGACCAAGTGTATAGTTGACTCTGACATAATTCCATATTCGCCTATCATCTTTTTATCATCAAGTTGCTTACCATTAAATATCAATCGCTGTTGCTGAACAGGAATGCCTTCCTCTTCGGTTATAATTTTTTTAATATTTTCTATTGTTTGCAAAGGACAGATATTCACTTCTGTTGTTTTACATGATAGGTTTCTTACGTATAATCTTATTGAAGGAGGTTCCTCAATAAATACAAAAATACAAGACTTATCAGAATTAGATGGTATCGGATGTGAGAGTTGCAGTCTGTTGTTATGATGTTCACTTTCATACAAGACTGCTTCCACACCCGATGATGAAAAACACGAAATCTCACTAAGCCTGCACAATACCTGCTGTGCTGTGATGTTGCTTTCAACGCTCAACAGAAGGCTCCCGTTGGAGATGATTTGGCTTATCTCTGGTTTCTCATTTTCAGTTTTGTAGTTGTTTTTACAAATGTCTCTAAATTTATCACAAAACAACAGTTTTAGTTCCATCGTACTGTTGTGTTGTATCTCCTCACTTTAGAAAGAAAAGAGTAATAAGAAAAAAAACTACAAAACGTATCATCATATCGTTGAAAGTCTTGCAGTAGTTAGGAATAAATAAAAACAACAATCAGATGATAAAACACGATGGGCTTGACAAAAAAAAAAAAAAAAAACGTGCAACAAAAATAGGCACAAAGTGAAGTTGTTTTATTTAAACAGTAAGAAGCTGAACTATCTTAAAGAGATAACCGTCTTCAATGTCACAGTCTGTGATTTGAACCGATTCAATCATTGGCTGTGTGATTCCAGGAATCTCAGATGATGAAAACCCGTAGTGTTGATTCACAAGAATAAAAACAACACAAACTGTGATAAACGAAACAACAAACAACGCAAACTCAAGCATCTCTTGGTGTACTCTTAGCCAAGGAAGTTCAGGCACCTTTTGATGTGATCGTGATCGTTTCTTTTTAATATAATTTATGTTTATTTTAGAATGACCTTTATATCTTTTGGCATCACGGACCTGCTCAACAGTCATATTATAACATCCAAGAGATGCTTCAGGAACAGCTGACCATCTTTTAAAAGCAAGTGTCTCATTGCAATGAATTGGTACCTTAGCCTTAAGTGGAGGTTCTCTACAGACAGCATTAAAAAATAAATCACTTTCTATATCAGCGTATTCACGTCTGTAATGAATTCCATCAATTGATACTTTTGAGGTATCCGAAACTATTTTAATAAGTTGAGAAGGGTCGTAGTACTCAACACCTTCACAGGATGCTGCCAGTTCAACAGCTTCTCTGAAAACACGTGTCTTCTCAGGTGAATTACATGCTGAGCATAACCGCACACACCTGTCTAAGTGAAGCCAGTGTGGGGACATGATGATTACCCTCGCGTTCTTAGATTTGTGTTTCTTTATGTACTGAAGTCTGAACTTAACTCGAACGTAAAACTCCCAAAATCCATCAAAACTTCGACCCATATCCCAAGTACCCGCATTCAGGACTATAATGTTTGCAGCTGCCAATGATTTATCAATGTCGTCGGATTTAAAGAAATGAGATGTGCCTTTTGACTGATGTTTATTATACGACGCAGTCCCGTAGAATTCCATTCCCTTGGTAGAATCAGATGAGAGGAAGCCGTGGTACCAGTTTCCTTCCATTATTCTCTTCTTGTCAGGAACGTGAATTTCAGCCATCACTGCCCTGAGAAGAGAATCACCAAGACCAAGGTATCGGTTGCTATCTATGCAAATACTCATCTGCCTTGCGGAATACGTCTTCAGAGTACATCTATCTGGTTTGTAGTACGGATACGTACCCGACTCTATAATCGAACCTGGAAATACATCCTCGTGATTCTTACACAGAAGTTCTGTTGCTACTTCCGTGTCTGACATCTCTGCTGTTCGTATTTTGTAATTCTGATCTGCCGCTTTTCTCGGCATGTCCTTCACAGTTTGTCTCTTTCCAGTTATAATTACATGCTCGTCTCCTTTAGACTCCAGTAAAAAAGGTCTGATTGGAAGCTCCCCATTTGAATTTGTCGCAGGTTGTTGCAGCTGTTTATCGTCTACTGTAGTATCAGACATTTGGGAATGCATAAGCGATATGATAATTACATCGAAGGCGATGAATATCACAGTTGCCCTGCTGCTTATAACAATCATATAAAAAGGGCAGCAACCCTACTTCTACCCCTCACCGCCTTTTTTAAAATTATGTAAAATAATTATAATCCGGATTCCTTCAGAAAAACAATCACAGAACGATTTTTTTCACTGTTGTTGTAAAAAAAAAGAAAATAATAATATATTTTTTGTTTCTTATTACATTAAGTTTAATCATTGACAGGAAACAGATTCAGGGATGTTTTTTAAAAAAAAAGAAACTACACCTGGAGCCGTAAAGATTAAAAAAAAATAAACTGCAAGAGTGTAAATAAATAAAATAAAATAAAATAAACAGCCAGGTTATAAACCTGTAAAGGTTACCTAAGCAACTTTTAAAAAAAAGAATCGGCACCTCACTAAATAATTCTCACACTTTGTTTTTGTTTGTGCGCAACCGGAAACAAGCCTATAAAGTAAGGGTGTTAGCGTTACGCTGCCACAATTCTCTTTCGCTCGTAAAACATGTCTTCGAGATGAAAAAAAAAAATAGAAAGAAAGAAAAAAAGAACTAAGAACAATACGACTCACCCTTTTTGGTTTCCACAATTCAACCGAATATGAAGTGTTTAAATAATGGTGGAGAGTACCAATGAGGAGCGTAACGTGATCTCTTCTTTTTATCTACAAACAATGAAGCAAGTAGCAGTAATACCAAACATAACTAATCACAACAGAATACCTGGCAAAGAAGCAACCAGAAAAGTAATTCCCGCCCTGCCATAATAACAGAGTTTGTTGAACTCATCATCGAGGAGTAGTAGTTTAGTTAAATGTTTGCAGCATTCTGTTTTTTCTGATACTGAGGAGACTAACTTCCTTCATGGGAGAATAGAATTCTTGTAAATCAGACATCAGACGAATCTCTTCCCTTTCATACCAAGAAGGCATGTCTGGTGATGTTGTTGGTCGAGGGAGAGGGACCAAAGTAGTTTCACGTTCAAGCTTATCGAGAAGGTGTAGTACAGATCGCTTGTGAACTTTTTCATACAGAGTTGTGGATTGTTGTAAGAAATTACAACGACCCTTCAATCGAGCAGCATCATAGTTAGTCTTATCATCGTAAAGAATAATTGATCCTTCTCTTTCTAAAGTACTCTTTAGGTTTACTGTGCAACGGTTCCAGTCTATTGCTACACGCTGACGCTGGTCTGCTTCAGCTAATTCCAGGTTGTGTAGTTCTGTGCGAAGTGTTTCTCCAGCCCTTTCTCTAAACCTGCTGGATCTGTCTTCTTCCCTCATGAATTGTTTATTTTGTTCTTCAGACTTTTCCCTTGCAGCTTTTCTACGTCGTTGTTTGTAGAGACCCCGACGACGTCTTTCACGCATGATTTCGACTAGATCTCGCTGTGAATTTATTATTTTTTGATTTAACTTCGAGTGCGCTGAGAGGCAATCAGAGACGATTCCACTTCTCCCGTTCCGTTCAAATTCTAAAAATTTTGAAATTCTTTTTCTGTGATATTCACCTTGCTCGTAGTCTAGTTTCTCAATATTTCTCTTTTCACGAAGTTCTCGAACTTCATGTCTGCGAGTTCTGTAGTTATCGAAAGAAGCAGACCATTCAAGAGCTAGTCGATGACGTGTTGATGACTTCACGTCGCGTTCTTTACTACGGAGGTGACTAACAGCTTCCTCTCTCCGAGCCGTCTGCGGTCTTTTAGCGATTTCTCTTTCTTTTCTTTCAGCTTCCCTCTGTTCGTGATTCCTCTTACGTTTTTCTTCAAGCACTGTGTGTGCCATTGTTGATTTTACATCATCAGATGTGAATCTTTTTAACGGAGGAAGTGGTCCAATAGATGAGACAGAATGCTGAACAGTTGTCGAAAGTGAGTCGTCATATTCCGCAGCTGCATACAAGTCAGCAATCAGTTCACTGTCAAGACTAACAGATGCCAATAAAGATATCGATAATAATGGTGGTGAGTTATCTTCGTATATTATAACCTCTCTGAGTGCTTCAGTAGTTTTAGTTTCCTAGTTTTGAAATTGTTTGAAACATTTCTCAATTGAGGTGAATTGAAGATAAAAGAAAATGATTACAACAAACCTCTTCTAGTTCACTGACTGCAGTAAGGAATCTCTTTAAAGACTTATGTATCATTACTGACTGGTATGAAGATTTGAATTGAAGCCTGTAGAAGAAAGAAGTCTTTTTTCTTTATTAAATTGCAATAAATACATCAGTTTTCACTAGAGAGCTATTTTAGTCTTACAAAGGAATGTCTTGGTCCCTTTTCTCTTTTCTCTGTTCGCATCACATTTCTTTGAGAAAAGGAGGGTTTTTTTTTTTTTTTTTTTTTTTTTGAAATTTTCCCTTGTTTTTTTTTGTTCTTCTTCGTTTTTTGTTCTTTTTTTATAACCTGCTACAAAACACATTGAAAAAAAAAAAAAAAAAAGAAAAAAGAAAAAAAACAGTAGCGATGATAAAAAAAAGAGAGAAGGGCGCAACGACTTAACACTTTTCCTCTGGCAGTGAAACAGAAAAAAAAAAAAGAAAGAAAAAAAAAAAAAACCTGCAAACCTGATTCACGCACGGGGTGAAACTAATAGAATGAAAAGTGTTCAGAATGCATCGTGATAGGACTACGATCTCATTATAAACATCCTCCCCATCGATTCAGAAGTGGAAGTAGCTGCCACTTTAGTGGCGCTGATTGTGTACCTAACACTAAGTTGGAAAAAAAAAAAAGAAAATCAAATCAATTGTTATGACTTACTCCTTTTGTGTGTACAAATAGGGTAATCATCAACTGCGAAATAAAAAAAATAATTTAGTCAAATCTTGTCTGGACAAATAATCTGATTTTTTTATTTTTCTTTTTTTTTTTTATTTTTTCAAGGCAAGAATATTCTGTGTTAGTTTTTTTTTCACCAAAAGTATTTATCAGGTACAGAACTTGCACATGGGTGGGTGGGGTTCAACGTTTGAATTCGAAAAATACAACTGTATTGTATTATATTAACATAACGATGCACAATGGGGAATAAACGGGACTGCTTTTCCATTAAATTTATAATTTAGATAACCCCTTTGGGTTTTCTGATTGCCACTTCCAAGTGTCTTTGCAGATGTCGTCAATGGTTTTCGACGTCGACCATTTTAGAGCTTCTTGTGCCTTTTTAGGATCAGCGTAGCTGATTGGTAAATCACCAGGTCTGCGCGCACCGTACTTAAAAGGAATTGGTTTTCCGACAGCACGTTCCATTGCTTTTAATAATGCAAGTACTGATGTTGGTTTACCAGATCCAAGATTGAAAGCTTCACATTTTCCACCAGGAGTAGACTTTGATGAAGCGATGTATCTAAGTGCTGCTACGTGACCTTCAGCCAAGTCAACAACGTGAATGTAATCACGTTCACAAGTACCATCAACGGTTGCGTAGTCATCACCAAATATCGTAAGATGAGGACGACGACCAACACATACCTGAGAGATAAAAGGCATTAGATTATTTGGGATACCCGTTGGGTCATCTCCAATAAGTCCAGTTGGATGATTTCCAACAGGATTGAAGTAACGAAGTAAAACTACATTCCAATCATTTCCATAAGGAGTCTTAGCTGTTGGATTAGCGAGGTCTGTTAATATAGTTTCAATCATTACTTTTGTTTGTCCGTATGGAGCAGTGACGCCAACACCAGTAGTTGTTGTTTCAGTGTACGGAGTTGGGCTTGATCCGTAAACAGTTGCCGATGATGAGAATACGATACTTTTACAGTTATTAGCAGCCATTACTTCCAAAAGAGTTAAAGTTCCAACAATGTTGTTTTTGTAGTACAGCATCGGTAATTCCACGCTTTCTCCAACAGCTTTCAATGCTGCAAAGTGAATACAAGTCTCA
Source organism: Flectonema sp. DT1601 (assembly GCA_964019425.1). Classification (NCBI taxonomy): domain Eukaryota; phylum Euglenozoa; class Diplonemea; order Diplonemida; family Diplonemidae; genus Flectonema; species Flectonema sp. DT1601. Next base: position 976,029 of record OZ025806.1, on the reverse strand, counting down.
AATGGACCATGCTGTTTAAAAACATTTTCCAATTTTTCCTTGTCTACGAGATCACATTTAATAAATGTCACTGACTTTCCAGTGATTTTCTTTACTCTTCTAAGAGATTCCTCACTGCTGTTGACTAAAGAGTCGACAACCACAACTTCATAACCCTGTTCAAGAAGAACAACACACGTATGGCTACCAATGTAACCTGCTCCTCCCGTGACTAGAATGCGAGGCATTTTAATGAGAATGATATCTTTTGAGAAGAGAATTAGATAATTTTACTTTGATGGGTTTTTTTTGTCGTGTGAGTCAAGTTGCTGTTATAGTGACATGTTTAAGAAAAAATAGAGAAGTGAAATAAACAGTCAGGGCAGCTCATTGCAAGACATTCAGTGAGAAATAGTTTTTCTTTTTTTCGTTTTTTCTATTTCCCAACAGAGTCGCTACTACAGGGTGCTGGATCCTCCGCGAGGGAAAAAACGCACAAAGTTCTCTATTCGATTATTTTTGTTCTTTTTTTTGTTCTTTTTCTTCTTGAATTTGAAAAAAAAAAAAATTAGATTTTTTTTTTTCGTTGTTACCTGGCGATCCCTGCGCAAGCTGGGACAAAGACAGCGCGGGTATAAAATAATTAACCATTGTCTTCTATTCGATATTTTAATCATATAATTCATGATTTAAAGACCACTTGTTCTCAATTATACCCATCGATTCATAAGAACCACCAGGACATCTGCGTCTGTGAGGAAGGCTTAGGTATTTCTCTGCAGATTTGACGTCTTCCCACCAAGTTTCAGTGAAATTTTTACATAGAGGGTGGGGTGTGTGACCACAATGCCATGGTTTTGTACAACCACCTGTAAAGTGATTACTGATTACGTCTTGTGGAGGAACAGATTTACATTCATCGGAGTTGACCATATTATTAGTGTGACATCTCCACATTTGAGTACCTCTACTAACACCTCCTCCGTATAAGTACCAGTAAGGAAGTAATCCCTGAATAGTTCTTCCTCCGTAACACCATCCAACTTTACCTTTCCAACCAGTTCCACTACGGAAGTCACCTTCACGTAGGACTTCATATATTCCGTGATAGTCTTTTTCTGATCGTTCGTCTGGTCTGATTACGAGGTATCCTCCGTTTATTTTTTCAATTTCCCAGGCTCCGTGAGTGTAGCCGAGCGTAGCATTTTCACCCATCATTGGGGGAAGGAAAACTGCATCAAAAGGTTTCCTAATATGAATATCCGTATCAATCATTAATATCATTTCAACACCAGGCATGTTGACTACTGATGGTCTCCAGGCTTCGAGTTTAATCATTTCCCATATTCCGATTGCTCCGTCTCTGGTGACCTCATCAGCAATTTGAGGATTTCTAATTTGGTGAGGTTCCATTGGGAGGTCGAGGATTCTAGTATTCCAACCCAACTTTTCGAATGTTGGTGCGAGTCCCTTCGATGTGTTGGTGAGGAAAACCATCAGCTCGACGTCAAAAATCATTTCCTTTTCAAATCTACGGACCTGACTTGTTGTAACTGCGATGTTATCCATCATACCTTCAAAGGTATGGCTGTTTGCTCTGTCATATTTTCCTTTGTGAACGTATGTTGCTACTGCAACTTTTCTCTTTGGTTTCCCCACCGCTGGTTTTCTGGTTCTTGGCTTCTCAGTTGACAATGGCTTTATCTCAGTAGTAAATAGTTCGTCCTTTCCCCGTCCACTGTCAACAGTCATTGCCCAGTTGAGTGAAAATAAAGCGAACATTATAACTACTGAGATTGTTAGTCTCCACCTGTTGTCGCTCATTTTCTTCTGTGTGTGCCTCATTTGTAGGGGATCTGTCTTTTTATTTATGTTTTCAAAACATGTAATACACCTGTGGAGTACAAAAAACATAATGCAACGACTGTCTGAAGAGAACTGAATACACAAAACGGAATAAATCAATGGGAGAATATTTGCCTGTTGACTTAAACAAGCTCACATAGAAGTGGTTCTATATGCAGAAGGTTAACTTCATAATAGAGTGAACAGAAAATAACTATAAATCTTTTGCTGGGACAGTGTATGTGAGTCCATAGTAGTCGCTAAGGCCTGGATTACTTCCCAATTTCCAGATAAAAGCATCGAGAACGTAATGAGTTGTTTGCGGCAAGGATAACAATGAAGTAAAGAAAGACACCCCCAACTGATTAACTTCGAAATTGAACTTATTCGGAAAATAGTCTCTCCAAACGAAAGTTTCCCACAAACACTCTTCAAGGATCGCAATTACTATAAAAAATGACAAGTAAATCCACCAATTGCCAGGCTTAACTAAATATTTAACCAACCTTTCTGAGTCAGTTGGAGGTTCGTTTACTGACCATTTATTACGGGCAGTAAAGAAAACAATCATATAAGAAGGAGCTGCGTGAAACATGTTTAAAAAGAAGACAGCAATCAACTTGTGTGGAAGAAGTACTCCAATTATCCAAGTTAACCAACAGAATGCAACGACTAAGAATTTCATTGGGTATTTCGTTATTTTATTTTGAAAAACCGCACGACTATAATATCCTACGAACACCAAGACATAACTAAATACAATCACTGGATACCATTGCGAAGGTATCTTTACAATGAAAGGATCCTCACGCATAAACCAATCAAAATTACGATCTGGATCACTGTGCCACATTAAAATCGGTCCAAGAGCTCCAGCTAGGTGTACAAATCTATCAATAAGATAGTCTGAAGACTCTTCTGCACGTGCTCTGTAAAGACACAAAAACCCCCATTGCTGCCTTATAAAATGATAAATAGCGATATAGCCAATTATCATCCAACACAGACCGACTGACACGAAATAGTGAAGAATGAAGGTTGATAAAAATATTACCACGGGGGTCACGTTGTATAAAAACCATCTTCGTTTGTTCTCAGAAGTGTCTAAGTAGCATCGGAATATTGTACCCCAGACGTGACCAACATCACAAAAAACTACTACAATTAAATACCCCCACAAGGGTATTTCATTCTTATCGACATAAATCCACATAAAAGGGGTTGCTATGCAACCTGCTACTATCGGTAAAACGTGTGCCAAGATGTCCATCTTTTTTGAAAAGATGAAATTCTTCTCTGTAGCTGTTGGGTCTTCCATTATGTTGTGTGTCGAACAGATCTGGTTAGAAAAATAAATTTAAAAATATTCTAATTTATGAACTGTGATGGACGCAGTCTTGCTCTACATGTAATCCTCAGCTGTTGTGGAAAAAAGAAATTTGTATCAGAATGCGTAAGGTAATCAGTAAGTTAGTTTGGGGTACATCACAATTATATAATCTTACATTTGACGATTATTATTATTTCTTTTTTTAAAATAATAATAATAAACGAAGACGAATGCTATTTGACATACAGACGTTTGCATTTCAGTTCTTTTTTCTTTTTTCCCTTGGTCGGTCAGCTTTATATTCTATCTGAGCCGATTGTCTCAAAAGAAAGTTTAGGGGTTGGTGAACCTCATTGAAAGTTCTATCTAGTTTATTCATTCTTCCGCGTGACAGAGATATTTTACTTTTTTTCTTCTTTCCACGCAGTCAGTTTCAGCATTAGATGCAGTCAAACCTGTTCCGCCTCAGATAGTTTGCAAGAGAAGTTACGCAAGCAGATCAACTTTTGATAGCAATTTGGGGAACGGCTTAATTTAAGGATCTCGCTCCATTACATAATTTAGTGGTAACAGAAAGATTGTTAAAGACAACCCGTTAACGAAGGAAAGAGAATTATAAAGAAGAAATACTGAACAAGCTGTAGTCCTTGTGTAGTGATACCGCAGAGAAGCTAAAGCAGCCATGCAGTAAGTCTTCCTGTATTGGGAAAGAAGTGAAATCAGAACATAGAGTTAAATTTTTTTTTCTTTCTACACTCGAATTAGCGGCCGCATCTTTCTTTTTCATGATTGAATAAAACAACAAGTGCATGACTTGAACAGAAAATTGATTTCAAGGAGGAAGAGAAAAATAAAAGGGAAACAAAAGGAACTCGCTCATTCACACTCAGCACACTGCAATCAAGACAATAATCGTTAACACACGTGGATCATTTCTAGTTTATGGGTCTCCCAAAGGCAATTTCCGGAGGATTCACACAGTCAAGATCACAATCTTTACCGACTGGTGACACTTTAGTTTATACATCAATGACGAACGATAAGAAGAAGAAAAAAAAGAAAAGAAAGAATTAAAAAGTGACTACTTAGACCGCTTCAAATTTGAGAACCAAAACCTCATGTGAAGCGAGGTTAGTAGAGAATGAGATCTTGTTTGTGTATTTACCAAGAACCTCTTTAGTTGCGTAATTCGACAGTTGAATAGTACGCCCAGCAGGGAGACCATATTTTGAAGGAATCATATTGAAGGATGCTTTACAAGCAGTTTTTCTTCCTACAGCTGTAATAATACAAATAGTAGTAGTTACTCCATTCTGTTCTCTCATGAAACAACCAGACATCACATTATCAAATGATGTACCCACAGCAGTAAGATCTTTACTACTTCTTGGAGTGTTTCTAAAGGACTGAGTTTTATTAACACCTGAAGTATCCACACGAAGATCACGAGTGCTCATTCCATTTACCAGCCAATCGTTCACAAGAATCTTTGCATCCGACAACTGTTTGAGATAGTGAATTTCAGGATCATACTGTGGGTCCATTAAGTAGTTTATAATTCCCATTGGTGGCTGTTGGTTGTCTCTTCCCCCGAGAGAGAACCAACCCAACTGGGAACCAAACAACAACTGCTTGGCAATCTTTGCTGAAAAGAGATCCGGATTGGAGAAATCATTCTGAAAGAATTCAGCTCCCATGGAGTAGTAGTATCCTCCGTAGATCGAACCAAAGGCGTTGACAATTCGGGTGATTCCACTGAGAGGACTGGAGTATCCAACGAGGGTTAAAAAGATGTTGACACCGTCCATGAATGGTTCAGCGTTAGACTCAGTTAAGAAAATAGCATTGTTACCAGCCCCCGTACGAGCCTTTTCAAGCATAGCACGATAACCAGAAACCCAGTGACTACCTCCTCCAAGGGTGTGGTTGTGGCTAGGGTCCCAGCAAGGTCTAGGCCCAGCAGCAGCTATTTGATCAATGTAGACTCCGTCAGTTCCCTCCTGAGATACGATCTTCGCAGCAGTGGATCCGATGATCTCCTGCCAGTATTCAGTGTGTGGACACATGACGTTAAACTGAGCTTGACTTCCATATGACTCAGAGTACACACTCAAGTCATCCTTTGATGGTTTTGATGACATCTTTGGATCGAACTCCCGTTTTGCGGCATATTGAACAGCGTTATCAGTTTGCCACTTTTCGGTACCAATGTCGAAGATACGTCCGTTGATGTATGGAGCGACACGGACACCATTACTCTGCATCTCTTTCAGATTAGCAGAGAATCCCTTTCTAGTTGGAAAGTACTCAGGGTACCAAGTATCAAACCCACATGGATATCTTGAACAGTTAGTATAGTTACTGCCCTCAACATATCCCAGGGTGTCCCACTCGTACCAGTGAAGTCCGAGCTCTCCAGATAAATTAAATCTTTGCTTTACTTCAAGAACTCTGTTCTTTACAACTTCTGGGTCACCTCCAGTGGTGTTGAAGATGTCGTTACCTTGCCAGTGAGAGTTCACCCAAGTGGTGACGTTGTTTAACCACTTTGGTACATCAGCACGATGTTCAACTGGTCCCTTTTTAGTCCAATCAGCAGAAGGCAGTACCCACTGACGATAGATCTGAGTAGAGTCCCACCAGTCTCCATCAAATACAGCGATCACAAATGGAAAGTCAACAACATGTGAAGTCATTGGCACACCAGCATCAGCAGCAGTCACTCTGATTGCGAAGTCCAGGGTAGCAGAACGACCGTAGTTCTGCTGAACAGTGGCTTCGAAATTCTTCGATGTTGCGTGTCCATCGTGAGTACCAAAATACAAACCACTGTTAGCAACATTCTTATCGTAAGCAGACATGAATTGATAAGTACCTTGTGGATAATCATTATCGAAGTGTCCACATGCTACAGGGAGAGCTCCAGGGTGACACTCGTGAATATTTGTAATCAACCACGAGGTTTCCTGACTTGGAGAGCTTGCAGTGGCAGTGCTACCACGCATTTCATACCCACCAGCAGTGTGGGTAACACCAGTACATGTTGGAGTGCTGCTGCAATGCTCCTTGGCAATGGCTAAAGTTGAGAATGACTGACAAGGTGGTTGCCCGATTGCACACTGCGGGATGTATGTGTTGGGAATTGAGCTTCCCCAGACACAGGCAGGTGCAATGTAGTTATCACCCCACTTGTTGTTGTCACAGTCGTGAATAACACCAAACCCGTGGTTCTCAAGAATGCTTGAAGAATCCCTCACTAAAATGTTATTCAATGTAATAGTGTATTGCCAAAGAGAGACATCAGGTTTGTGACTACTGAATGCAAGCAGTAAACTCATCTGAGACTTTTCAAGCTTTGCAGTAATAGTGACGTTGACTAATGATTTTGTAATCTTTATATTCCCCCACGTCAGGGCTACTTCAGAGCTGCTGATTACACGATGGCTGGTCGCAGCGCTTGTAGTCGAATCGACAGAACTTTCACCTTCCGCCGAGACAAAGTTAGCTGACCACAAGGTCTTCTTATCCACATTCGATAACAATGCAGGTCCTGAAGTTGGGTAGATACCAGAAATACTTCCAAAGTTTGATCCAATATCAAAGCTAACAGTCATATCACTGTTAGAGATGTTATATATTTGAGACGCTGCGGAAACACCCGCGAGCAGGGCCGTGAAAACGGCAAATCGAACCATGTTTTTAATGTCTGAATTGAAAAAGAGAAATAACTAAGTCCACACCAACATTGCTTATGGTATCCATTTACGCTGAAACTTGCATGGCGTAGTACTTGAAGCAAGCATATGTTTGTTAACTGTATAATAAAAATCAGTATTTGAATTACTTACAACAAGGCAAACGCACGTAGCGAACAAATGAAAACAATAATAACTTCGTAATATTGCTCGCGAGATGCTGCATAACATTAAGTAAAAAAAAAAGGAAAGTAAATCCGATAATAATTACAATTAAGCATATTATTCTTTTAAATTTTTTTTTTTGATGTGGGAAAAATAAATACTACCCAGAATTTCATATTATTCAACAGTCAATCTGACTGGTAAAAACAGGTTAGCTTTAACACAGTAAAAACCAATCACACTGCAGAGAGATTACCGCTATTAGTTGACATCTCAGTTTGAGGGGAGTAAAAAAAAAATAACAAAAAAACAAGGGAACAAAAATCCATCCCTTTTTTTTTTTTTTTTTCCAAAAACAAGAATCAAAAACACATGCGTCCAAGCAGTGAGCTAGGACATGATAGATTCAGCAGACTGACTCATAGATAATGAATCAGAGCTAATTTTCTCCACACTGCAATGAATAAATCAAGTTGGGCCTTTATGGCACGCTTGAGTACAGGATTGAGAAAGCAATTAGAGAAACTTTTTTTATTCCGTGCGTTAAAAATAAGTATCCCGAAGACATGTATAAAAAAAAGAGTGGGGGAAATACAAAAGCAAGTTAAAACCCGTTCACAAGAAAAAAAACTGTGAATGTTAGAGTACAAAAACCTTGCATTGAATGAAGAGAAAAAAGTGTTCAACTTACTTACAGCAACCAATAGTGCAACCATTGTTGCAGGTTGCAACGGAAAGGTCTCTGAAATACACGTGGTAGGTGCTCCATGCGTGAGTCCCGTTAAAAGTGCATTCCTTATCGCACATGTTTTTACACATAAGAGGATTGATCAAAGGGATTGGTTCCCATCCGTGAGCTCCGCTAATCTGAACCTGGTTTTCCCAAGAAGCAAAGAAGATTGCTTGTAAGTCATGATTGTTATTGAACATGATAACAACTGGTAACACGTTAGCAGCTTGCCATGACATCTTCGGGTGAGTTGCTAAATCAAAGAAGTAGTGAGTTCCCATTCCTGAAAAACAAGATCCCTTCGTCCAACCTTCAGCAACTGCTTGAGAAAGATTAAGAGGCAATGACCTGTTTACTGCATTTGGTTGGATTACAACACGATCACCAATAATATGATGTTGTGTTTGGTTGAGGCAGGGGTTAGCACGAAATGCTACTCCCAGTCGATAGTGTTTGTCTCCTAATTTAGTAAAATACCCAGCATCAATTAGATTCTGAGGAGGAGGTGCCCAAAACACATCAACACTAATACCTGACAACTCGCCAGTTGGAGTGTAATATAACGTTGTTGGGTTGTCTTCCGATCCGTTGAATCCCTGTGAACCCTTCAGTGAGAACGGGAGTCCGAATTCAGTGCATGATGGGCTGTCAGATACCCATCCTGCTGTCTTTGCTTCCACTTCAGTGATTGGTAACTTAACATATTTTGTGTATGTTCTGATCATTCTGTCACCTACGTCACCAACGTACACTGCTTCACTCACTCCAAACGCTACAGCTGCAACAGCTGCCTTCATTACGAATGACATTTTAATTTCGTGTGGAAAACTGGTGTCAGAACTGAAAATGTATAAAGAACAGTGCAGAAAGAATATGAGTTTATATAAATAAGTATACTAAATCAAAATTTAATGGAACTCAGCTGATCTTCAACTGCTGTTCGAGTTCTCCTTCATCGGAGTTGTAGTCTTTGTTCAAGGGTGCCATTGTGTGCAGTCGTTATCATTATTATTATTACCCTGCAGTAGAGAACGTAGGCGTACATCATTTCACAAATTTTAGTTGACAATTGTTGAAAATAATAAAAAATAAAATAAAAAATAAAATAAATAATAAAATAAATAATAAAATAAAGACAACATAATTGACTCATAGACGTTGGTATTTTTCTTTTCTTTTTTTTTTTTTTCTTCTTTCGTCAAACACAGAAATTTAATCTGTGTTTTAAAAAAAAGAAAGCTTCCCTCTGATGACAATTCAAAAATAAGTAATAATAATATACTTATTACAACCTATGCTGTCACATCCTGTATTGTCATTCAGTGCAGCACAGAATCGAGATACATAACCCATTATTAACATAACAGGGAAACTAAATCTAGTGGTGTGATATAATATGGTAGAGGGGTAGGCTTCACCTATTACTTTGTCAAAAAATAAAAATATAAAATAAATAAAATAATTCTTTATTAAGAAAAATAAAAAATAGAATGTTAGCATTTGCAAGCAGCTCACGCAACTAATCTAAGTAAATTATAGGTAGCTGTCCTGATTTCAGTTAGAAAACTGGGTAGATACGATGGAGATAAGAAATAACCTGATGATTTAATCTAAGAGACTTTGCCATAAAGCTCTGCAATCAAACCAATCGCACTTTCAGCGAGTCGGCGTATTTCTAATAAGAGGGAGGAATTTTCCTTTTTTCTTTTACAGAAACGGAAAGAAAACACACGCAAGTTGTTATTTTTTTTCATTCCTGTCAAGCTGGAATTAGAGAAACCTGCTAGTCTTAAAGTGTAAGCTAGATGCCAGTTTCCTCCCGTCGCGGTCTATAGCTACGCGACAGGAGCACGACCCTAGCAACATGAAAAGTTCTATTTGGTTCACTCATCATCCTTCTTTGTGAGGTTTGTTCATTGCACAAAATAATATTTCTTACTTTGGTTTAGATGTTTTACTTTCAGTCAGCTCCAGTTAATTTCAATAAGAAGATCTCTAAAAGAAGAATATGCCTTCTTAACAAGTTTGGAAACTTTCTACAGCAGACTGTTTATACATCAATGACGAACGATAAGAAGAAGAAAAAAAAGAATTATAAAGTGACTACTTAGACCGCTTCAAATTTGAGAACCAAAACCTCATGTGAAGCGAGGTTAGTAGAGAATGAGATCTTGTTTGTGTATTTACCAAGAACCTCTTTAGTTGCGTAATTCGACAGTTGAATAGTACGCCCAGCAGGGAGACCATATTTTGAAGGAATCATATTGAAGGATGCTTTACAAGCAGTTTTTCTTCCTACAGCTGTAATAATACAAATAGTAGTAGTTACTCCATTCTGTTCTCTCATGAAACAACCAGACATCACATTATCAAATGATGTACCCACAGCAGTAAGATCTTTACTACTTCTTGGAGTGTTTCTAAAGGACTGAGTTTTATTAACACCTGAAGTATCCACACGAAGATCACGAGTGCTCATTCCATTTACCAGCCAATCGTTCACAAGAATCTTTGCATCCGACAACTGTTTGAGATAGTGAATTTCAGGATCATACTGTGGGTCCATTAGGTCGTTTAAAATTCCCATTGGTGACTGTTGTGGTTGGTCGTCTCTTCCCCCAAGAGAGAACCAACCCAACTGAGATCCATACAACAACTGCTTGGCAATCTTTGCTGAAAAGAGATCCGGATTGGAGAAGTCTTTCTGAAAGAATTCAGCTCCCATGGAGAAGTAGTACCCTCCGTAGATCGAACCAAAGGCGTTGACAATTCGGGTGATTCCACTGAAAGGCTTGGAGTATCCAACGAGGGTTAAAAAGATGTTTACACCGTCCATGAATGGTTCAGCGTTAGACTCAGTTAAGAAAACAGCATTGTTACCAACTCTCTTACGAGCCCCTTCTAGCATAGCACGATAACCAGAAACCCAGTGACTACCTCCTCCAAGAGTGTGGTTGTGGCTAGGGTCCCAGCAAGGTGCATCTCCTGCAGCAGCAATTTCATCAATGTAGACTCCGTCAGTTCCCTCCTGAGACACGATCTTCTCAGCAGTGGATGCGATGACGTCCTGCCAGTATTCGGTGTGTGGACACATGACGTTAAACTGAGCATGACTACCGTATGACTCAGCATACACACCCAAGTTATCCTTTGATGGGCTTGTTGACATCTTTGGAGTCCTTTCTCTCTTTGCGGCATATTGAACAGCGTTATCAGTTTGCCACTTTTCAACACCTATATCGAAGATACGTCCGTTGATGTATGGAGCGACACGGACACCATTACTCTGCATCTCTTTCAGATTAGCAGAGAATCCCTTTCTAGTTGGAAAGTACTCAGGGTACCAAGTATCAAACCCACATGGATATCTTGAACAGTTAGTATAGTTACTGCCCTCAACATATCCCAGGGTGTCCCACTCGTACCAGTGAAGTCCGAGCTCTCCAGATAAATTAAATCTTTGCTTTACTTCAAGAACTCTGTTCTTTACAACTTCTGGGTCACCTCCAGTGGTGTTGAAGATGTCATAACCTTGCCAGTGAGAGTTCACCCAAGTGGTGACGTTGTTTAACCACTTTGGTACATCAGCACGATGTTCAACTGGTCCCTTTTTAGTCCAATCAGCAGAAGGCAGTACCCACTGACGATAGATCTGAGTAGAGTCCCACCAGTCTCCATCAAATACAGCGATCACAAATGGAAAGTCAACAACATGTGAAGTCATTGGCACACCAGCATCAGCAGCAGTCACACTGATAGCGAAGTCCAGGGTAGCAGAACGACCGTAGTTCTGCTGAACAGTGGCTTCGAAATTCTTTGATGCTGCGTGTCCATCGTGAGTACCAAAATACAAACCACTGTTAGCAACATTCTTATCGTAAGCAGTCATGAATTGATAAGTACCTCCCGGATAACCATTACGGAAGCTTCCACATGAAACAGCTCCAGGGTGACACTCGTGAATATTTGTAATCAACCACGAGGTTTCCTGACTTGGAGAGCTTGCAGTGGCAGTGCTACCACGCATTTCATACCCACCAGCAGTGTGGGTAACACCAGTACATGTTGGAGTGCTGCTGCAATGCTCCTTGGCAATGGCTAAAGTTGAGAATGACTGACAAGGTTGTTTACCGGTTGCACACTGCGGGATGTATGTGTTGGGAATTGGGCTTCCCCAGACACAGGCAGGTGCAATGTAGTTATCACCCCACTTGTTGTTGTCACAGTCGTGAATAACACCAAATCCATTGTTCTCAAGAATGCTTGAAGAATCCCTCACTAAAATGTTATTCAATGTAATAGTGTATTGCCAAAGAGAGACATCAGGTTTGTGACTACTGAATGCAAGCAGTAAACTCATCTGAGACTTTTCAAGCTTTGCAGTAATAGTGACGTTGACTAATGATTTTGTAATCTTTATATTCCCCCACGTCAGGGCTACTTCAGAGCTGCTGATTACACGATGGCTGGTCGCAGCGCTTGTAGTCGAATCGACAGAACTTTCACCTTCCGCCGAGACAAAGTTAGCTGACCACAAGGTCTTCTTATCCACATTCGATAACAATGCAGGTCCTGAAGTTGGGTAGATACCAGAAATACTTCCAAAGTTTGATCCAATATCAAAGCTAACAGTCATATCACTGTTAGAGATGTTATATATTTGAGACGCTGCGGAAACACCCGCGAGCAGGGCCGTGAAAACGGCAAATCGAACCATGTTTTTAATGTCTGAATTGAAAAGAGAATTAATTAAGTCCACACCAACATTGCTTATGGTATCCATTTACGCTGAAACTTGCATGGCGTAGTACTTGAAGCAAGCATATGTTTGTTAACTGTATAATAAAAATCAGTATTTGAATTACTTACAACAAGGCAAACGCACGTAGCGAACAAATGAAAACAATAATAACTTCGTAATATTGCTCGCGAGATGCTGCATAACATTAAGTAAAAAAAAAAGGAAAGTAAATCCGATAATAATTACAATTAAGCATATGAGAGGATGCCAAAAGTAGGGTACAATTTTGGGCCACGGGTATCTGACAGTCCCTAAGTGTGAATCCGACCACTTTTCACAAGATATTTTATACTCAAAAAATGCAATTCCGTGTCTGGGAAGTGATTTTACTCACCGCTAGTTTCAAAATTCCATATTTCCTTCACTAAAGACCCCTCTTTGTAGGCTAACAGGCCTTTGTCCTGTATGAACCATTTTTGCTGCCTTTTTAAATCATGTCGTTTATTTATCTGAAACCAGTTAAATTCCTACAACATCCAGAAACATGCAAGAAAAAGTTGTTATCTCGCGGTTCAAAGAGCTAATGACAGAAATGGGTGAGCAGCTCCAATAGGGGGAGCGAAACAGTGCTAGTGGGTCGACAAAGAGACAGGTGAGATTAGCAAAACAGCTGCTTGAGTGCCTTTCAGGAGGCGATGTTGACAGCATGCTCAGGGATGTTATTGGCATATCAAGTCTGTGGAAATGTGTTGTTCCCCCTTGTGTAGGTGAGATGATAAGTAGTTTAGAAGTTGGAAGGAGGAGGAGAGTTTTTAAAACACTTGACAGCAACGGGTGGAAGTTTTAACACTTTGCAGAAGCCGGTATTAAGATCGGAAGGAAGGCATGGGGTGAGAGAAACAGTGAGGCTCAGATGCTAGGACGGCCAAGAAAAACCAATGAGGAGATGGCAGAAGTTGTCGACAGCGAGCACAGGGCAGCATCGGCGGAAACCTCTATCACACTGAAGAGGCTGTCGAAGGTGCGAGACTCAACTGTCACCATCCAGAATGTCTTGCCAACTTTCCGGAGCATCTATGAGAGCAGCTCTCTCAGAGATAAGATTTCAATGACAACCTTTCGTAGGATGAGAAAAGAAGAATTCCGCAAACTGGCCCGCCGAACTGATGTTTGTAACTACTGCCTGGCAGGCCAGTCAATCAGGAAGAAACTGGGGAAGCTCCTTAAAAGTGCTAAAGGGAAGTCCGGTTACTCGATGAGTGTCTGGAATGTCTCTCGCTCAAGTGGTCTTATTCTCCAGTGCATGCTCAATTCTCCTGGAAGTGTACCCCAAAATATTAAACTTCAGGCTGCAGAATACATTCAGCAACTCGTAGAGATTGATCTTCACACTGAGGAATTCCGACGCCAGAACGCGATTTACGCTGAAAAAACACAAGACCCAGGTGACAGTCTGGTGATCACCCTAGACTACAAAGAAAAGGGCACATTGCCACAGGTTCCGCAGGAAGGCAATAGCCATTTCTACAAGCAGGGGAAATACAGTTGCTTGGGGGAAAAGGGACACAGATACCCAAAAGGAAAAGAAAGCAGCGTCAGTGTAAGGGGTGCGGTGGGGTTGACCACGACTTGCGCAACTGCCCTAGATCAGAATTTGAAAGCAGCACCAGTAGCATCATTACCAGTAGTGACAGTATGTGTACCAGTATCAGTAGTACCTGTGCTAGTAGCAGTACTTCCAGCACTCCCAGTGACGTGTAGCAATTAAGAACTTCAGCAAAATCAATGATTTTTATAAAAAAGAAAGCACATCATTGTATTATCAGTACTGCCTATTAAGCACCTGGTCGAACTTAGTATCACTACCATTCTCCTTATACTACAGGTAAGCTCTTAGGGAAAATATGGAATTTTCAAACTAGCGGTGAGTAAAATCACTTCCCAGACACGGAATTGCATTTTTTGAGTACAAAATATCTTGTGAAAAGTGGTCGGATTCACACTTAGGGACCGTCAGATACCCGTGGCCCAAAATTGTACCCTACTTTTGGCACGTTCTCATATTATTCTTTTAAATTTTTTTTTTTGATGTGGGAAAAATAAATACTACCCAGAATTTCATATTATTCAACAGTCAATCTGACTGGTAAAAACAGGTTAGCTTTAACACAGTAAAAACCAATCACACTGCAGAGAGATTACCGCTATTAGTTGACATCTCAGTTTGAGGGGAGTAAAAAAAAAATAACAAAAAAACAAGGGAACAAAAATCCATCCCTTTTTTTTTTTTTTTTTCCAAAAACAAGAATCAAAAACACATGCGTCCAAGCAGTGAGCTAGGACATGATAGATTCAGCAGACTGACTCATAGATAATGAATCAGAGCTAATTTTCTCCACACTGCAATGAATAAATCAAGTTGGGCCTTTATGGCACGCTTGAGTACAGGATTGAGAAAGCAATTAGAGAAACTTTTTTTATTCCGTGCGTTAAAAATAAGTATCCCGAAGACATGTATAAAAAAAAGAGTGGGGGAAATACAAAAGCAAGTTAAAACCCGTTCACAAGAAAAAAAACTGTGAATGTTAGAGTACAAAAACCTTGCATTGAATGAAGAGAAAAAAGTGTTCAACTTACTTACAGCAACCAATAGTGCAACCATTGTTGCAGGTTGCAACGGAAAGGTCTCTGAAATACACGTGGTAGGTGCTCCATGCGTGAGTCCCGTTAAAAGTGCATTCCTTATCGCACATGTTTTTACACATAAGAGGATTGATCAAAGGGATTGGTTCCCATCCGTGAGCTCCGCTAATCTGAACCTGGTTTTCCCAAGAAGCAAAGAAGATTGCTTGTAAGTCATGATTGTTATTGAACATGATAACAACTGGTAACACGTTAGCAGCTTGCCATGACATCTTCGGGTGAGTTGCTAAATCAAAGAAGTAGTGAGTTCCCATTCCTGAAAAACAAGATCCCTTCGTCCAACCTTCAGCAACTGCTTGAGAAAGATTAAGAGGCAATGACCTGTTTACTGCATTTGGTTGGATTACAACACGATCACCAATAATATGATGTTGTGTTTGGTTGAGGCAGGGGTTAGCACGAAATGCTACTCCCAGTCGATAGTGTTTGTCTCCTAATTTAGTAAAATACCCAGCATCAATTAGATTCTGAGGAGGAGGTGCCCAAAACACATCAACACTAATACCTGACAACTCGCCAGTTGGAGTGTAATATAACGTTGTTGGGTTGTCTTCCGATCCGTTGAATCCCTGTGAACCCTTCAGTGAGAACGGGAGTCCGAATTCAGTGCATGATGGGCTGTCAGATACCCATCCTGCTGTCTTTGCTTCCACTTCAGTGATTGGTAACTTAACATATTTTGTGTATGTTCTGATCATTCTGTCACCTACGTCACCAACGTACACTGCTTCACTCACTCCAAACGCTACAGCTGCAACAGCTGCCTTCATTACGAATGACATTTTAATTTCGTGTGGAAAACTGGTGTCAGAACTGAAAATGTATAAAGAACAGTGCAGAAAGAAACGAAAACACCAGCGGGAATTCAATTTGATAGAAAACTCTTACTATCTGAGAGATTGAAGTACACTAACGAGTTGTTAATAAAGATAGGCTTGGAGTAGATGAATACCTTCAGAAGTACTCTTGCTTGAGAAACAAGTTCAAGTAGTACCTATCACTTCTAATAACAACACTCATCAACTTTCAAAGCTGACTACCGCAATTCTTAAAATCGCGGTGCAGGCGGTGGTGGAATACCTCTCGCATTAACACCAAAAGTCTTTGCTAAGCACTGAGCAGCTGTTTGATAATAAGTTCGGTAGTAGTTGTCGTAGTATTGACACAGTTGGTGATGTGCTGAAGATAAGCTCATCATAGGCTGTGGGAATATAGGCTGTTGATGGGGAAAAGGAGGAGGTTGAAACTGCTGCGGTTGAGAACCGAAAGCCATCTGAGGTACCTGAGGCTGTGGCTGTGAGCTGTAAACCGTCTGAGGTACTTGAGGCTGCTGAGGCTGTGGCTGTGAACCGTAAACCATGTGAGGTTGAGGCTGAGAACTGTAAGGTTGCTGGGGTTGAGGCTGTGAATCGTAGGCCATCTGAAGTACTTGAGGCTGCTGAGGTGGAGGCTGCTGAGGTTGATAACTATATGCCATCTGAGGATGTTGAGGTTGTTGGGGTACTCCGTCTGCTCGCTGTCTCTTTATTTGTTGTTCTGGTTCACTGCTGTCATCAGTTTCTTCAGATTCACTGTCAGTCTCGTCGGGTTCACTTTCGTCGATCTTTTTTATTAATCGTCTCCTGGCGTTGCGGGGAACCTTAGTCGGAGCTTGTTCAACCTGACTTTGCTTATGTGTCTCAAATTTTTCTTTATCACCTTCATTAGTTAAAACACCCTCCATATAACTTGTACTAATATCAGTGAGATTAGTTGGCAGTTGAGATAATTCATTGTCAGATCCGAGTTGCTTTCGAAAACTTCGTAAAGTCTCCAACTCATTCAATGGAATGACACTTATCGCTAGTCCTAATGATCCGTACCTACCTGTTCGACCTATTCTGTGCATATATGTTTCACCTCCTTGTGGTATGTCTGTACTGATTACTACGTTAACACGAGTCATGTCAATACCACGGGCAGTGACATCAGAGCTGACTAATACTCTGATATCAAATGATGCGAATCTTTTTATAACTGATGTCCTTTCTTGTTGTTCTAACTTACTGCTCATTAAGTCTGCAGTTATCCCTTCTTGACAAAGTGATATTACTAATTCTTGTGCGAATTCAATAGAGTTGCTGAAGATCATACATTGTGTGAAGGGAACATTTTTTATAATCCGAGAAATTTCTTTTTTCTGACAATCCCTAGACGACTGAACAGAGTAATACTCAGCCACACCTCGAAGAGACACCTTTTGATCATTAATTGCAACAGTTCTCGGAGTCCTCATGTAAGTCCCTAATATTTCAAGTAAGGCTGGTGTGTATGTGGCTGAAAACGTACAAACTTGCTTTCTCTCTGGAAGGCTTCTGTATATTGCATTTATGTCACCCATCGTGTTTGGGTTGCCAAGCAATGCATCAACCTCGTCAATAAAAAATAATTTGATCTTTCCTGTGTAAAGGGTTCCACTATCACATAAGTCTTTGATGCGACCAGTCGATCCAACTACTACCTGACATGATTTTAAATTTACTTTATCTTTGGATTTATTTGTTCCTCCAATGAAAGTGTGACATTGTAAATTTTTTATTTTTTTTCCAACATTTGATATAATTCCACTGATTTGTAATGCGATTTCTCTAGTTGCGGTTAAGATGAGTGCTTGTGGTAAAGCGCTAGCTTCATCTATTGATTCCAAAGTCAGTACAGTAAATATTAATGTTTTTCCTGTTCCTGCCTTACCATGCACGATAAGATCAGCACCCATTAAGCCTATTGGTATGGATCTAAGTTGAATAGGAGTTGGATGGATATAACCTGCCTCTCTTAATCCATCTTTTACCCTTTCTGAGATGCTCATTTGAGAGAATTCGACTCCCTGGGTCTCATCTGTGATGACGTCTTGTGTCCGAATTCTGTTCGACATTTTTTTTTTCTTCTTTTTTTTTTTTTTTTTTTGATTAATTCTGATTTGTTTTTTTTTGAATATCCAAACTTTACTTACATAACAGTTTTTCCAAAACAAGAGGGATTTTTTTTACTGATGTTGACCTGCACTTAATTAAGAGAGTATTAGGTATTAGAAAAATCTTTATGGCAAAAAAAAAAAAAAAAAAAAAAGCTATTTAGATTAGCTTTTAATAATTTCGTTGAATGCAGACAGAAATCCTGTCGCACGGGGCATGACCACAAAGAAATAACGGCTTTCAATCCGAATGGTTTCTTCTCCGACTACGTCGGTACAAAAAATAAAATAAAATAAATCTGCGACAATAAGTTGCTTAGGTATCAGTCGATATGTTTAGAGACACACATCTGTAGGATGAGATTTATTTTTTTTTTCCTCGTCAGAACATTTGATTTGAGAAAACAAATACTAGCTAGCATTTGCTTTATTTCTTTTTTTTTTTTTTTTTATTATCGTGGAGCAGTTTGTATTTTGAGTCTAAACTGGAAAATGCTTTCTTGTATTCAGAGCCGTATGTGTCGATCAGTTTTCTGTGAAGGAATTCTTGTTCCTTCTGATCTTCAACAACACTTAATCCCAGTGATATTATTGAAAAGGTACGACGTGTGGGTTTTTGATGAGCATCACGCGGTGAAATCCACGTTCGCTCAGCAACAATATCTTCAATCGCCTTTCTTATCATCTTATATCTCTCAGTGTGAATATAATTTATAATAACAAAATCAATTAATTCCTCTCGACGTATTCGACCCATTTTTATTATCTTTTCACAGACACCGTCAAATTGATCAGATGTACTAAGGCAAACCATTCTAACTATTTCTCGTAAGAATACTTTGGATGGTCTTGAAGTTGGGATTTTCGATTCATCAATGCCGCTAATCAAGTTTAAAATCGCGTTGGCTTCTTTTGGATGAGGAATCTCATTTGGATTCACACCTGAAGTCAACACCTCAATTGATAAAGGACCAACCAAAACACAACTCTTATCATCAGGTGTTAACTTCGACCAACTTCTTTGATGATTTTCAGCATGACCGCATACTCCACAAGGATGACCACTACCTACATTATACCAAGAAACGATCCTTTGTAGCATTGCGATGTTCTTTATTTGAGCATCACATCCCCATCGAAAGAGGTATTCAGGAAACCTTTTTGAATTAAGTGATACAGCCTGACTAAGTAAGCGTCTTATCCCTGAGTAGTTTATCATTCTATTATCAGCTTTCATTTGCTGTAGTAGTTTATCTGCTTTTACTATTTCACTACCGTTGCAAAGTATATCAACGGCATGGTTAAGGAGATGATCGTTAACAGGTATTTGTAATCGTTTTGTATCGTCAAGTATCCCCAATAAGACAGTTGAGGAGACTTTTAGACACCAGACGGCGCGGTTTTTGATGTTGGAAAATTCATGAATTTCCACAGAAGAAGCATTTAATGCTGTTTTTATCTGAGATCCCAATGACGAAACCATATAACACAAACGGATTATTTGAGAAGCGAAGGGTTCATCAATAGTGATGTTATCTTCGGTCATCCACTGCTGTAAAAGTTCTAACTTTTGAATGAGTGCTGCGGGACTATCATCGGCAAACTGACGTGTCACTGAACCGTCAACAGGATGTTCAAATTCTTGCATGACTTTTGCGTGTGATTTAGAAACAGTTTTGACTCCCTTGTCAAAAGATACTCTTAGTGACGATACTAACAAGGTTGCAACTCCCAAGTCTATAGGCTGATTCCAACTTCTGAAATAGGACTGAGCCGCAAGAAATAAAGTCGGAGATATACTCGCTTTACCTGAATGCGATTCTTTCATTTTGATCACAACTGATTGTTTCGCTGCCATTACAGGGGGTATTCTGTTTTCAATCATCGTCGAAAGAGCTTTTTTAAAATCCGTACTGTCATTCGAATTGTCGATTGCTTCACAGATATCTGATACACTTCGACCACTTTTTTTATATCCAACAGCCCATTTTTGTAATTTTTGAATGGCAATCCTCCGATCGACTGTCATTCGGCTGCAAGTCTACTGTAATAACAAAAAAAAGGTAATCCACTACAGTCGCTTTAATATTGAAGTAGTTTTCTCGTAATTCTTATTTCTCAATCTGTTGTCCAGTGTGTAAATAACCAACAACGTTTTCGATAAAACTTTTATAAATTTAAGTGTAGAGTTGAAAGTAGGGGGGAGATAAAAACACATCATCTAAACTAGGACGAGATTACTTACTGGAAAGGAAGAATCTCGTCACGAAAAAAAAAAAGAAAAAAAAGAAAGCACTTAAAGCTCTCTAGACAAGATACTCAAATCTCCTTTTTCTTTTTTTTTTTCTTTTAAAGTTGAACTACAGAGAAATAAGGAAGTCTATTATATTACATATTGTGAATGAGCATCGGGTTAACTCCACAGCAACGTAAGTTGACCCATGTTGGTTATCAAAAGTCTTCTTTCTCCTTTTTGGAGAATAAAATTGTGGGGACGACAACAAAAAAAAAAAAAAAGGGGGAAAAAACATATGTAAACTGTAAAGAGTAAAAGAACGGGAGGGAAAAAAACACGATAACTATGACACGCACTAGCGAACTGCTGGTTAGGGTACTGAAGAATGAAAGAAAGACGAATAGCACTGTTGTGAGGAGGGAACTAATTTTTGTTATTAACTCCGCCTCCGGGAGATCGCAATGTTACCTCGGATTGGTTTCGTTTGAGACACGCTGCGCGTTGCCCCCGCTGTGTTTTTTTTTTTTTTTTTTTTTTTGGTTCACATTTCAAAAACATTCAATCTCTACCAATCAAACATAAGTTTTACTACACACCTGCAGGTACTGTTGGTGGTGCTGGTGTCTGACTGTATACTGGCACAGATGCTCGCTTGGGTCTTGCAGCATTCTGGCTTCGTAAAATAGTAGCGACTCCCAATGTTCTGATAGGCGGTCGTGGAAGAGTTGTATTGGCTCCCTGTTTTTGTTATTGGTTCATCTTATTACACAATCACTTAGTGAAGAACTCGTTATCTAAACATACCCTGTTGGACTGACGATGAGAAAAACTACGGCGGAAATTATCACTCTCGAGTGCAGCTGCCTGTTGCCGTCTCTCAACAAGACGTTCACTCGAGACACGCTGATGTAGAGCTGTGACGAGACTTCTACGAGTGGTGCTGGGTTGTGATGCAACTCGTTTGCGCCGTTTCCGACTTTTCTTTTTGTGTTTTGTTGGATTGATAGGAGTGGCAGCATTCTCAACTTTAGCAACTTCACTACCATCAGTTGGTTTATCATACCAAGGAAGTGATTCATCAGCAGGCTGTTTCTTATCCCAATCGTGCATATCGACGTTTAGAGATTTCGACTGCGCTGCTAACAATTCGAGTTCCTCATTCTCTTCGATAGGATCGTCATCCTCAGCGTCACTTTCGTAGTTGAAATCAGCTGCTTCTTGTTCGTCTTCTTTGTGTTCTTGAGAGTCATGTTGTTGATTTGATGATTCATTCGATTCAGTAATCTGAAGTTTATTATCAACTGTTCTCTCAGAAGTACTACCAGACTGCAGAGGTTGTTGTTCTTCAAAAGCGATGGTTTGCTGTTTTAGATTCTGTGACTTCATATCAACTGTGTCAGAACTACAAGACGCTACTTTACAATTATCAGATTCTTGATCTGTTTGAACAGGTGCTAATGATTCATCAACGAGGTCTAAATCAGTAGTGCTGTCTGTTGTATTTCTTTCATTTGGTTTAGTGTTTACAACAGAACTGCTGTCACTATCAGTCGACTCGTTTGGATCTAATTCTGCTCCAGCTGTATGATGTGCTCGCTCTCCTAAGAAGTCTCTAGATTCAACAGCAGTGTCAGGGAACATTGTTGGATCAATAGAAGAAGTTGATTTCTTAGTATTTTCATTTAAAGAAGAAGATTGCACTGACTGCTCCATTGGAGGGGGAGGAGGAAGAGGAGGAGTTGATGTTTGAAGTACTTTAAAAACATTACCGCCATCAGTTTCAATATCATCTTCACATTCGTTGTCAGAGCAACTCTCTTCTTCATCCAAGTCCTCCTCGTAAAGATCATCTTCGTCTTGAGCCTCATCAATATTAATATCAACATTATAGTCGCCGTGTTTTAAAAGAGTAGCGGCATCTGTTTCATCTTCGTCTTCGTCTTCCGCAGACTCTTCGAATTCTTCGTCTGCTAGTTCATCCTCACCCAAGTCTTGCATGCTATTCTGATCATTGTCAACACTCTCTGAATGATTCGTATCCTTCTCATCAGTTTTTTCAACATATTGAATAACTTCCTTGTTGTTTACTATTATTAGTTTTGCTTCTAATTTCGGTTGTTTTTCGCAACTGCTTTCCATGTCGAGTTCCCGTTCTTTATTATTCTGTGATGACACAGAAGCTGATGCAGGTCTTGCTGACTGACTAGGACCAAGTCGATCAGATATGCCGCTTACAGGACTACTCTCAGGAGGTGCAATGGGTTGTGGAGTAGCAGACTTTCTTCTGTCGTCACCAACGTCGCGTGTTATTTGTTTTTGTTTTAAAATGTCCCATTCGGTGAAGGTGTTCAGCGCAGAATCAGACTCAGAAGAATCTTCTTTTTGTAGAAATCTTTTACTGGTTCTCTGTAAGTGTGAGTGAGTACTGTGATTTAAAACATTACCAGAAATTAATGATGTTCTGTGTAATGATATTCCGTACTGGTCAATAGTGCGTGGCATTTCTCCAGTCTCACGACCAGTGTGCATGGCTGTGAGCTCTGAAACCATAGACTGAACAAATGCTTGGTTTGGATTAATGTATTCATGTACAGCTCTGAGTAACATCAGTCCTAATTCTTGATATTGATTTATAGTGTAGTTACCATCTCCTAGTGGTGATGCTCCTAAGAAAGAGGCTTCAATCGTGTATGATAGAGCGACTCCCAATTCTGACCAATTTACTACTCTCGCAGTACCTTCTTTCTTTTTGGTAATGTGAAAGGTGCATTCTTCAAAAGAAAATTCAGAACTTAACTTTGACATTATAAGAGGCAGAATCTTTTCACAATACGGATATTTTGGTGAGGCTTTTAATCTGTATCGACGAGCATTGCTGTTGCCATACATAAATACATTTTGTTTACGAGAATGACCATGGATGTCAAAGAATAAAGAAACTTCACCTTTAGCAATTAATTTTCTGATATAGTTTTTCGTGTGGTATATTGTTGGATGGAGTGCCTCATTTGGTTGTTTCCAACAACGGTTGAGATCATAACCGTTGTTATCACAGCGATAACTACCAATAGCAACACCATCTGGATTCAACATTGGAATTAGTATTACTCGATAGTGTTCGAGAATGTCTATTGACCACGCTTTGTTACTAGTCAAGAAATCAAGAATTCCCTTCACTACCCAAGAGGCATTCGCTTCTCCTGGATGAACCCTTCCAGAAATAACCAAATATTTCTTCGTTTTCTCACTATTCTTATTCCGTTTATTCCGTTTGCTGATTTTTATAATATCACAACGGCGTCCCTGGACCGTGGTACACAGAACTTCTCTCTTGAATTTATAAAAATGTTGTCTTTTAGATGCTTCATCAAGTGATCGTAAGTAAATTTGTAAATCCGTATAGGTAAACGGATAGCAATAAGCAAAATAATAAATATCATTATTGTCTAATAAGTCTATCTCGAATGACATCGCGTAGAGCTCTCTTGCTGTAGAATTTGATGATGGTTTTCCAAGTCGATTCTTGAAGTAGCAAATATTGTTTCCAACTGCAGTCCATTTCTTCATCTTTCGAGAATAAAAACATGGTCGGAGACCTTTATTGTATAGACTTGATGATTTTACGAAGTTCACAAGATTGAAAGTATAGGTACTCGGGGAACCGTTTGTAACACTGAAATTAAACCACTGCGTGCTTCCTCGAGCATTGGCATCACTCGTAAGTTCTAAATCGTATTCGAATTCGGTTACTTGAAAAGCCTTTGCAAGATTTCCAGATTCAAACTCAGATGAAAACAACAACGTGTTTACTGGATCTTGTATAGAGACTGGTTCATTAGCATTATAAACGCATTTATCCCCAGGAGGTCTTGAATGAAAATGATCACATTTTGTTCTAATCAATTCTTTTTGCATAGGTGTGATTCCATCTCCTGCTCTTTCTTCAAAAACATCAGAAGACGTCATCCTGGACATCGATTGCTTTGGGAAGTACATCGAATTGTACATCTCTGAGAAATCACTTTATCAGTTGGTGAGAAGGACACCACTCTTCATTTATTTTATTTTTTTATTGGAGTTGCTAGCGGATGAATTGATAAGTTATAAAGTTAAACTAAGAAAAATGACAACAAATACATCAAAAACAAAAATGTCAACAGCTGATCAGCTTATAGAAGTCGTTGTCGAAACCGGGTCACGTACTGTAGGATGTTATTATTTAGATAAACAGTGAACTAGTGTATTACACCCATCGCTGTCTGAAAAGGAATAATTGTTTTAACTTTTATATCAACAAGAAACTTGTAACACAACAAGGAGTAAGCCACAACCTTTTTTTTTTTTTTTTTTTTTTTTTTTTTTTTTCCCTAATGCAGCAAGGCTTGTTTTGATTATAGAAAAAAAAAAAAAGAAAAAAAAAAAAGCAACCAACCACATGATGAGACTAGGAATTATTTACTATTTGTAAACATTAAAGCAACCCCCAGCATAATTATGGTACAACAAGCTTGCTGCATGCGATGATTTCGGTATTTTCACTTCAGCGTTTAAAAGCTGTACTGATCAACTCAAGATATCATAAATTGAAGACATTGTGACTGGCGATTATTATCGGCATGCGAATATGGGTGTCAACGGCTTCAACAGTTTTTCAATAGTTTTCAAATCTCGTCTGTTTCAAATGTTTTTTTACGATGGCTGGGGTATTGCAATCCTTACCAAAAGGTAAGTAAAATATTAACCTTATTGACGATGCAAACAAGAAATAAAAAAAATATATTTTTTTTTTTTTAAAAATTTCGTTCCGTTTTTTTTTTTTTTTTTTTCGTTCTTTTTTTTTTATTATCATTTTTTTTTTTTCATGAGATTCTTATTTTTTATTCGCTTTTGAACATTTGTGAGGTTCAATAAGTTTAGATTGCGAAACATATTCAATGTGCTGTAAGACTTGTGACGGGCAAGAAAGAAAAGATCACCATCGGAAGGGCTGTGTTGGTAAGGACCTGTTTTTATGAGTCCGTGCCAACAAAAGGACATGGGGGCGGGATACCAAAATACAGATTATTGATAAATCCTTTTTACTATCTAAGAATACAAAAAAAAACCAAAAAAAAAAAAAAAAAAAAAAAACCGTACACAGGTTCAGCAATTGGAATGTAACAGCACGTTCTCTATTCTCATTTGACTGTGTCTGTTGACACAAAGATAAAAGTGTCCTGTAGCAGAAGTTTTTACATATGGTACAAGTGACTGGTATGAAAGGAAAGAAAAAAAAAAAAAAAAAAAAAAAAAAAATTGTGAGAAATATTCCCACAGGTCAAAGCTTTCTGTCACATGCATGGCCGCACCAGAAAGAAAGAGTCGATCTCCAATCCATCGGGTTGCTTTATCTCATTAATGTAGAAATCCATTTATTTCACTCTCTACGCTCTTCACCAAGATTCCAATTTGCAATTTGGACAACTAAAAGGTACGTGAGCTCACGTATTTTGATTCGTTGTTTCTCTCTTACCCCCCTCGGTAAGTAAATTATTTTAGGGTATCACACACAAAGAAAGTGAATGGGGAAAAAATAAAATAAAGAAACAAATAAGCTGAAGAAAGAAGCAAGTGGGAGATAGAAATGGCAGGAAAAGACAAAAAAAAAAAAAAAAAAAAAAAGGATGACGGCATCAAACATTTTACTGAGTCTTTTTCTCTTTTACGGTTTTTCGTTCCTTTGCGACAACATCACTCTCGTAACGAATCATAACTATTTCAGAGACTTCCCTTACTATTTCTAGAGCTGTCTGTAAATCTTCTTTTGTGTGACCAGCAGAAATACAAAATCTCACACGTGATTCAATCAATGGTGTCGCTGGATAACCAACAACAACAACAGCCAGACCTCTCTTCATACATTCCCTGCTGAAGGCAGGCATCTTTGCCGGGTTGTAAAGCAAGGCTGGGATTACCGGAGAAGCATCTGTTGTGTTGTTTTATGTTTTTGTTTCGGTGTATCAGCAGCACTTACAAAAAAAAAGAAGAAGAAAACTATACACACCATCACCATAAACAGTTAACCCCAATTTGGTTAAACCTTCTCTGAAGAAGCGAGCGTTGTCGGCAATGCTGCTGATTGCTTTTTTACCAAGATCAGATCCATCTCTACCCATAATAACTTCGAGAGCTGAAACAGCTTGTTGAGCTGTAGCAGGAGCCAGTGATGTAGCGTACAGTGAACCTCCAGTGTTAGCACGAAGCATGTTGATAAGTTCATTGCTTCCAGCGACATATCCACCAATAGATCCAAAAGACTTGGTGTAAGTTCCCATTAATACGTCGACGTCATCTGGGTTAACATTGCGGTACTCGCAGACACCACGACCAGTCTTACCAATTGCACCAATAGAGTGTGCTTCATCAACAAATAATAAACATCCATACTTCTTTTTAATATCAACAATTTGCTGAAGGTTTATAATCTCACCTTCCATAGAATAAATTCCTTCACAAATTATTAAAATTCGAGACCACGGAGTATGAGTTCTTGGCTGACCTTCCCAAATAGATTTTCTGATTATGTTTTCAAGTTGTTTAAAGTTATTGTGTTGGAACACTTTGATTCGTGAGCTTCCTCCACGGGAGCCTGCAACTAACGACGCGTGGTTTAGGTTGTCACTTATAATCAAAGAGCCCTTTCCAGCAATCAGTGGGAGTGTTGTTGAGTTAGTAGCGAAACCCATTCCAATGACCAATGCTGCTTCTTTTCCAACAAACTCTGCTGTCAACAATTCGAGCTTACGAAGTGGAGCAGTACATCCAAGCTCTGATTTTGGAGAACAGCTGGCAACGCCAAATTTCTTAATACTATTCTTAACAGAGTCTACTACGTATGGAGGATTCTCAGCGAATCCGAGATAGTTATAAGATGATAAATTAATACAAGGAATCGTCTTACCGGTTAACTTAAAAGTAATGTTATAATCATCACTCTTTCTCTCCATCACACCAATATGAGCAGCAGGTCTTGTGTTGATAGGTCTGTTCCAACAGTCACGAATCCTGTAATACAACCTTCTGGTATAAAAATCGTCGAAGTCCCTTAGTAGAGGAGCGTATCCCTTTGCCGTTTTTCTTTTCTTTGAAGGGAACACTTGTCTGAATGTCTCTCTTATATATCCCATAAGCATAAGTACTCCATATCCTAAGTATGTTGTAAATGATATCCAAAATGGGATATGATTGTCTTCCGCGAAGTCTTGTTTTGACATTTTTTGATGTGCTTCCTGCATGACAATCAAATAGGTTGTAGCAATTGAGATTCAAAGACTTGGGGTGAAAATACTAATAATGAGATAATGGGATAATAATGAGATAATGGGATAATAATGAGATAAAACATCCTCCCCCCCTTTTTTTTTTTTTTCCTTCTCGTTTAGTTAGCAAAGTCTGGCACCAAAATACCATTCAGATAAAAAGCCTTATACTTTATTGATCAGGCATTAATAAGAATAAGCTAATTACATACCCGCAATCCTTATCCCGTTGACGTCAATCTAGTGACCGCGTCTTGGAGAGCGTTATTGCAGTGGAGAGAAGACTCCTCGGCATGACTTTTCTCAATAATAACAATACCAGTTTCTTCCCTTCAGTGCAACAAAAAAAAAAAAAAAAAAAAAAAGTGGGGCGTAACACGGAAAATGCCTATTCCAAATGGAATTCTGAAAAATCATACGTATCCTAAAGTTAAACTATGTTTCCGTTCCTAAGAAATAAAATCAAAAGAGGTTCAGATGGGTTGTAACTTTCAGGTCGTAGCAAGTTCAAGAGACAAAAAAAAAAAAAAAAAGAAAAGAAAAGAAAAAGGGTAAAAAAAAGACACTTTAGCCATTGGTTCGATGTTCTTATTTTTAAATAAAAGATTTTTCAAAGACTTGTTCTAAAGTGCTGAAGAACTGTTTCTTTGGATCGCAATCCCCATTTTTGGGGTATATGTTGTACTTTTCATAATATGGGTGCCCAAAAAACTTGTTCTCCGGGAAAAAACCGAAAGTGCCCAAAATCTCCGTAAAATCGATGCTTGTACCCCCCCCTACCCCCCCCCCCCCCCCTTTTTTATACCCACCGGAATAGATAATTTCTTTTAAAAGTGTCACTGTGAGACCTCAAAGAAAGCCGCACGTCCTCGGCAAAAAGAAGCCTGAGATGCTGACAAAAAGTCGATCTGTTAGTGAAACCTTGCCACTTAGCTTAGCTCTTCCAAAAACAACCAAGGCGGAACAAGATTGACTGCATCGAAGGTGGAAACCGACAGCGTGCGAAGAAGAAAAAAGTAAAAGACTTAGGTAAAGCATACAACAGGTTATTAGGGAATAACCGCCGTCACATGGAAGAGTGATGAGTAAACCAGGGGCAATAATTACAACTTGGTCCACCGGGCTGGTGACAATGTTCCAACGTAGCATGCTAGGGCTAAGACAAGAGATGCGCCTGACGCGGGTGGAGTAGAGTCTTGTTATATTTTGGAGCGCAACGTTTTCGAACTACCCACAATATACCCGTCAGGAGGCAACTTGTACTTGGCTTACAATTTTAAAGACTACCGGTTTTCTCAGATAGAATTCCAGCAGACAAAGAAAAGTAAAAGAACTGTACTAGCATGTGGTTTCTTCCCGGCATCTTCGCTTCGGCGAAAAAAAAAAAAAAAAAAAAAAAAAAAAAAAAAAAAAAAAAAAAAAAGAAAAAAAAAAAAAAAAAAAAAAAAAAAAGGGAAAAAAAAAAAAAAAAATGGCAGTGGAAAAAGTTACAACTTGTAGTGAACAGCGAAAAAAAATCATCACTTCCAGTTTCTGTACACACATTATCCTGATTTACAAGTTCCCAAAGCCGGGTTCGGTATATTTTGGACCACTTCGGGGTATTTTGGGCCACTTTGGGGTATTTTGGGCCACTTTGGGGTATTTTGGGCCACTTTGGGGTATTTTGGGCCACTTTGGGGTATTTTGGGCCACTTTGGGGTATTTTGGGCCATTTGCAAAAAAAGTGGGGTATTTTGGGCCATTGCCCTTTATTATTTTAATAAAATAAAAAAAAAACATTTAAGACATCAAAAACAATGGGTAGATCATAATGTAAAGAGCATCTATGAACAGACCCAAACAGGGACTGAGGTAAGGACAAGGACAAGGTAAAATAAAATAAAAGTGTTTAAGTGATGCGAATCACCAGGTCAACCCTTCATGTGTTCCTGCACACTCGTAAACTCGAGGGGGAAAAAAAATGCGCAACTAATTAAAATATTTCTCCAATCTACTAACATTTCATTATGTCAGTGAGAATGGACAGTGTAACAACAACAAAAAAAAAAAATACAACAAATGGTAAAAGACTAAATTTAGAAGGTTGCTCTATTAATTACTACAGGGAGCTGGTCTTCGGACGCGCAGATAAATCTTTTCCCCAAATGATTAAAACGTACTACGGACTACTCCTTCCATGATGCGTGCAATTCTTAGTGAGATGCAACATCACGAATTATTCCTAACTCTTGATTTAGGTCTGCCTCATCATGTGGGTTATCAAAATAAGCAAAGCCACTTATTCCAAGTGCAATGAAGAAATTAACTCCCATGACAATACCAGCCAAGCCAATTCCATAGGAAATGATGATGACGATTCTTTTGTAGTATATTTTGGAACATCCGTACTGCAGTTTGCACTGACCACTCCGACTGTGTATTTATCTGCTGTGCCCGTCAGTAAAGACATCCAACTACTCATGTAGTATATTACTACAGGTCTATCACCAGGTCTATCACCAGGCCTATCACCAGGCCTATCACCAGGTCTATCACCAGGTCTATCACCAGGTCTATCACCAGGCCTATCACCAGGTCTATCACCAGGCCTATCACCAGGTCTATCACCAGGTCTATCACCAGGTCTATCACCAGGCCTATCACCAGGTCTATCACCAGGCCTATCACCAGGTCTATCACCAGGCCTATCACCAGGTCTATCACCAGGTCTATCACCAGGTCTATCACCAGGTCTATCACCAGGTCTATCACCAGGTCTATCACCAGGTCTATCACCAGGTCTTCTGCTTAGCAAAATACCAATCAAATCACAGCAGCAGCAGCAGCTGGCTCACTCGCATATATATTGCCATTCTCTCTCGTGCGCCTCCTTCCTCTTCATTCGCTTCCCCCATTTACCTGCCAACCTCCAACCCCGAGTAGCCTCCCACAACAAGTTGTTCTACAACCGGACAGGATGTCACCCGCTACTTCAGAACTGTTGCAAGATGATCAGCTGCCCATTTTGTGGCGAACCGTCCTCACAGGTTCACCTGCTGCAGATGTCAATCTCCCAAACTCGACTCGGCCAGGTTCAAAATCCTGGGCTTCTCAACACTGACCGGCAAGTGGGATCGCGATCGGGAACTTATTATTGCCAACGAAATTCCTAACCTTGAAGCTCTCTTCACTTTGGCGTGTCTTCCGTCACTCACGTTGATCATAAGGTGGATGGAACAAACATCCAACCTTAGATTTTGGAAGTAAAGTAGGTGACATCGCCAATATCAATTGGTATTATTTTTAGTATTTTCATCATTATCAATCATCTTGAGCGTAGTTATTAGCGGATTTCCTGGTTTCTCGCACAGAGAGCCAGGTTTCCCAACATAGCGACGCTTCCGTTCGCTATCCCGCAATTAACCTATTGCCTCCCGGCTGTGATGGCACCGGGGAGACGCACCTTGTCACAAAGTCGCCTTTTCCGGTGGCGATTAACTCCGACCACTGCAAAACTTGTGTTGCATCGATTAGGCTTCCCAAATTTACTTGCTGCTGTTGCTGTTGACTGTTTTGCGGAAATTGTTGCTGTTGTTGACCATTTTGATGGAATCGTTGCTGTTGCTGCTGATAATTTTGCTGCTGCAGATTGTTTTGCGGGAATTGTTGCAGTTGCTGCTGATGCTGTTGTAGTTGGTTTGCTTGTTGCAACATCGACTCGTTCCGATACTGTTGCTGCATCGCTTGCCCTTGTTGCCGTATCTGTTGTCGCACTTCCATGATTAGGTGAGACTTTGTCTTATCCTGACCATTCTGATGCTGGGATGGATTATAAAAATTCGGATTCCCCTCAGCAGCACCATCTGAAACTCTTCTCCTTCCTCTGCATATTCTACCACACGTTTGATCTGCTCATCAGTTCTGTTATCGATGACCATTTTGTTGTTTAGTGGAAAAGAAACAAGAGTCTGATGGAAAATTAATTTTTACTTACAAAATGCAAAAATATAAACCAAACAAATCAATAACTTATCAACCCCTTTAAAAATACAACTACGACGATAATACCTCACACGAACAACAAAGCTTACGCTGGCTAACCAACTAGCTGCCTACTGCGTAGCAGTTCACCAAATAAACAATTTCTTTTACTTTTTTTTTATTCGCGACAAAAAATAAATGACACCCAAAGATGAATAATAAAACTAAACTATCAACAAGACAAAGCTTTTGGTATCTCTAACGCAGGCTCTCCATACGAATTCGATTTTTAAGTTTTGATTTCTTCAACAGTGTTTCCAATTAACATGCGAAGTGATGTCAATATACCGTGATAGCAAGATACACCATGACCGTGATCGCGCATATACCGTGATGTCAATTGGTGTGGACTTTTGCAAGATATCCGAAGCTTTTGAAATGCAAGGGTTCTTCCCAGAAAGAAGTTTCTACCTGTACTTACACTACACAGGTATTTTAGATGTCCTCAGAAGTCATAATCAAATGTATTTTACATTGGTTCGTTGATATAATTTTTAGCAACCGAACTCCCTTTTTTTGATTACACATAAAATGATTGATGTTGTCAACGTAATTCTTTAATTTAATTCTTTTTTTTCTTTCTTCTTGGGGAGGAGATGTAAGTGATGATTTTTATGAATCAAAAAAAAAGGTGTGTAGGGAGGAGAGAAGAATAAATACTTTTTAAAACAATTAATAATACAGTTGACCTTAAAGAAAGAAAAGACGGGGGGTGAAAAGGTAATATTCCAGGTAAAAACACTCTGCAAATGTAGTAAAAAAAACTCTGCATTATAAATTAAGTGGCCGAATTGAGTTTCAATTAATTTTTTTTAAAAGAATCGTGTCACCTGAACAAAGCAATTCAGGTTTACTATAACACGGAAAAGTGTTTCTCACATTACCTTCTAAAAGATTACTTCTCAATATAAACTTATTGGGGATGGGAAGGCAAAAAGAAATAAAAGAAAATACACGCTGGTATAATTTGTATTTTTTGAGTAAATAATTTTTTTTTTAATGTTTTCATTTTTTTCAAAAGAAATAGCTTTTTATTAAACCAGAAAAAACAAACAAAAAAAAAAAAAAAAAGGAAAACGAGAACATAATAATAATGGAGTGATTTTGCACAATAATGAAATTGCTTTCATATATAATTGTTGGATCTGACCAAGGAGAAGCAATGGAGAAGCACAGTTCTATCTATACGAGTAGGTATCCGTTAAGCACACCAACTATCACATGGGTGGCTCACTAGAAGTTTCTAAATTACGAAATCAACTATTCTACTCCACAAGGTTACTTTAATTACTATCACCAACACTGATACCGATGTGTGACTAGCTGACACACGAGTCTCGAACTAATAAACTTCTCTCTGTACTATAGAACATGTGACGGGCGATCATTAGGTGAGACTTTGTCTTATCCTGACGATTCTGATGCTGGGATGGATTATAAAAATTCGGATTCCCCTCAGCAGCACCATCTCAAACTCTTCTCCTTCCTCTGCATATTCAACCACACGTTTGATCTGCTCATCACTTTTGTTCATCACAGTGCCGTTCAACGCGAGGACGACGTCTCCCGGAGCTGCCTTGCAGCCTGCTGGTGCTGAAAAAATTAATCCGTCTTGGATTATCAAATTAGCAAAACAATCGACAACCATTTTGTTGTTTAGTGGAAAAGAAACAAGAGCCTGATGGAAAATTAATTTTTACTTACAAAATGCAAAAATACAAACCAAACAAATCAATAACTTATCAACCCCTTCAAAAATACAACTACGACGATAATACCTCACACGAACAACAAAGCTTACGCTGGCTAACCAACTAGCTGCCTACTGCGTAGCAGTTCACCAATACTTTTTTTTTATTCGCGACAAAAAATAAATGACACCCAAAGATGAATAATAAAACTAAACTATCAACAAGACAAAGCTTTTGGTATCTCCAACGCAGGCTCTCCATACGAATTCGATTTAAGTTTTGATTTCTTCAACAGTGTTTCCAATTAACATGCGAAGTGATGTCAATATACCGTGATAGCAAGATACACCATGACCGTGATGGCACATATACCGTGATGTCAATAGGTGTGGACTTTTGCAAGATTCCGAAGCTTTTGAAATGCCAGTAGAAGAAGAACTCTTGCTTCCCAGAAACAAGTTTCTACCTGTACTAGTATTGTCAGTCGTACTGTCAATCTCTATTGGAACAGCTGTAGCTACAGACTGAGAGGAAGGGAGTGGAGGGAATTCATCAGTACTTACAGGGGACGGCACTTCTAATCGAGAGAAGGCCATAGCCATTGATAAAAAGCTTAGAGAAGTTCGGTTCCCCCAAGTATTTCACTACAAAGAAACCTCTAGCACCTTTTGTTCGGAGGTGTGCTGCTTCCTCCACTGCAGCCTTGATAAGAAACCAGTTTGAATGATCCTCTGCAGTATAGAAGACTGTCGACGCTTCAGCTGCAATTCTCTCTCGTCCTAAGAATGTGGGAGACAGAAACGCGATTTGATTCTGAATTACCTTCCTTACCACAAACAACGCATTTGCCACCAAAAGTTGTTTTCGTATCGCCCATTCTCGAGTTTCACCAGGCCTATCACCAGGTCTATCACCAGGTCTATCACCAGGTCTATCACCAGGCCTATCACCAGGTCTATCACCAGGTCTATCACCAGGTCTATCACCAGGTCTATCACCAGGCCTATCACCAGAGACTCCGTTTATTTTATTGACTTTTTCCGCATTGTCAATATCAGGTACGCATAACTTTATTTCTTGCTGTTCCCAAATAGGGTTGAATTTGGATTTTTCAATGCACTTACCTTTTGCGGACCATTGACAGTGTTCAGCGCAACATCCTGGTAGGCCAGAACAACTGAATGAATAAGCCACGAATAAAATGATGCTGCTGACTTGTAGAGATTACGAAGCGATGTGGAGTTTACTCCACTTGGGCCAGTCGGAATACTAGTTGGGCAGGTTTGCCTGTCTACTAAACTTGATTCGTACTCTCTACTTACCCCCCAAAGTGTTTCAGCTATAAAGTCTTTGTCGAATAAATTCGTCGATTTGCAAACACCAGACTTGCAGTCTGTGTTTGAAGTGCAAGGCCTATGTAGTTGAATACTTTTACAAAGTTCTCCCTCACAAGTAACATCCATCTGTGATAGTCCGTATGGGTGTGCCTTACAGGTTTGGAATCGTACTCTGGCTTTGAAATCACTTCCAAGTAAATTGTTCATGCCTTTGAATAATACGCCGATTCCTTTGTCTTTTTCTGATAAGAATTTTTGATAAGTGAATTGTCCTATTTTAGCGACTTTAGTACCAAAGTTCATGTAGTCGGTTGAAATTGCTTCAAACCCACCAGGAGATGATGAACCAGAAATTAAGTTCCATTTGTACATTTCAGGTCTCTAAAATGCTTGTGTTCGGAGGAATGAATCTTCGATGTTCTCTCCAGTTTTTACCCAACTTTTCATTTCAGAGATATATTTTTCGGTAATGAACTGAAGTAATTCTTGCTTCTGTGGGAGGTGAATACGAATTGCTAACGGACTGTTTTCCATAATAGAAATCACTCCATTACATTGAATGGTGATAAGTGATATTTCATTCTTTGGAAGTTGAATATCGGGGAATTTTGGTAGTGATGCAAGCTTGTCAAAATGTGTACCACCACTCTTAAGGACACCATCCCATGCGCCTAACAATGGTTTATCTACGATAGCGTATTTATAATAGAAACCATCTTCTTCAATAAATCTATTTTTACATGTCGGCCCTGCTTGTTTTCGAAGGTGGTGCATTTGTTTATTGGTAGCGACATTGAACAGGCGCATTTAAAGTCAGTCTTATCTAGTTTTGAACAATTACCGACGGTAGGCTCGCCGCTCAGGTTGCACATGTCATAACTTGACACACACAGACCTTGACTTCCTCCTGTAATAGTGCAGTCAGAGTGCTGAGTACACGAAGCTCCACCAATTTGGATGGCAGTGCCATTCGTGTTAGGTATTGTTTTTCCACGTATAAATGCGTACGGCCCCCAAGTAGATTTTAAAAAGGGTGATGTTAGTGGTTTTTCTAAAATTAAATTCATAGGGATACCGAAATCGGATATCATGTCGTTGTCCTTATTATATTTAAAGTTATCAACAACACCATAAAATAGTTTATTTTCTTTTCTAATTTTTCTAGTGAAGTCAAGAGTTCCCTTAGAAATAAAACGAACGACGTCTTTGATAGGAAAGCAAAATTTTCCATGCCACCATGTTGTTTTCAGTCCAGAATTGAAGCATTTCATTTAATAAAGGCTTATGAACACGTATGCTGTACGACGTTCCTGCAAACAAATGAATAAGTCCGTCACACTGAACAGACACAGCATGATACTCTCCTTCGGGGTATTGTGCTGCAGGGAATTCTACAGCAGTCCTCTCAACGGGGACTTATCATTCGCAAGCAATCCATTCCATGGACGCATGACACCATTTCGAAGCAAATAACTTCCCGTAAACGCGCAACTGGTTCTCTCATACAGAAATAGCCAACCATATCCTAAGGCACGAAGAAGCTTATCATATAATCCATCTTCGTAGTCGAATGATCGATCTTCAGGTTTAGAAAACATATCAATGCTTGCCTTTGGAAAGCATACACCAATAGCAGTATTTGATTTACCTGGAAAATATGTTCCAAAAACTTTTATCAATTTGGTAATAAAGTCTGCTGGGCTGAAGCTTCCGACACCGACTGCCTCATTTGGATAGTAGCCGAGTGATGTGAGAAAAGATAACACATCGAACTGTTGCGACATGTCTAAACAGGATAAACCACTTGGGCAACTTGCATCAGAATCACATGGGGTTAGTATCCTACATCCAGCCCCAGTGCAACCAATGGAAATTCTTGGAAATCCTTTGTAATTTTGACAGCGTTCAATCCTAACTCGAAGAGCCATGTCTGTAAATGATGGTAAGACGTATTCAAAAGCACACGATCCCATCTTATCCCACGTGTCGAAGTCACATGTAGTTGGCATATCATACTTGCCATTTACAAAGTCTCCTACAGCGAATAACTCATACAATTTTGTAAAATCTCTTGTAAAAGTTTCTACCGAATCAAGACAACTGACATTAGCAACTGAATTCTTTTTAAATAATTTATTACCTTCAAAAATTAACATCATTGGATCAGATTGTATCTTTACGATGTCTCCATCAACCACATTGTGCCTTTAATGCTTCAATGATTGAGGAAACAACTCGTGGAAGAAATGCAGCATCAATATTTATATTCAGAGCCTCATTGTCGGGGAATAAAGAGAATGTTCCATCACATGTTGTCGTTATAATCGTGTCGAGTGATGTCGTCGCTTGAGCTGCTGACAACAGAAATAGCTCTGTAAAAAGAGCTATTGCTATTACCTTCATGTTTTTGTGTGAGTATTTCTGAGAACTTACAATTATCAATGTTTGAAAAAGTATAAAACAAATACAACAAAAACAGAAATATCGAAAACATTTTATTTTTTTCATCTTCTGATAAGTAAAAAGAAAAAAAAAAATAATTACAAAACTACGTCATGAATACAATGCAATGTTCAACTGCGTCCATTGTTGCTGGTGGTGGGCAATATGGGCAGAGAGTTCAAGGTGTTCTTCTTGTCCAACGAGGAACACACTCGCAGACAGAATACAGTCTAATAGTGAAATGGTTAAATAAATTGAAAAATTACTTTTCTGTTTTATGAAACAAGGCTGAAGATGAATCTTTCATAAAGTTGTAACGCAACACAATAATCAGCAGTCTGCCTCTAACAGTGCAACTCTTGTTTGGAAGTTGCTTCAGATATGGTGGCGACTGACTTCTCCTACAAGTCCAGTCTTACTTAATATTAAAGTGTTTTGGTTGACATCTTTGTAAGCTAGGGAAGATACTACACACATTCTGTGGACTGCCTACAGCTTTGCTCGGATGCCAAGTTTCTCAGGAGATAGTCTCGATTGTAATATAAGAAACCACGCAACAACTTGCTGCTTCGTACTAGGGTTGTGACTTTCTTTAATTGCCTTACTTGTGTAACTTAACCAAAAGGTAATCTCTTGGATATCAGTAAGCGATGAGAAGACAGATTCAAGAGAAACACAGACCTGTGTCAACACAGCAGTATGTAGACACTGCAGCAGGTTAACGAGGGAATGAACGTATAATTTTCTATAGTTGTTCATGCCTCGTCTTTTGTGTAGTGATAAACATGTTATTCTAAGAGATTCAACGACGTAGAGAACTAACCCAACTCCTGAAGGATGATCTGATTTCTGAATCGAATGAAACACGTTGTCATTCACTCGAGCTGATTTAGCTGCTGAAACGAAATTAAAATCCCATTTTTCAATTTTTTGACAAACTGCTCGAATATTTTTTGTAAATTCCCTCAACAATAACCGATGAGGTAAGAATCTCACATCTACAGTCATTCTACCATCGCTTAAAGGCCTAACAGGAATACACTCTTGAATATACTTACAAAACGACAACGCGGACATCAAACTCGGTATCTTTATTACCTTAACAATAAGATCATGGGCTGCAGTGACTACTACATCTGGATAGAGTTTTCCCTCGTGAATTTTTATAAATCTCATTAAGTCAGGAATGTGATAGGATAGATTGCCAGACTCAACAAACTTTGCCGCCAATCTTAATAAAAATAGTCTATAACAAAGAATCATAGTTTGGTAGGCTCCTCCAACTGTTTTCATTTTGTTTTCTGCCTCAATAATCCCAGAAAGTAATTCCTTGCTGTAGTGCGGAGACCATTTAAGTTCGAGTATCCCTACTAATACTTTTGTAGTTTTTTGCATTGTTAAAAAGTGTTGTCTTCTTGCTACAGCTTGTCTGTATTTTATTTGATAATCCTGTTGGGAAGTATTCGATCCACCTTGTTGAGGTAATGCAGGAAGAGGAGGTAGGTTTGTATATCCGAATGATGGAAAATAAGACTCTATCGTTGACAAAAACTTTCTTGCTGTTGTAATGTTCATTGGCTGTCTTTCATTTAATGGAGTTCCCAAAGTGATGAAACCAACAACATCAACGAACGATGATCTTGTAAGATCAACAATCCCTTTTGATGATCTACTGCTATGTTGAAATGCGTTGTTTAACAATGAAGCGATTCTCTTGCTGTGTTCAAATAATCTATTTATTAATTCTTCATCGTTGTGAAGTTCTAGTAGTTTTATTTGACCGGATAACAATTGTCGATTACCTTTAAATATTGAAGGGTGATTAATGATAGCCGTAGATCCGATAAATTCACTTTGGACAACAACCTTCTCATCACTACCAACAGAGAATAAAAGCTTGTCAGCAAGCATCGTGTCCATAAAAAACGACGCGATAGTATCTTTATACCATTTCAGTTCCCTTTCAGTCAAGAACTTCGCAGTAGCATCAGCAGTTTTGGTTCCCAACCAAAGACATGAAGCAGTGTGAAAAACTGACATTGTTAAAGTGACAATCTCACTGTTCGCATCACTGTTCAATAACATGTAGTATCTTTTGCAGACTTGTTGCGTGAGAATCTTCTGTGCGTGGGAATCGAACTGGTTGTAAACTATTGTAATGGATGCCAAGACACCAGCTAGAATTGGATTTAAAAGTGAATGAACATTTACTTCAAGTTTGTCCTCTTGCTCTCCTACTTCTTTAGTTGCCTTTAGAACAGCTACCCGAAGAGTTGCTTTCCTACTTGCAGTTGACGACAGTCCAATCATTTCTAATATGCCTGCTGGTTCACTCGGGTTTAGAAGTTCTGCAAATCTCTTTAGAACTCTGGTCGTTAAGTTTGCATTATTTATATAAAATGATTGAACTAATTTATTCTTGTCTTGAGCTTCCTGTCTCTGAAAGATGCTGCTATTTAGTTGCAGGTAGGACGTTGTTATTTTTACAGCGAGTTCATCCCAATTACCGATGTTACTTTTATGCAGCCAGTCAAGTAACGATACAATTGCTGAGGTAAAGGACAGTCCCAGGGTATCAAAAGTACATATTCTGACTCTTACTGCTTCAGTGGTCATGGCTTCGTGAAATTTCTTTATAACTGCTGAAGCATTTACATCAATCATCATTGATAAGATTAACCAACAGATGTCAAACATTGCTTTTGTTGAATGCGCGTTTGGCATCATAGCTACCGCAGTGAGCTCATCTATTAATCGCATTGTTAGTTCAAGAAGCTTTCCATCTGATATGATGGTGCCCTGTTTGTTTAGAGTTTTATACATGTACACTTTAGTAAAAGTTATACAAGGTGTTCTAAAAGTAGTCGTTTTTTTGTTTTTTTATTTTCTTAACCCTACAATGGCTTTCGAAAATCTTCTTTTAGAAAAAATAAAACACACAATGAGGTTTTGAGAGTAATTGAAGATTACGAACTAGTTCTTGTTAAATGTAACAATCGTCTGCAGTACAACAGGGGGATCCCTGGAGACTGCATGACTTGCATTTCCGAGGAGTGCAAGTCAAAGAAAATCTGTGATTGCAGCAAGGACACCCGGGACCAAGACGGATCAGGAGCACGAATGGCAAACGATCCCGCAACAATAGCAAAAGAGGACGGACAATGGCGGCAGTAGGAGCGTGGCACATCCAAGTAGAAACAGAACCACATCGAAAGGTAATTAAAGACAGAATTACATACCGGAAGAGGATGCGAATTTCCAGCAGTCGCAACGGATAAATTATGTTCGAGAAACACTCTAAGGACTTGGAGTGCCCAGGTAGCTGCTTGGATTTGTCTTATTGTTGGTGACCTTTCCTCTAGACTAGTGCAGCAGTTAAGAATAATCGAATATAAAGCCTGTTGGTTGGTTGATTATTATGGTGTCACTGTGAGTTCTAAGTTTGACAGAAGAATAACACACCTGGTACAGTGATCGAGTAATTGCACTCTTGCGATTTGCTATGAGAAAGGGAGCATGTTTTGCCAGAGCCTGTTGTTATGTTGTCTTTCTGAAGAACATGGCCGAAATGAATAACTTTTTTCAGTCATCAAATACATACTTCCAGTTCTCTAACGTTGCGAACTGCACCACTCCACTCATCAGCCTTCGCATTCCATATCACTTGCGCAACGACAGATTCAACACTTCGGAGTCGTTCGGCATGCAATTCTGCTTTAGACTTCATTTTTTATTATTCTTATGAAGAAAATAATAATAATCTTTTTAATTTAAATTACTCAAAACTATTACCCCATTCCATCACACACACAGGTACTCATGTTTGTCTGTAGAGAAATAAAGCTATTTAACAATCGTTGATAAATCTCATAATTCAACTCAACAATACAGAAAACAATAAAAGCTACAGAGGTACAGACAGCGTGGTGAGTAAAATTATTTTTATTGAAAAAGGCCAGGATAAAGTTTTTTTTCATTTCTACACAAAATGACGAGGAGATGCTTGAGGATGTTTAGTCATAATGTGATACACGAGAGATATCTGTGAAGGAAATGAGAATTTACAATCCCCAGTAGTACAGCGATACCAACTACCATGTTGTGCGGTTTCTTTATGATTGGCGAGGTCTTCGAATCCATTACACACTTGATGACATTCTTCACAAACACATGGTTCGTATTCAACCATTTGATTACCAGGTAATGGTTGAAATGGTTGAGTTGTTGTTGGCTGACTCACAGCAGTTGGACGAGCGATTACTTCAACAGCTGGATTGGAATAGGTCGGAGCGAATACTGGAGTTGGATTACCAGAACCAATACTTCCTAATCCGTAGCTCATGTTTTGTGATCCAAATCTGGTTGCAGGCTGCTGACTTTGAAACGAACTTATTTCCTTCGTCATCGATGGTTCTCTAAAGACCGAATCAAGAACACCTGACATTTGCAGTCTCGGAACTGGCGGCATTCTCACAGGAGATGAACCTCCCACTTCCTGAGCAATAATATCAGGACTTCCACTTCTTCTACTACCATGAGGGAGATGTGATGGACTCAGATTAGTACTTCCGGGTACTTTAGGTTGTAAGTTTACTACATAATTCGGAACAAAATCATCTTGCGGTGGTGGAGGTGGTGGAAGATTCGTCTTCCTCTGCACTGCACTTTGTTCGTTACCAACCTGCTCGAGTGAAATCTGTTCCCCGTAGATGTTTCTAATTGGCATTAAAACTTTCCGCTCATGATCAACAACGTATCCCGTTTCTGGTATTTGCCATTGAACAACTCCAGTTATTTTATTATGGAAATATGGAGTGTGACTTCCAGGTTGAAAGTATCTACACCAAACTGCTATAGGACTCCTTGGGTTATACTTGTTGACTAATAGAAGGAAAAGTTGTTCTTCCTGACCCTCATACAGGTCTAGTATAACATCTGTCGCACATATCCGAGAAGGGTTATGTCTCTCATAGTATTTAATGAGTGAGTCTCGATAGTAGCTGGTGCGGCTGACATCGTACTGCTGAGTTATGAATTCGTACATGGTTGGTTCTTTTCCTTTAAACCTTTCAAGTATTTTATCTATCAGTGGTAACTTACCCGGGTCACGCGCTGTATAAAAAGCAACCATCGTTTCTCTATCTGCATTCGGTTCTTTCACAAGCTTTCTATTCGGATCAGGAGATGTGCTTAGCTCTTCCAACATCACTCCCTTTGCCCTATGCAGGAGATCTTCTTCTGTAATCTCTCCATGCCGCAATAAGGCATTTTGGTCATTATTTACTGTAGTATTTTCCAGCATAGCTGCATTACGTGTTGTGTGGATGTTAGTTTCCGAATTACTACTGAATGGGAAGGGAAATGGTATGTTTTTTTTTTTTTTTTTTTAATAAAAAAAGAATTTTATGACTTTATAAAAAACACTCACTGACTCTCATTTCATTGTTCTTGTTAGCTGTGAGGAGTATTTACTGTTGACGTTTCCTTACAATAAACAACTTTTTTTTAAACTGAAAAAATCTCAGCGTAATGAATGATGTTGATGAGAACTGATTACGGACATTTCTTTCTTTTTCATTCTTTCTGACTGCAAGTTCTATTCCTTCTGACACATAGAACGGATCACATCGATATAAACCTGTTTGTTTGGTTATGCTAATGTGGTTAAGCAGTCATTGGTACAAAAGAGTTTTAAAAAAAAAAAAAAAAAAAAAAAAAACATACAGATTCTTTCCAACCGTGGGATATAATACTTTTTTTTTTTTTCTCATAAATGACACAAAAAAACAAAAGAAAAAAAAACAAAGACAAAAAAAAGAGAGAAAAAAAAGGTTGCTAATCGCTGTCGTTATCAGCGGCGGCTTTTCTGCCAATTTTTCGTCTCTTCATCTTCGGTGTCTTGCGAGTTCCCTGTTCCTTCTCAATTGGGGTGATAATGGTTCCTGATTTAGTCTTCATGTTACCCTGGATGTGCTTTCTGGTTCTGGTTTCTGTATTCCAGTCAGGACCAACAGGTGTTTCCAAAGTAGCAACAAAGTGACCAGGGCTTCTGAAAGGAAATGGTACTTTACTGAGACGGTACTTTGGGTCAAGAGTATCTTCATTCTCATTAATGATTACATTCTTTAGTTTAGCATCCTTTCTCTTCTTTCTGGCTGCTTCAACTTTCTGCTTACGTTCTTCAACTAAAACAGACTTTCTTGCATTTGACTTCTCATTAAGAGTTTCGTCCTCTCCTCCCCATTCTCCCCAACCTGGAAGAGCGTCGTTGGCGTCTATTCCTACAATGTCTTTGTCGATGTCTGCGTCTTTTTCTTTTTGAAATTCTTCAGTGATTCCATCCCCAGCGAATGCTCTTTGAATTAAGTAATCCTGACTCATGGTCATATCACCTTCGTCAGTTTCTAAGATTCCGGCATTCTCACGTTTCTTCTTCTTCTTCTGCGCAGCATCAACAGGTGTTTCAGTTTTTGGTCTTTTTTCTGATTGGTCTTCTGCCATTTCTTGAACGTCTTCCACACCAGAGAAAGTGACTCGTTTCTTCTTTGAAGAGACACGTTCTTCATCCTGCTCAGCAGCTTTTCTGATACTTAATCTTTTTTTCTTTTCATCCTTAACAGAAGTCGCAATGTCGGAAGTATCCACAGCAAGTTCCACAGCATCGTCTACTTTTGTAGTGCTCTTTCTTATTGGTTTTTTCTTTTTTCCTTTCGTTGGAGGTTCTTCCTCTCCCTCATGGTCGTCCGTGACTGCCGCTGAACCCTTGTTTACGTAGTAGTCTTTTCCTGTTTCGTCAGAGCCCGTAAAGGTTATCTTTCCGGCTGGTTTTGTTGACTTCTTTTTCTTCTTTTTTGCTGCAAGTTCTTCTTCTGAATCGCTATCAGAATCAGCCTTGTCGTTTTCTCCAAGTGGTTCGAGTCCTTCTCTGTAGCGATCGATGTCCTCTTCGAGTTGGTCGACTTCACGTAACATGTTTTCTTTTTCCTTATCTTTGTTTCGTTGCATAAATTTCATACCAGCGACACCCTTTAGTTTTTTATTACTGTCGGTTGTGTCTTCGATCTTCTTACGAAGGTTCCAAAGTGCTGACTTAGATCCTTCAGCAGTGAGAAGAGTATCAATTTCTTGTTCATTCGCTTCATCAGACTTTGTGCTATCAGAGTCTGATCCTCCGTCATTGTTGTAGGCGGCGTTTTCAGCGTTTTCATCCATTTTCATCATCAGCTTCTGGTGAATGGCATTCTGATTCTGAACTGCTGCTCTTGTCTCGGGATCGAACTTGGCCATACTTTTAACGTGCTTAATCCATTGACTTTTATTCCTATGCTTCATGTTTAATCTT
Source organism: Flectonema sp. DT1601 (assembly GCA_964019425.1). Classification (NCBI taxonomy): domain Eukaryota; phylum Euglenozoa; class Diplonemea; order Diplonemida; family Diplonemidae; genus Flectonema; species Flectonema sp. DT1601. The sequence goes on along the minus strand of OZ025806.1, from coordinate 931,519 downwards.
TCTTTAGCTCTGAGCTTTAACATCTCTTCTTTCTTCTTCTTGAGTGCTGCTTCTGGGTCTACGATTGCTAATAGCTCGAGGCGTTTGTCTTTTTCTTTTTCCTTTTCTTTTCTAACCATTCTACGGTATGTTTTTGATTTGATTTTCTTGACTCGTGCCTTCTTCTCGTGTTCGTAAGACAATACACTTTTTAATTTAGACATAGCAGAACGGTCGTCAGTGGTATCCTCAACTAATCCGAATACATCAGACGAAAGTTTCATAAAAGCAGAAGAATCAAGTTCCTTCTTCTCTTCACGGATGCCGGTAGATTTTAATAACGAATCAATTTCCTTCTCCATTTCAGTCATAGGTTTGCTATCATCTTGAATAGTTGCTGTTGAGGGTTTTGGTATCGCATCCGGTTCCGCGAGTGGATAACTAGTAAAGTCCTTTGCTCTGTTGTGTCTAATTGTTGCATTCCATTTTTGAAGTTCTCCTGAAACAGCATCTTTGGTAATTTCACGTTCTCTAGAAGCGGTTGCCGATGTTTCTTCCGGTGTTGTTATTAGAAGGTGGTCCTTTTCTGCGAGTTTCTTCATCTTTTTCCCCAGCCTCTTACCAGACTCAGAATCAACGGTTGTACCTACCAAGTCAGACAGAGTTGGGATGCTGATTGTACGGAGAGATGAACTTTCAAAGTTACTCTCAGCTTTGGTTTCAATTACTTTTGCGGTTTTTGTCTTTCTCTTTGTGAGTTTCATATCAGTGTCTAACAGGTCAGAGAGATTGACAGCTTCACCATCATCATCACTGCTGGTGTAGTCAGACTCGTCAACATCTTCGTCAGATTCGTAGATTTTTTCATCTTGTTTGGATTGCTGTTTACCTTTATTACCTTTTAATTCTTCCTTCTTCTTCATATCTCCAAGGTTGTTAAACATCTCTTTTAGATCTTTATCATCAGCTCCAAAGGCCTGCTCATCATCTATAGACTCATCATCTTCTATGACCATGTGATCACTGGCCTCATCATCAGTGAGAGAAACGTCATCTCCTCTTCTTAGTCTACGTGGTCCAGAACTACCTCCCTTTCTACCTTTACGTCCCTTGCCTCCTCCTTTTTTACCTCCTCCTTTGCGACCCCCTTTTCGCCCACCCATATTGTATATTAACTGGTTGAGATGTTAAAAAAAGGTTTGTTTGAATTCATGTGAACGTTCAGATACAGTCATCGTGTGGGATCAAGATCTGTATGATTAGAATATAAGTTAGCTATTGAGACGTTTTTGTATCTTATCATCATTTCGAAAGACCTAAAGTGGGAGGAACTAGGGACAAAGACGTATGGGTAGTGTGGTCAGCAATTTTTTTTTTTTATAAAAATAATTTCTTTTTTGTAGTTTGTTGTTTGTTCCCGCTTCTCCCATTCGCTTTCCTTTTTAAATAATAAGGCATTTTCATTGAGGGAATCACCGCACGGCGGGAATAAAAGGCTAGCACGAAAGTTAGATGCATCACAGCCAATTGCCGTTGCGTTTTTTTTTTTTTTTAAATTTATTTTATGCTTTTTTTTTTTATTTTTTTTTTCTTGGCTTCGTTTTCGTCTGGTGTAATTATTATTCATTACACTCAAGGAATCTGTGCGAAGTCAAACTACTTTATATGATTTTGCGGATTTTTGAACCCGAGGTAACAAAAACAAGATTGAGAAAAACAGTTGTTACGACCACCGGAAAAGTTTTCTTTTGTTTAAACAAAACAACTGCTGCTGTTGCTGTCATTTCCTTTTATATCAATTCCTTTTACTTTATTTTATTCTTATTCTTGTTTTCCATTTCTTTAAAATCAAACAAACCTGAAAAATTTATAAAAAAAATAAAAAAAAAAAGAAACCTCCCAACTGACTAGCTTTATTTATCCATGGCCGTTCAACCTGCTCATGCATTTCATAAGATTGTCTCGAGCAGTTTTGATATCTTTAAATTGCAATGCAGAAATGACATATTTTGAGAACTTTTGAACATCTGTCATGTCATCGATGGTTGGATGGAATCCAATTGTCGGTTCTAAGACACCAGCTGACACACTTCCTCCAATTCCAGCGACTGCTTGCTGTGCTAACTGTCCCTTTAAGACAGTTAACGCTTGTTGATATTGCCCCAACTGTTGTTGTGATGATGCTTGCTGCTGTTGAGCCACCGCCAGCTGATGCTTTAATGAATTTACTTCCTCTTCTAACTCTACTACTCTACCACTCATATCAGGTACAATTGGCATTTGAGGAACTGGAGCAGGTGGGGGCGGCTGCGTCAGTTGGGCAAGTCGGTTCTGTTTTTTATTTTTTTATATTACTATTCCGCGTTGTTAGACGAAGAAGAATATGTTTAAAAAGAAAACCAAAAAAAAGAGGATTCAGTAAACTAATACAAAAATGAATACAATTAATAACAATAGCATACCTCCATGGTGTTTAATAAGTCAGAGTTCATATGAGGGATAGGAACATCTTCATAAGGAGCTGAGCTGGGGATTCCCGCAAGAAGGTCATCAACAGCATTGTGCTGTGGAGGAGGAGGGAGTGAAGGAGGATCTACAACTGCAACCGGTGCAACTGGTGGTACGTAAGGAGCTGCTGGCGCTGGTTGAGTATGTTGCTGAGCAGGTAATCCAGGAAAACCAGACAACAAGTCATCAAGTCCGCCAAACGCAGCTGGTGCTGGTGCTGGTACATGTGGTTCTGGTACACTAATAGGATGTGGGTCTACATGTTGTGGCTGATGAGTAGTCGCCTCAGCTAACACCATATTTAACTCATCTTCTCCAATTACTGGACCCTGCTCAATCGGTTCATTCTGCGACTGATAAACTTCACCTGCTTTTAATGCCTTGTTAATCATTCCAGCAGTGTACCTACAGTATCTGTGTCTCTGTGAAGTGTCATCATCCATTGGTCCGTATTGCTTAGTGGCTTCCATTAGAATAGAAGCAGTCATAAAGGTACTGGCACATGCTTTGTCACCTTGACCAGGTGTTCTTTCACGGTCATCAGCTCTCTTAAAGAATTGATAAGCATACTTTATTAGGATCGCCTTTCCATCTCCACTAGATTTGTTAGGGTCAGACTTTTCGACTTCTAAGTGGTCCATGAATGCCATCAGGAACTTCGTTGCTTTATCTTTTGGCTCGCCTTCTAGTTTTCCCAATTTCTCAATTCCGACTTGAACTGCCCAACCTTTACACTGATATGAAACTTGTGGATCCTTCGCATCAAAATCTCTCGCTCTGACCAAAAACGGCAACAGCTCCTTCAGCTCCGGAGGGCACATTCCTGCCAGAGTTTGATTATTCATCGTTTTGTGGCTGTTGAGGGTCAACTGCAAAATAAAATTAACTTAAAATACTGACTTGAAGGATACGTAAATAAGTACATTTCATTTCTTAGTGTGAATTGCTATTACGTAAAAGTATATATTTCAAAAAACAAAATTGTTACTCGAAAATAATAAACTAACAAAGCAGTTTAACAACAAATCGTAAGAAAAAAAGAAAGGAAAAAAAAAAACAATAGTAAAGTAAAAATATAGCATCGGGGGATATGGCTGGGGAGAGCACACTCAAAAGTGGAAAACACGATCGGTTCTTCAGCTAAGAAGAACTCATTCGTGGGGTGGTACATACAGAAAAGTTTTTTTTTTTTTTTTTTCTTTATATTTTACTTTTTTCGGGGGTAAAAAAAAAATTGTAAGAGAAAAAAAAAAAAACAATACATTGTACAGACAAACATTAGAAGAAAGGACTCTAAGATTTTTTATAAGAAAAAAAAAAAAAAAAAAAAAAAAAAAAAAGCGGTACAAAAAAAAAAAAAAATTACAATCCCATAACCACTAACGTTTTGGGATGGCAGGTTCATCTCTCATGAGGAGTTCAACTACATCTCCTTCAGGTCCAATTGTTACTTCATACTCTTCCAATGTTTTACGTGGGTTAAGTTCTCTACCATGAACCAAGAGTCGTTGAAATACGTATGGGGTTCCCTGTACTTCTTCGATTCTAGTCATAAAATGTTCAACTGGTTCATCAACCCAAGCATGAACCTGAATGATACTTCCATCAGGAATTAATATATTAACCTGTTTTTTGTTATAATATTTATTATCGTATTTATTAATGTTTTGATTACTGTTGTCAACAAGGACATACCATTCCACTTTCAGCTTCTTGAAAAGTATCACCCTGAATGAATTCCTGTCTAATAAGAAGTTGAAGGATGTCTCCACCATGAGTTTGGGGATGACCAATCTTTATGCCGTAGTGTGATAAGTTATTTCTTGAATCCATTTCAAATCCTCTGCCAAGAAGACGCATTTGAGAAGCTGAATAGTCAGGTACTTCGTCAGTTAGTCTTCTTAATATTTTACCAACCCCATCATCTGCTTCACAGAATTTCAAAACAATAAACCTATTACTGTATTGAACAACAATCGTACCAGCATTTATACGCTCAGCTTCTTGACGGGCTTCTTCTTCTCTGCGAAGTCTTTCTGCTTCTTCCGCTCTTCGTTGTTTTTCAGACTCAGTTGTTTCATAACCCTCGTCTTCTGGTTCCATTGGAGGAGGTGGAGGATCTAAAATATCGACCAACGCTTGAAAGTCGTGAAGATTTAATAGATCGGAACGTTGTTTTCCGATACTCGCTAGTGTCTTACCCATGGCTGCATCCCATCGTTGGGCGGCTTTTGCATTCTTTGGATTGTTACCAGCAGGACGGCCTAGATTACCACCTTTGCGTTTTATAACCATCCGCAACATGGATGGAAGTTCAACAGCACATACAGCACCAGAGTAATCCATATCGAATGCGTAAAACGCATGAGCTACCTGATCCATACCTGGTAGCTCACCAAGACAGGCTCTAGGAGAGCGAGGCGATTCAGGAATTTCTTGTGGTTGGATATTTTCATTTCCGTCATGCCATGCCTCTAATGGAATAGAACGTGTTGTTCTTCGTGGAGAGGTTTGTGTATATTCCACTTCTTCTTCTGCTATTTGTCCTGGTAGTGCAGAAGCATACTCGTTAATTTGTCTTTTTGGTCTTAAAAATCCTTCAATCACATCACACATCATACAAAACTCTTCGAAACGAATCATTGATGATGGTCTGATACCGACCCTTCTCATTGCCATTGTTACTTCCTTCTCTGATACTAACTTTGCGATGGTTTCGCAAGCTTGAAAAGCATATCGAAGATCAAACTGAGTTATCTCACCCGTTCCGTCTAAGTCGAAGGCCCCAAATGCACCAACTCTACTGTCTATCATTAAAGCCATAGTTGTGTGATTGTTTTATTTTAGTGTTTTTCTCTCTCTTCCTTTTCTTTCGATTCCTCCCTTTTTTTTTTTTCAGATAAAATAATTATAATGAAAAAGAGTAAACTCAAAAAACACTTTTCAATGTGAACATGTCATGACAGAAGCAAGGATTTTTTGAAAAATAAAATGGGGAGTGAAGGAAAGGGAGACATCAAAAAAAAAAAGGGAAAAAAAATAAAGTACAAAGCGAAATGCCAATTCTGAGGTGCTATTTTAAAAAACGTGCTAAGCAGCATCTCATTGTTTTCCCTTCGTTGGGTTTTGGCATTTACTGTTTTTTTTTTTTTTTTTTCCCCCTCCCCTCCCTTCTTTATTTTTTTTGAAATATTTTCTCAAAGACGCTAATAATTATTTCGAAAAACTCACAAAAACTAACAACAAGCCCATCAAAGGAATCGTTATCCTGCTGCCTGTCAATGGTGAGGATAAAACTGCTTGAGGTGGGAAAAAAGAACTAATAAAGCAAAGCAGAAACTCATAAAAAGGAAAAGGTGATAAGCCGCCTTCCCTGAGTATCCGATGTAGGCGAAGAAAATAAAGAAAGGAAATATATACGGAGCACCCATTGCTTGAAGCTCAGTCCACGTCGCAGGGTGACAAAGTCTTTTGTACTATATTCTTCAACTATTTTTTTTTTTTTTTCATTTTTTTCTTTCCGTTTTTCTTGTCTTTCACTCATTTCGCAGCTGTCACATTCAGCTGCCTGAGATGCCACATTCATAATATACATATAAAAACGATCTCATTGCATCAGTGATGTTCAACATGTTTAACACTACGACCTGATCCTCATTAATCGAAATGATGATCTTAAGCCTGGACAGACTTTGGTTCAGTGAAGTGGAACTTCTGGGCACCAGTGGCGGCCAAGACGGTGTCGAAGATTGCGAACTGTCCGGCAGTCAAGGTTCCGATCATCACGCAACGGGCTCCCAAACCAGTCAAGCAAAGTTTCTTGAATCCAGTCTCCTTTGCGAGGTTCACCAAACGGCTTGTGATCGATCCGTCACCACCAGCTCCCTTCTTGTTCACCAACGAGAGAAGAGTGTCAGCAGGGTGGGAAATGATAGCGGCGGCAACACCAGCGATAACACCCGAGGCCAAAGAGACCGACAACTTGGTTCCGTCAGACGCAGTCTTGACGTTGTTTCCAGTCGCCAGGTAGATTTTCTCAGCAGCAACTCCCTGAACAGCGAACTTGGTCATCGTGTATGGGATCTGCTTGAAGCAGATTGGTCCAAACCCAGAGTAGAATCCTCTTACTACTCCTTCATCTTTGATGATCTTTGGGAATGCTGACATAAGTCCACTTGCGTATGATGGGTTGGCAACCAACTTGATACGAGTCGCCTCAAGTGGGCAAAGGAAGATGTCTGCGATGAACTCAGCGCATGCGGCGGCTCCCAAGTAGATTGGGAAACGGTACTTCCAGGCGTCCTCAACTCCCAACCTCTGGGCGGAGTTGATCTTGAAGTACTCAACTCCTCCGAACTTGAACCATCCCTGAACGAAGTATCCAACAGCTGTTGGTCCTAATCCAGTAGCAAGAGCACCCATACCTTCCTTCTCAATAAGTTGCTTGAATCCTCCAATCATACCTCTGTTGTAAACAGTTGGTTCCAATTGGATCTTCGTCTTCACAACATCAACAGGGCAGAGGGCTCCGTGAGTGACACTGCAGCAGATACCTCCAGCAAGGGCTCCCTTAAGGAAGTAGGTAACGTCATATGACTTGTCTCCCATTTTAGATAATTAGTCTTTAAGATAGCTGTTGTGGAAATAATATTTAAAACTATACAACGACAAACAAAACACTTCGCCATGCTCTCAATCCCACCTTCGTATTCCCTGCCTTTCCTTATGATAGAATGATGGGCACACGCTTAAGAATATGGTTTAAAAAAAAAATCGGAGCGGACCGGACAGCATGCTGTTCGTGGATGCTTTATCGAAGTGATAAAGGCTGAAATGATTATTTTTTTAAATTCCTCAGCTGTCTAAAAGGATAGCAGATCTTTCCATTTCCAGTAACTGGCTGGCTACCATGAAATTATCTCATTCCGATCTCTTTGTTCTTGAGTTCGTGCGATGACTTTATTTCCACCTGAAGTCTCAAACCCCGACAATGTTTTAATGCTATCGTATAACAGCCTGTTTTTAGATTTTTAGATTTTTTTTTTTTTTTTTTTTTTTTTTTTTTTTTTCAATTAATTAGTAGTGAGGAGTGACAGGTGATAATATCAAAAAAAAAAAAAAAGAATTGTTGATCTCAGACAGGTGTTTATAAATAAAAGGTGTTTTGGACAGCGCCTAAGCAATTATAGCAGTAACAAAAAGAAGGAGAAACACGGTAGTGAAACACTCAAAAAAAAAAAAAAAAAAAAAAAAAGGTAATACTGGGCAGAGGGAAATAGATAACATTCGACATAATAAATAAACGGCTCTTAATCTGAATAGTTTGTTCTCCGACTTTGTTGGTTCAAAAAAAAAAAAAGGAGGAAAAAAAAAATTACGATCGTAAAAACACACCACTGGAAAGCAGTCAAAGCACTTATCATAGATATTCTTGATATCAATCCCCTCGTTAAAAGGGTTTTGAGATCTGTTTCTTTGATGATATCAAGAAGACCTTTATTGATGTTTATCTCTCTAGATTGGAGAGAATTTAGAACGTCAGCTGGTTGGGAAATAATGGCACACATCACACCCGCGATGTAACCCGAAGCGAAGGACACTGATAGTTGTTGGAATCGAGAATATGAATCTCTTTGAGATGTGAGAAAGTTATTATAAAAAGTATCAACAGATGCCTCAAAGACAAGAAATTGAACCATAGTGTAAGGTATCTGACGACACCAAAGTGGAACAAGTCCTCCGAGTGGAAACTTATTCTTAGATCGATATGCTACTAAGTTCCACCAAGCAGGACATATTTTCGATGGAAAAGTCCCGTGAGGAGAAGTTTGCATTCGAAATTTAATCTTTTCTATAGGACATAACGCAACAGATGCAACAAACTCTGCACAACCAGCTGCAGAAAGCCATATCAACCTATTGTAGTTGGCGCTGTTATCTTCTCCTGCTGTATTCATGAAACCGTCTTTGAATATTTCATAAAGTCCAAATTTGCATAACCCCTGCAATGAGTATCCAACAAAACTAGGAACCCATCCCCTTATTATTCCTTTTGATCCCTCAGTAATGACTACTTGCTTCATACCCTGTCTCAGGTTGGTATATTCTTGTGGCTTTAACTATTTTTGTTGTTTTTTTTTTACAATCGGATTTGTAAAGTGACCTAATAGAAGTAGCAAAAGAACATACTTGCATTCTGCATTTAACCAATTCTAAAGGGGACACTACTAAGTGTGTTAAACCACATGAGAAGAGCCCTCCGATCTGACAGGTTTGGTAATACTTGATGTCGTGTGGAGTTTTTGGGTTCAGATATTTAGCATCCCAAGTACCTTCCGGGAAATGGCCAACTACTGTCGTCATACTGTTAACTCCTGTGGAGGTGGAGGAAAAAAAAAAAAAAAAATTAATTTTTATTTTATCTTTTCTGTAGTACATAGGAAAATCTTACAGTGCTACAGAAGCAGACCTGGTGGCAAAACACGGGCGACAAAACATGGGCACAAAAAAAAAAAAAAAAAAAAAATTTAAAAAAAAAAAAAAAAAAACAACAAACTGCCATCAATGACAGGTTATAAAAAACACCGAATTGATTATGTTTACGAATCGTGATAAGGAATCACCATTCGTAAATGTTAGGAAGTTTAATTAAAGATCAACAAGCCATCGAATCTCAAATAAAACCAGGGTAGGAAACCAAACCAATTAGCTTTTTTAGCTATTAGGGGGTGACTTGGATAAATCAAGTTTAACAGCACAACAAATTACACATGAATCATAACTGGATTCCGTCCACACAAAATGCAAGGCGGGAGGGTGAAACTTTGACAATGTAAAAACAGTAACAACTTTAGGTATTAAAAAACAAAATTAATATCAAGTACTTGACTGAAAAAATATTCGTAGTTAATCAAAGAAGAATTGCAAGGCGGGGGAGATTAACTGTTCGAGTTTGTACGTAAAATACAAATGTATTGCATCATAAACAACATACCGATAATTTAACATTAGTACTGAGATACAGTGACTAAAGGTAATGTTAGTGTAGGTATACACTCTGCAATTGACGTAAATACTTCATAATATATGACATATTTTAATAAATGTTTCTAACTTAGCTGCATACACATCTCTTTTTCCATGTTGTCATTCAGTGCAGTAGGTAATCGAGTAATTCAATTTTGAATTAATAGTGAGCCCTGGGAAACCAAAACCAGGATATAATGTAATACGGCAGAGTGTAGGTTTCACCTACAAATTACTTGCTTAAAATCAACAATTCTTTGAAAAAAATATGTTAGCAAAAATTGATAGTTTGTAGCACACTAGCGGAGCACTCACCTTAAATAAATTATGGTAGCGTTATCCAGAATGAAGGCGGGGAGAGGGAGTTCACAAGAATAAAATTGTAAAATCAAAATAATAAATTCATAAAGACATCAAATAAACACTGGTTCATTTTGAATTAGCACAAAAAAAGAAACTTCGGACCACACACCTTTGCCCAGCCCTCTTCAGCAGGAAAGCAAGGTCTCCTACTTATCACGTTTGTGCTACTCAGAAGTTTAGTTTAGTTTAGTTAGAAGAGGAATTATTTAACACTGTCCCATATAAAAACTCTAATGCTTAGTTAGTATTAAGGGCTATCAGTGAATTAAAAAAAAATCAAAATAAATGCAAAACAATGTAGGACAACAAAAAAAAAATAATAGTTGGTTTCGGGCTAAAATTAAAAAAAAAAAAATCTTTCTTCGGACCATTCCCCTTACCCAGCCCTCTTCAGCGAAGAAAGTAAGGGGGGACAACGTGGCGTTAGGATAGGTTAATTAAATTATTAGTTTTTTTCTAAGAAGATAATTACAACAAATCAAAAATATTTAAAAAAAAAAAAAAAATTTATATAAAAAAAAAACACAATTGTTCTGCTTTTCCATAAAAACCAGGAGCCTTTAATCTTATACTACTTGTCCCCTTTATGCCTTCATCAGTAAGTTCTGGATACTTTATTCTTGTTAGCAAGACAACGGGCAACCGAGTATTTGTAAGACCGCCAAGAGTACTGGGTAGCTCTTCGGGGGCCTCCATACAGAGGTAGTAGAAAGAGGATTGGCTTTGTTTAGATTTGGTATGAATAAGCAAGAAAAAGAATTAAAGAACATAAACTTGACGTTTAACATTCAAAATTGAAAGGAACAGAATTGATGAATTGACTAACTCGCGAAAAAAAAGAAATTTTTTATTCTTTTCCACTACGAGAACAAAAACAAATTTTTTGTTCTCGTAGTGGAAAAGAAATCTGGTTTAAATTTGCAGTAATTTACAGTGTGAAAGACGACGAAATAATAATAAATAAGGAAACAAAAGCGTAGAAGACTTGTTAAGATACCTCGGAACGTGGTTCGCGCTCCGACGGTTCTTTCCTTCGCCAACATCGGCTTCATATCCCTCAGGTACAACACGTTTCCGTTCAGCTTCATAATATTGCTGACCGATATCCAGTCAGAGTAGTTGCACGGAGAAAATAAAAAGTTTTTTTTTTTTTTTTTTGTCTTATTTCCCTCTCCTCTCACTCCTGTCAGAACGCGGTTCGCGCTCCAACAGTACTTTAAAGAGGTTGGTTAAAAATTCAGATGAGTTTTGGAAAGAAAAGAAAAGAAAAGGATTTGTTAGCTTCTATAGAATCCACCTCCTCTACGAAGGTAGGCTACTACTATTTGGGAATTACAAAAAGGTGGTTGAGAAGTTAGTATTAATGGTTATCAGTCAAACGAAGGGGAGAGAGCGGGAAAATTCAATCAAAGTTCGTAGGACAACAAACAAATAATGGTTGGTTTCGGGCTAAGATTAAACAATCCTTCTTCAGTCCATTCCTCTTACCCAGCACTTTTCAGCAAAGAAAGCAAGGGGGACACTGCGGTGCCAGGCCTCACGTCAACATTACCATTTAACACAGTCCCCCTATGTAAATATCAGTGAACGCAGGATACTAACAGAATGAGTGGCTGAGCAGTTATTTTTTACTTTTTGGGTCCCATTCAGTGATAGCAAACGAAGCACTCAAAGTTGAAGTGATACCTTGATGTGTTAAGACTCTACCATCGAGAATATCAATTGCCTCACGAGCTCCATCATGATCCTTAAAACCAATAAAAGCATACGACATCTTCTTCTCAGTCGGTGTGTATCGCACACCAGTAGCAGTTGCAGCGAAACTTGTCGCTACCAAGTACTCAAATAGATCTTTTGTTATAGTGGTCGGAATCTTTGAAACATAAATTGTTTTTGGCTTAACCGGCATCGACATAAACCTTCGACAAACACTCGCAGGAGATGCACAGGAAGTATTAAACCAATCAGGGGTATTCTTCTTGGAGAGTTGAAGCTTTAGTTTTGTTATGTCGACAGGATCGAACTGAAACCCAGATAGTCTTTGCGCTGCCATTTTAGCATCTTTGACGGTTTCGAAGCTGACAAATCCGTAGGGACGATTTCCGTTTCCCTCGCTGACAATCATACTTTTATCAAATCCTTTACAAGAACCAAAAAGGAGATATAATTCTCTGTCGGTGGCATCATAGGGAAGACCAGTAACGTAAAGAGTTTTTATGTTCTCAGTACTGTCTTCGACCGTCGGAGAATCGTATGTGTGGAATTGCACCGGAGGAGATGGATACTGTGGTGGCCATGTATAACTCCCTTGAGGATTGACATGCGACATCATTGATTGGTCAAACCCTCCCTGCTGTTGATACTGAAACGACATTCCCGAAACAGTATGCTGAGAGGGATGAACATGTTGGTGTGTCATACCGCTGAGAGAAAAGTCAATAAAAACACAACACAAAAAACAGATTACAATAATTCCCACAATCAAAAGTCTGTTAAAAGAAATAGAGTAATAAAACACCACAGAGACACTAATTAATAGCTATTGAGAAACTATTTTGGTACTACAGAAGTAGACCACAAATGGCAACATGGCTACAAGCAATACTGTTGCGGTAGTAACAATAATTTAAGAATAAAGGATGGACTATGCATGTAACTCTGCAGGTCTGTCAATGTGTTTGTCGGGTTTACGTTGACGCTTTCGTCGTCGGACTTCGAGAGTGAAGAGATCCTCACCATTTTGAATTAGATTAATCTTATCAGGTGAGATAGGAGAAGTCTGGTGTATTGGTGGTAGGTATTGCGGATCATCTCTCATTATATCTTTCCATTGCCGTCTTCTCATAGCAATGTGATCACGTTTCTTTCTCTCCGCATGATCCCGTTTTTCAAAATCTGTAATAATATTATCCTTCTCAACAAGAAGATTATTAATCTTCGTTAGATAACAGTTAGGAGGTTGTCTGTCATTGGTCACAACGACTGACACCATTTCAGTAAAACCATTCAACCAATTCCCATCATCCAGTTGTAGATTAAATGCTTCAGAGAATTCTTTAGCACATGAATACAATGCGTCTAGTTGTTTCTTTTCTACTATTGCGTAATCGTCTAGCTTTGCTTCAGCTTCTGACATCACTTTCGTGATGCCTTCTTTGAGACCGTCGCTAAGCTGTTTCAGGTTTTGTTGATCTCTTTTCATTTTCGCCATTTCTTTTGTTACTCTGAATCCCATCTCCCTTCCTTCTCTGTCAATCTTTTTCAGAGACTTTGCTCTTTCGGATTTGCTTGCTTGTGTCTTGCGTTTTGTTCTCAAAAATGGATTTCCCAATACCGTGCAAGTCGGTAGTCCTCCACTGAGGGAAGTCGCATTGCAATTTACTACAGTCGACGATGATAAAATAATTGGAAGTAACCCGACTTCACAATCAGGTGGAGACTTCCGCCTTCCCCCACCGACGGCCCTTCCCATTCCTTCTTGTGAATATAAAAGTATGTTTATAAGTAATTCAAACGTTTCTAATCGTCAGTAGATTTTAATTTATTTTTGTCTGTTATATAATTAGATGTTCACTAGACAGTAACATATGAATAAAAAGTTTTGAGTTCGTCTGTAAAACCATCTTGGGATTCGTACAGATCTTATTATGTAAACAACATGAATAATCACTATTGGAAGTGACAAAAAAAAAAAAAAAAAAAAAAAAAAAAAACCGACTAGAGAACCGAATACTGCGGCTGAGATTCAGATTTGCTGAATGATCGATCGACTCAAAAAAGTAAAGAAAGAATGAAAAAAAACGAAAGAAAATTGGCCTTTTTATTTTGTGCACGGAACCGTAATTCAGAGAAGGGAATACATGTGCTGCCAGTGTTCGTTTACCTTATACAAATAGATGTTTGGTATAAAAAAGAATGGAGAGAAAAAAAAGGTGTTAGTCAACAAAACAGATGTGATGTTTAACAAATACCCAACCGACCTATGACAAGTACTTCTTCGTGTACTTACAACGTGCCTTTCCTTGATCGGCCACCTGTGTTGTTGTTTCGTAGTCAGTACTGATCACATAAGTTAAAAACATAGTAGCAACACATACCTCAGATCTGTTTACAGGTGTCCATATTGGTTCACCAACAAATAGTCTCATCGCCTGTGCGAAGTCATTAGCATCTGGAGTGAATCTGTGATAGATTCCCTTTGGTAGTGTAATCAAGTGACCAGCCTTACAATGAATTCTAATCCATTTGTCTTCCTTTGAACGGACATCGAAGAACCCGCTGCCGTCGACGATGTAGCGAACTTCGTCATCGTCGTGAAGATGTTCCTCGAAGAACATTTTTATTTTATCTTCGTATCCAGGAAGTTTATCTTTATTGATGGTAATTACGTCAGCGTAGTTCATTCCCATCTTTTTACGAAAGCGGGAGAGGGCGTCTGTCTCTTGCCTTTCAGTTGTTGGAACCCAAGGGAGGGCGTTTTCGTACTTTTCTTCAACAGGGATAATATAGCTGTGAACACCAAGGTTTTCTAAGTAGCTTGGTTCCACAGAATAATCGCCGTCTCTCTTGTTTTCAGCTCTCGGGTTAGTGATTTCAGACGACATCCACCAGGCCTCGGGACCTGCACTTGGTCCGTACAGACTTAGATAACCTTTACGTATGTTACCACCATCAGCATTCTGTTTATGAGGGTAGTTAATACAAGAAGGGTATTGTGAATAGAAATACTTGAGATCCAATACCGTAACAGTTACACCAATAGAAAGATATAAACAAACACATACCTCAGATCTGTTTACAGGTGTCCATATTGGTTCACCAACAAATAGTCTCATCGCCTGTGCGAAGTCATTAGCATCTGGAGTGAATCTGTGATAGATTCCCTTTGGTAGTGTAATCAAGTGACCAGCCTTACAATGAATTCTAATCCATTTGTCTCCTTTGGAACGGACATCGAAGAACCCGCTGCCGTCAAGGATGTAGCGAACTTCGTCATCGTCGTGAAGATGTTCCTCGAAGAACATTTTAATTTTATCTTCGTATCCAGGAAGTTTATCTTTATTGATGGTAATTACGTCAGCGTAGTTCATTCCCATTTGTTGACGGAAGTGAGCGAGTCTGTCAGTTTTTTGTTTATCGGTTTTGGGTTCCCAAGGTAATGCGTTTTCGTACTTTTGTTCGACAGGGATAAGAAAGCTCAATACACCAAGTTCCTCTAACGTTTCTGGTTCAACAGCTGGAGCATTCTTGTTTCTGTTTTCAGCTCTGGAGTCGGTTATCTCGTCAGCCATCCACCAAACTTCTGGTTTGTCAGATCCGTACTTTCTGAGATAACTTTGACGGCTGCGTCCGACATCCGTTTTCTGTGTTAGGGAGGGGTAAGTGTGATTATTAAAAAATAGATAACTTCCTCACATCATAAAAATACAAACCTCACATCTAACAACAGCTGTAGTGGGTTCCCTCTCTGAAAGTCTCATAACCTTTGCATAGTTGTCATCATCAGGAGTGAATCTTCGATATATTCCTTTTGGTAAAGTAACTACGTGACCACTTTGACACTTAATTCTAATCCACTTGTCGTCATTTGATCGGATGTCGATGAAGTAACAGCCATCGATAATGTAGAATCCTTCATCATCATTTTGAAGATGCTCCTCAAAAGACTTCCCAACAAGTGATTTATAATCAGATTGCTTAGAACTAAAGGTTTGAACACTTGCCCAGTCTAAACCGTTCTCTTTACGGAATGAAGTGAGCTCTTTTCCTGATGGTGAGGTCCACGGACAGGCGTCTTCAAATTCTTTGTTTATATCAACGCGAATGTACAACACTTCAACTCCAATCAACTCAAGGTCTGCTAGTTTAACTGTTGATAATTTATTTGATTGTTTTTGATCATCGTCGTTCACCCACCATGCTTCAAAATCACATTTCAACTTTCTCCTCTTAGCTTCGTATGAAGGATCTAATTGATCGTCGTGTTCTTCAAGAGGAACTCCCCAATCATCGTCATTCTTACTCATTGTATGATACCGCTGAGTTGTGTATAGAAAAGTGAGAACAAAAAACAGAGATTAGTAAAAGAAAAGTATTCATTTCTGCAGTTTCCCAACATCAAAGGGTAATAGAATATGTAGTTTCAGGAGCCTTAATCTTATACTACTTGTCCTTGTTGTTCAGATGCTGCTGAGTTGTGTTAATTAAGATTTTTAGTTTGTTAGTCAAGTGAAGTTTGAACGATTTTTAATATTTTGATTATCATGTATGGTATTGAAAAAAAAAAAAAAAAAAAAAGGAGAGTAAAAAAATAAAGTAAGTATTCTAACCCAAAAGTCTCTTGTAAAAAATTATCAAAAAAAGACGGAGCAAACAGTGATAGAAAAAAAGAAAACAACAGAGGTTATTACATCACACAGTAAAATGGGGAGAAAAATTATTATTATTATTACTATTTTTGTTTTTTTCTACTTGGGCTGCTCATCTTGCCACGAGGGAAAATTCCCAACATTGTGCAGGTTATTTTAATTAACAAGGGGTTAGTCATTTCTATACCACGTGATCAGATGCTACGCAGCAGCATTTTTGCAGCCACCGCGAAATGTCGACCAGTATACAAACCCCACCCCCATACTTAGGTAATTATTAATAAAATAAGCACTTTAAGGCAATGAACGTGACTTTTTTGTGAAAGTTGCCAATTTTTTAAGAATGTTCCGGAGCGGATTTAGAAACGTAAAACACAAAATTTAAAAGACTGGAGGCAGAGGAGTGTCAACCCTTTTATTTTATTTTATTTTATTTTTTGAAATTCCCAATTAAGGGGTTCCACTGGCACTCTCTTCGATCCAAGTATTATTATTTTATTTTTAAATATGGTTTTCGTTAAACAACAGACAACACTACTAAAGTTAGAAGGTTAGTAAAAACCTTCAAATCCTTTGAACTGCTCTCTGGCTGAAAACAAAAACCCTTATCAAATCGCTATCAGCTTCTCTTTTTAGCGATGGACGGAAGAAGTGTAGATTATTTGTTACAATTTTTTTTTTTTTTTTTTTTTTTTCCCCTTCCCTGTTGTTCCTCATTTGTTATAAAACTGGTAAAAACTCAGAATAACAACAACCAGGTAGTGAACGGGGTACGGGAAATCAACTTACTTTGAGCAGATTTATATTAAATATATATTCATTGCATCAAAGTTAATGTTCGTAAAGGGAAAGGGAGAGGTAGGGGGATAGTTTAACAATGAAAAAATAAAAGATCAACAGGGGGAATTAAAACAGTGACAAACACGTAGGAAAGATATAGTACTACATACAACTCTCAACTCCGACACTCTGAAGAAATGTTGCCTTCGAGGATGAGAAAAGAGCTGAAAATAACATACTAAGCGAGAGAGGGTTAACTGTTTGATTTTGTACGTAAAATGTATTGTATCATAAACAACATAATGATAATTTAACATTAGTTTTAGTTTTAAATACAGTGACTAGGTGTGATGCTTAACTTAGCCTTTTAAAGTAACTATTAGGTTTCGGTAAGCGAGAGGGGGGTGAAACTTTAACTATGTAAAGAAAACAGTAACATCTTTGGGTATTAAATATAAAACTAATATCAAGCACTTGACTAAAAAGAAATAATCGTAGCTAATCAACGAATAATTACGTTCAGAAAAAATAAAACGTAAAAAAGGGAAAATTATATTGAAGACGTTGTCGAATCTGGTAATTCGGGGACCACGTACTAACAGGTTGAGCGTTCCATGTCCTGTAGTCCGTAACAACTTACACTCAAACAAAGTTAAAAGAAAAAAACACTCTTTTGTTATAAAAATAAAAAGTATAACGTTTCGAGGATATTCTAAAGTTCATTAATGAGGGCAACATGAGGGTACGTTGTGTCCGATCTAATCTTTTAATGAGGGCAAAGTACATTGCCCTAACTCTACCAGTTGGTTTAGATCTTACTTTTGGTGTTTCGTTGATGCTTTCAATATCTTTTTAATTTACTCCTTTGTACTGTCGTGGGGGTATTTAACTGTGTAATCTACCTTTGACCTCTTTATGTCGTAAAAAGAACAAAAAAACTAAAAGAGGAAATTATAATTTCCTATTCAAGAAGGGCTGCCTTGATTTGTTCTCGTTGGGTTTGGAGCACTTCGTCTTTACGTTTAATAAACTGGGTTACCAGGGCATCGCATATGAAAAAAGTAGTGATAGACATTACAATACCAGAGATTACAGCAATTAGATAAGGTGATCTGTCAACACCTTCGACCGCATTTAACGATTCTATTCCAAAGAAACACTGAACAGTTGCCAAGAGATAAACACCGCGTCCTATAATCCAATGAGTTATGTTAAATATCCATCTTTTTGGATGATTAGGATTTCTAACGAACGAATATCCCAATACACCAACAATTGGATTGGAACCTGCCAATACGAGTACAGCCACACCAATAGTTCCATGGGAATATTTCCCTCCTCCGAATCCATTGCTGGTCGCAAGTATAAAACTCGCCACAGTCAGTACCAATCCAAACATAACTAACGCAATGTGTCCATAAAACTGAGATATCCCAAGAGAAAAAACTGGTTTTCCATAACGCTTTAATAAAATACCAAGTGGAACAAACCAACACCAAGCTGCAATCATTAAGATTCCGTGAGTGATCCTTTTACTTTTTAAAGGTGATGATACAGTCTCTGTAGTACCAGTCGATAGATTTATTTTAAAAGATCCTCGCGCTTCAGTACCAGGACCATGATAACCTATTTGGTTACTTGGGTTACTAGCATAGTTAAAACATGTATCAAGCTCAGGGTTAATCAAAGGGACAGCAGAGGCTTTACGAACCCATCTAATCATTGTGATCCCAGCATCAAAAGAACCGGTTAGGTTTAAAGTTTGTTGTGTGTGATCTTTTAAAATAGCATTAGCTCCTTTTGATTGAACGATGTATGTCATTTGCGATTGATGAGTTCCTATCACGCCCTTTGCTGGGTACATGGATCCGCAATGTCCTGCTTCAGGGACGGTAATGCCTACCCAACCAGGAGCAGCATTTTCAATACCGAAATAGATAAAAGAAGTGGCAGAATCATATTTCCAGTGGTATGACAGTTCCCTAGTTATTTGTTTCTTGCATGCATACCTATCTGGGAATTCTGGATTAATTCTAACATCTGAGATGTCACACGTAGGCATCTCTGTTGGTGGTGGTGGTGGTGGAGGAGGACTTGGCGGTGTTGATGAACCTAAATGCAACGGAAGCCAAAATCCTGAAACCTCCCCACCGTACGCATGATACGAAAACTCTGATCCCTGACCAACAGCTGCGATTGTTACAATTCCAAAAGCTGCTCCGTATACCGGAATTTTAGTATTGAAATCAAAGTGTTGCGTATCAGACACAACAGGTCTTGTTAATTTAACTGTTCGAATCCCACTCACACTCTCATCTGATACAACAGTAATAGACTGAGTTGATAAATTAGTACCACTAGTATGTTGACCAAGTGTCCTTTCTTCAATATAATTCCCATGTACTACTATAGCATAAGTATCATTCATAATAGCACTACCAAATCCAACACTAAACCATTTTGAATCTGGTCCTTGTAAAGTCATAGAAACCATGTGATTACTTCCTTCATCAATAGTCAAATCAAAAGACAAGTCACCGTTTTTCGTTGTATAGATCGTGTTAGCAGTGTAAGTTGATATTCTGTCTAGGGTAATGGATGAACTCTTTCTACTTTCGTGGTATTGAATAACTCCGTTCGTTACTTTTCCGTGTGAACTGATGAATGGCAAATTTTTATACCCAGCTCTAAAATCGAAACTCTCACTGTTAAATACCGAATTCTTAGTTGGACGTGAAATCTTCACAGTTTGATAACCGTTGGTCGTAGACGTTGATATGACGGTGAATCCAACAGTTGTGTTATTTGTGTTTACCTGAGTGACACCCGCATCTGAATCCTGATAAGTATGATATTCATTTATGACTGTACCAATTACAATGATAGTCCAAGGTTTGGTTTCCATACCTGTCGCATTAAACCCGACTGCGAAATATGTATCGTCGCTTGATGGTCCCGTCAATGTTAAAGTCATCTCGTTTGATACTTCACACAAACTGATTTCTAATGCGACTACTGTTTTTGAAACATCATTTTGTGATCCAGTTGTTCTATGAATGCTTGCGATTGTTGAATTACCAGAATTCACTTTTTTATTGTTAATGGATATTTCATAAGAAATACTAACTACTCCAATTTCAAAGTGGTAATAGTCTTCTGTCGGTCCCATCGCTGGTCTCTCAAAAGAGACTCGACGATTATCTCCATAAGTCGTAGTGTTAATGTTCTTTAATACGGATGGGAGTTTTTTATTATTTTTGTACTCTGCAATGTCACCTGTCGCAGATACAATGAAGCTGTGGGATGCATCATCACCAAAAGAGACTGAAAAACTAGAAGTGCTTGGCCCAGTTATTGTTGTATAAAGTTCATCAGTGACAATCGTGTTGCTAGATGAATAGAAATCCATCACCACATCAACGTCGTCAATGATTTCTAACTTTGCGCGTGTTATGGTTGTGAAATTCATTGTGTAACTTCCTCTTTTGTCGAAGTGATTTCCGAATATTGCTCCAGTACCGCCGCCTTCACTGCTTCCTGTTGCTTCTATAAGTGGCATTTCTAAAAGCTTCCCTCCGTTTGATGAAAATGTTTTGTGTTCAGGAGTTTCTCCAACCAGATTTCTCCAAAACACAACAGTTCGAATACCGCCTTCAACAGTGTTAGTTGATACAGTGATTGTGTTAGAAAGTTTCTTTTGAGTACTGGAATCACCCTGATCACCAAGAATCCATTCCTGAACAGTTCCAGTTTCACCAGGCGTTACGATTATAGCATACGTTCCTTTCATAGCATGCCTATCTGATTCTGTGTTGTTTAAACCAACACCAAACCAGATGTCTGGCGGACCCGACATCGACATGTACATCACTCCAGAGCTGTCAATTATTTCAAATTGAACTGAGACCAGTCCGTTGTTAAACCCTGCGAGTCTACCTCCTCTAACCTCACTGATTGTCATTAAGACAAGGATGCACAATGTTAGTACACCCATTTTCATGTTCATTTTATACGCTGATGGACCTGTAGATAATAATGAAAGGTCAGAACTCGAATGAAGTATATCTCTTCCTTAGATGTGGCTAATAAATAGCTGAATAATCAAACAATTGTTGTCACGTCGCGTCACCCACTGTTCGTAATAATGTGAAAGGGGACCTTTCGCGGGATTTCTCCTTTCATCGAACATGTACCGCGTGTGCGGGGAACAGAGAGAAAAAAAAAAGAGAAAAAAAAAGAAAGAAAATCACAAGTGGAAATGGCCGTAAACGTAGCAAGCATTCGATCGGCAAAAGAAAAAAAAAAAAAAAAGTTATTGGCTAATAAGGAACAGTCTTCCCGCGAACCTCTTGTGGTCGCACAGATGCAAAGAACTGTAATCTGTGTAACACAATTCTTACAATGAAATAAAGGAATTTTTTTACAACACCAGTTTTAAAGAAAAAACGGGGGAAAAAAAGAAAAAGAACAACGGCTTGGCGTCGTTGAAGACTATTTCTACAACTACTAACAAACGGGAAAAACAATAATAATAATAATACCGTAATTATAAATATCATGGTGTATAAAAAAGTCTCCAAATCTCCAAAAAATGGCCAAATTCACCATCTTTATTATGTCCAAAGTTGTTATACTCCAAATCTTTTATACACCGTGATATTTATAGTTACAGTAATAATAATAAAGTAAGAATCGGCTTATTTTTTTTGTTCTAATCTGCTGAAACGATTTGTTTTATACAGACTAGTGCCAAAACATTCTTTTTAGTTCATACAAAAAAACTTATCAAAATTAATGAAGGAAAAAAAAAAATAATATAAAATCCAGAAGAGGCACAATTACAAAGTTTTATCCAGAGAAAAAAAAAAAATATATAAAAAAAATAAAAAAAAAACATATCCAAATAAAAATACGAAGCTGTCCTTGCCAATATAAGGCATCGAATCCCTACTATGGACTGATATAAAGGAAACCAAAGAGAATAATTATGGTAAAAGGTTACCATCGAGAAAATCAGCAGCCGTTACAGGAACGTTGATAACCCACAGGATCACAGTCCCCAACAGCTATAGCTCTACCTCTTACAGGAGATCCATGGCCTCCTGTACACAAATCACAGTACGGTGTCATAGCTCCATGTTGACACAGCCCATTGTATTGTTGAAAGCTCTGTTTTGTTATTAATTTAACATAAAAACTCATATCAACAGCAGTAAGAAGGGTTTACAAAAGAACGAAGAAATCACATACAGCAAGCTCTGCCCAAGGGGTACGAGGACTTGAGGATCTAGTGACATTATTATAGTGAGGCTGGTATCCATCAGTAGGGTTGTGAGGTTGGTTTAGATAAACAGTACTACTGTTGTCATACACCATTGCTACTTGACCTCTAGAATGGGAACGTTCTGGTGATAGAGGACGTTGTGACATGTGTCGTGGGGACTGGTGCGGTGACTGATGTTGTGGTGACATATTCACACCATCTCTCCGCTGTTGGGCTCTAAAGTCGACTTCTTTCTTCAATTCAGAAACCCATCCCTGTAGGTTACTCGGATTCATTCCACGTCTAGGAAATGATGAGAGTCTCTCAATGAAGTGACTCGCACACATCTGACAAGGAATCTGATTTGCAACATTCCTAAATCCGTGATAAATTGTTTCCGTTGCCCAATCACTAACAGGATCGCTTAGAGCGTATGATGTTTGAAAGAGAGCTTGCCACAGTGGCTTTGACCACGCCCAGCCAGTTGGATCAGTGCTGTGTAGGACCATTCTAAAATGCTCAAATCCTTTTTCCATTACTGAGACAGCATATTGATTTCTGTCATCACCTTCAAAGTACGATGGCGGAATAAACTCCTCTTGAGAACTATCTCTGCGAGGTGAAACCGGATCTCCAGTCGCCCATGCCCTCCATCTCGGTGGTGATGCGAATTCCATTATTTGCTGTTCTCAAGTCTGAACAATAATATTATTTATTACTTCACTTATCTTTCAACATCAGAAACAGGATGGTTGCAAAATTACAAGATGCAGGTAGCTGGTTTGCAGATTCCATACAAACAGACCAGAAAGTGAAATGAATCTTACTCTCAGATTAAAGCGAAAGAAGAACATAATTCTATACAAGAAAGCATTTAAATAAAACAGTAAACCTTCAAGGTTCACCTCGTCAAGTTAAAAAACGACTGCCATTCGATACCGAAAGCCAGAAAACTATTGTGCCGGAATACTAAGCACTCAGACAACAGCGACTGACAAATACACACAACCCTATTTTTCTCGGAGAGTGCTTTTGCAAATGTTTTTTTTTTTTTTTTTTTTGCGCAACAGGAAAAGCGTAATGATATTTATCAAGACTCAGAGAAGAAGGACGTTAACCTCATGAAGACACTTAACCAAGAAATAGGATACGACTATCAAGGTTTTACAGATGTATTCAGTGACTGTGAGGAACTCATCATCCGATGAAGGGGAACAGATGATAAAGAAGGTGTTGATGGTGTTCTTGGTGATGGATCAGGTTCTGGTAATTGTTGTACGTCAACGTGATCAGAAGTAGAAGATATCATTTTATGGTAATAGTCGTCTGCTCTTTGACTATACCGAACTGTGTCATTCTCAGCGTGTACCACCTCAACACGTGCCTGTCTGAGATCTACTTCTCGCTGTAGCAACGAACGTTCCAAATCTTCAATTCTTTTTCGAAGAGATTCATTTTCGGTAGTCACTCTGCGTAGTTTCCAGTTAGCTTCGTCTCTTTCCCATTTTGTGTAGGCTAGGTCTTTCTTTGATTGATCAAGTGCTTCACAAAGACCATCAACATGCATTGATATTCTTGATGCTTGTTCATTCCATACGGTGCTTCCGATGTCTTCAGGTACATTTACATCCTCCACAATACCAACTCCTCGACGACGTCGAGGAGATTGTAGGGGAGGCCTAGCGCCAACCATCATATTTGATGTACGCTTTCTTAAAAAATAGTTAATTAAAGAAATAATTTTTCTTTTTTTTTGATCTTCAAAATACAATGATTCAAAAAATCATGGCTGTGAGAAGGAGAAGAGGTAATAGAACGACTGTTGAATGTATTCTACAAAACTATGTCTCACCTGTTTATACCCTGCAAAGCTAATACGGTACATAAACCAACGCAAGCATTTTATTTTTGTTTTAATTTTTTTTTTAATTTAAATTCAAAATTATTTTCATATTTCAAATCAAACTTCCTAACAGGGGGGAAAAAAAAACAGAAAACGATATCACTGCTCATCTCCTTGTATGTTAAAGCATGAGAAGAAAGAAATAATTAAAAAAAGAAAAAAGAAAAAGAATTACATATTGACCCTAAGCAAGGAATTGCTTGAGTACAGCTTTTCAGAGGAGGAAGGGAAACACAACCAAAAAAAAAACGATAATAAAAAAAAAAAGAAAAAATAAATACATGCATTGTCTTATAGTTTTTTTTTTTTTTGCAAATTACAACGCACATGGTGACACACTCGCATAAGCAAGGAATTACTTGAATAACAAAATAAACACACATTAAAAGGCTACGACACTGTTCACGGTTCCACATGAGGGAAAAGCTCGTTATTATTTTATTGAAGTAATCTATGTTTCGTAGTTACAAGACAATGGGCACTACTACTCGCTTGCAAGACGGAGTGAGCCCTGAAACTGTACTTACAAAGAGATCATTCTCTTCTGATAAATTTGCTATTTAGATATATCTGCTTACATAAGCCTGAGAAGGGAAAACCAAAAAAAGAAAATCAAAGAAAATTCCTTTTAATTAATGCGAGAGATTCTTTTTTTTTTTTTTTTTTTTTGACAACAAACAACAACTTTAAGATGTTGTTACTGTTAACATTTCTATCTCAGAAGCTATGATAGAAGAAAGATTTTTATCATCAACAACGTGACTGGTGAATTGTGCAATTGGAACGGCAACATCACTTTCTCCTTCCCATTCAATGTGATCAGCACGACCAGCAAGTCGGATCCAGACACCTGGAAATTTTAAAAGTTGATCAGGAGGAATATGCTGATCAGATCTTGTTATCGCACACAAGATATCAATTGAATGTGAAGGTGATATTAAATTATCGAGTAACCCGTGTAGTAGTAGAACTGGACTGCGAACTTTTTTTATTTCTTCCACGGGATGCCAACCCACCGCTGGAGACACCAACGATGCGATGCACCTGCTTACAAACCCACAGGTATAGTGATTAATTACATTCGCTATTATTAGTGAAAAATTTGAAAACGGGGAAATCAATACCAATCCACCAACATCAGCAATGGATGCTAATCGTGTTGCAGGACCACATCCTATTGAATGACCAACAACAATGATTCTTCCTGGAGTACAAGACATTGTTTTTGTTACATATCGATATGCTAATTTCGCAGAGGCATCTATCGCTCCTGGAGATGGAGAAGACCAACTATGTAATTTATAGTAAATTCCATAACCCGGATACTCCGGGATTATAATATAAGCATTACACATATCAGCTAATAGCTGAGATAGTGGTTCACAAGATTTTAACGTCATCGCATTACCATGAAGCCATATGAACACAGAAGTCGGAGAAGATGTTCTTCGAGGTGCGATTAGTAAAGCAGGTATCCCAGTATCAAGAAGAATAAAACGACTGGTAGGACCAAATGCAAAGTCGTCTCCGTCGATGTCTTTCGGTCGTCCTATAGGAAACATACAAGTATGTAATGCAGATACAACCATTCCAAGTACAAAGTAAATGATACCTACTCCACCAGCACTAAGTAGAGCTATACTTATGTATTCATGATTTGGTAGATCAAGTGCTCCTATTGCAACACACCCAACTGCTAATAATCCAACAATTCCCACTAAGTAGCATCTCCACTCAAAACACATCATAATGTGTGTTCTGCCTAACCGAATCGATGATTACCGGCCGACTGCCATGTTTCTTGTTAGGTATGGGAATCTGAATTTTGTTTTGTTTTATATTTTAATGAACTATTCATAAAGACACAATTCAACATGTAAAAAGTTAACATTCGAACACATTGTTACTTTCAATAAATTAATTGCCCTCAGATATTAGAACTGGTTAATCCTGATATCTGAGTCTTTAAGAATGGCACAAATAGCAGCTGCATTCGGGTCAGTTCAGTGTAAGCAGCCTTTTTTCTTTTCTTTTTCAAGTAAGCAATCGTTATGGTTTTTCCCTACGTTCGATTTTCTTTCTTTTTTTTCTTTTTCTTGTTTTATTTATTATCCTCAAGTATCATGTTAGCAGCCTTCTCAGCTATCATAACAACTGGCGAACAGGTGTTTCCAGAAGTAATCTGAGGCATGATTGAAGCATCAACGATACGAATTCCTTTAATATGATGCATTTTAAGCCTCTCATCAACTACTGCAGACTCATCAGATTTTAATCCCATTTTACAAGTTGAGACTGGGTGGAATATCGACGACGCAATACCAGCCGCAGCATCAGCAAGCTCATTATCAGATTGGCAGTTGATGCCAGGTTTCATTTCTTGTGGGTTGACGGAGTCTATGAAGGACTGTTGACTGACAATACGACGAACTAGTTTAATACCTCTGGCTACTTTCTTTCTATCAATATCAGTTGATAGGTATTTAGGATCTATCATTGGTGGGGTGTCAATTGAGGGACTGGATAACTTAACAGTTCCACGAGAAGTTGGTCTCAAATCACAAACAGAAACAGTTAATCCCGGAAAGGGATCTAAGTCCCCAGTCTCTAACTTTCCTAATGTTAAAGGTTGAACATGAAATTCTAAGTCAGGAGTTTCTTCTTCTTCGGATGATCGCGCCACTAATCCCATCTGAGAAGGCGCCATAGCCAGTGGTCCACTTCTGTTTATAGCATATTGAAGTCCCATCTGAACTTTTGATATAATACTGTGAGTGCGTTGATTCAATGAATCTGTTCCTTCCTTTAATTTAAATGTCGGTCTAATTTGAAGATGGTCGTGGAGGTTTTTACCAACACCCTGAACATCTCTCACCACATCAACACCATATTCACTAAGTACTTCCTTTGGACCTAATCCTGATACCTGCAATAGATGAGGTGATCCTATTGAACCTGATGTAAGGATTGTCTCCTTGGCATGGATTTCATTTATTTCGTTAGTTTTTGTGTTTTTAAATCTAACTCCTGTAACTTTATCATCTTCAATCAGGAGTTTTGATGCGAGAGAGTGTTTTATTACAGTTAAGTTATTTCTGTGTAAGACAGGTCTCAAGAATGCAGTACTGGCTGAGACCCGAACACCATTTCTGTGAGTAACTTGAAAATAGCCGACTCCTTCTTCGTCGCTGTTGTTAAAATGGTCGCGGAGTGGGATGCCGTAGTTAGAAGCTGCTGTTTGAAATTCATTGAGGACGTCCCAATGAACTCGAGCTTGTTCAACTCTCCATTCCCCTCCAGATCCGTGCAGACTATCTTCACCCAAGTAGTAAGACATACTTTTCTTATAGTAAGGAAGTACGTCATTCCACGACCATCCAGGTGCAGTTGTTGCCCAGTTTTCATAATCTGCTTTCTGCCCTCTCATATAAATAGTTCCATTGATAGAAGAACATCCTCCGATTACCTTCCCTCTCGGGTAAGCAATAGTTCGATTGTTAAGTCCGGATTGCTCAACAGTTCTAAAGCACCAGTCACTCCGAGGGTTCATCATAGCGTAGAGATATCCAACAGGAATTTTGTACCAAATCCAATCATCTTCACCACCTGCTTCTAACATTGTTACCTTCTTACCTCCAGCAGATAATCGATTTGCAAGAACACATCCCGCAGTTCCTCCACCTACGATTAAATAGTCGCATGTGTGTCCTCTTCTTCCTCTTCGAATTTGGTGTAGCTGACTTACAGCTCTTTTCATGTGTGAATAGCTCCTTAAAAGTATTAGGGATATTTTCTTACAAAAAGACACATCTCATCAAGAAAAATATGACCTCCACAGGTAGTAAATGGTTCCTACCTAAG
This sequence comes from Flectonema sp. DT1601, assembly GCA_964019425.1. Taxonomy (NCBI): domain Eukaryota; phylum Euglenozoa; class Diplonemea; order Diplonemida; family Diplonemidae; genus Flectonema; species Flectonema sp. DT1601. The sequence continues at coordinate 903,468 of OZ025806.1, read as the reverse complement.
TGTGATAGTCAGACTTCAACATAATAAATAATTAAGATCACAAAACAAATCAATACCGACAACAGTACGTTCGGTCACAGTAAGGGCTAGCTTTGGGTGGGTTTTATTTTCCTTTGCTCGGATGTACATGTCTCTGTTGGCTAATACCAAAGAGAAAATAGTAAAAATATACATTTTAATGCCCCTGTTTCTCTGCAAAAGATTAAAAGATTTCGCAGGTGAGATGGTACGACAGAATTAATTATGACCTTTGCTGACGTAACCGCTACAAGACATCATTCGGTTCTCTTGATGCAGCTCTCTTAGTTGGATGCTTTCTAGTTGTTGTTATAACTGTTGGTATTGCTGGTTCAGTCTTTAGAGTTTCAGACATTAGCTGACTGACAGCTGCTTCTAAGAATTGCTGCGTATGTTTGCTTGGATCTCGAACATTATCACCGTACCTATCACAGTAGTGTCCCCATCCTTCTTTATTTTCAATGCTTTGACGCTGAAATGTTTTTATCCTCTCAACTAATTTTGAAAAGTCGTGTGCAGGACCTCCAAAGCACTCTGGTCTTGTCTCATTACAATCTACTCTGTGACATTGTGATCTCCAAGAAAAGTTTATATTATGACAAGAAGGACATGTCCAATCATCTGGTCTTACTTTGTAATTAGAGTGATTATTTACCTTCTTACTCGGAGTCACACCTGATGGAGGACCACTCGGTCCAGAAGGTTGGTTGTAGGGATCTAACATTGATAGTGCGTGTTGGAGAAAAAGAGTTGTGTGTCTGTTTTTTTTTTTATTTTGGGGTTTTCAGAGTCACGCACAAGTTAATTGTCCTCAACAATTCTATCCAAAGTAAGGGAGAAAAGTTGTCCTTGACTTGGCGAAAAAGCAGGACAAAAACAAAAACTACACACCTTTTAGGATCTTTCTTTCCATCTGCATGGGTGCCGCAGTAGTTTGTCCATTCCTCTTTCCAGGTATCAGACTGCCGTTGATATGATTTTACTCTGTCAACTAACTGATTGTGAAGTTGGTGATCGTCAACTACTTGTGGTGGAGGAAGATGATGAGTAGGCTGGTGATATTCATATCCTAAATTATATTCATACGGATACGATCTGGGTGGAGGTGGAGGAGGAGGTGGAGGAGCACTATACCCATAGCTATAATGTGGATTGCACTCTCCTCCACAAGTACCATTACACCACGGTCTATGTGGAAAAGCATCTGGTGGCATCGGCTGCGGAGGCTGCGGAGGAGCATATGTATAATCCACTGAACCGTATCCACACCCTCCTCCCTTTTTCCTTTTCCGAGTAGCAATCAAACTTGAATGATTCTCATACATATTTTAGATAAGGTTCTGAATGTAAATGAAGTTTTCCCTACCAACAGCCAACTACTAAACTATTATGTCTGCAAAGAATAAGAGAGGCCTGCCTTAACAAGAATTATTCCTCTCACAGTATGCCAAAAAAAAAGAAGAAAAGAAAAATAGCCCTGTTTAAGTAGCTTTTCTGTGTTTTTTTTTTCTAAAAAAGAAATATCAAATAATAATATAAAAAAAAAAAAACACGAAATTAAAATTTCTTATCCACATTAAGTGATGAATAAACTCAACAAGGTAAGTTAATCATTACTTTTTTTTTTCACAGTTTTTTTTTTTTTTTTAAAGAAAATTGGATATAAAAGTGCTGTCTGTAAAGAACGCTTTCGTTTATAACCAATCATTTTCACATTAGGAATACTATTGCTGTTCTTCTTTTTTTTTTTTTTTTTTTTGGGGGACTTTTTTTAGTATCAAACAAAGAGACTTTATGAAATCCCAAATTAACCCTTAATGAAATACAAACCTCAAACATATTTGAATGAAGGCTTTTCTCTTACAGCACAGATACTAAATAAGGAAGACCCGTCTTTGGCTATTGAAGAGCGAAGACGTGCATGAATAAGGTCTTACAGAGACTCGGTAACAAAACCAAACCAATCTTGGGAAGTGTATAGGAACCCACGGACTTGTAAGACTCTGACTTCAAAGATCACCTAATTATTTATTTTTATAAAATATGGTAACAACTCCCACCAGCAATAAGCAGTTTACAAAAGACGAAACAGAAACTAATTTTCGAAAAAAAAAGGCAGCAGAGATAAAAAAAACGTGAGAGAGATGACACTAAAATTATTTTTTTTAAAAAAAAATTAGTTAGTAAGCAAAATACAGAACCGACGAACGTTAGCAAAAATACGGCACTGATGACCACGAGGCCCGCATCCAATCGCGAAGATTGTAGCTTTATAGCTCCTTACAGGTTGAAAATAACTAAAAAGAAACAAAAGAACTGTTAGTTAGTTATTTGATCCAACGTTGCTGTATATTATGAGTACTCCAGGGAGGTAACCTCTAATCCAGTGGATTGTTGAATTAGCTTCAGCTGAAGGGGGATGTAATTTAATTTATAGAAAATTAAAAGACAACAAACTTGCCAGCCACCTTGCCCAGCTTAACAAACTATCGAACTAAATAATAACAAATGAAATGAACGGAATTGAAAATAGAAATATACTAAACTAATATAAGATGATGATTAAATGATTTGGGAGTGGGGTGAAAAAAAAATAAAAAAATATTTTTTATTCCATGTACAGCATCTTTCCTATGCTACGATCATTCGTGTCATATTCCAACTTACCACGAACGAAATAGAATCCTCCGGAACAGTACCGAGGGTCATTAACCTCTAGTTGTCCAAAGCATGGTTATTATACTGTGGGCTTACCGACAGCTTTTTAAAAGTACCACAAAAAATTGGGCAACACATATCCATATCACTCAACAAGAAATAAAAATAAAAGGATCAGGTAAGATGACAGTCAGTTTTCATAACTGCGTCGGATCAAAAAAACAAAAAAAAAAATATGATTGAGCCTTGATCTTGTTCGGTAATTCCTGAGGGGTGAAGTATAATGGGGTTAAAGAATCACTTGCATAGGGCTTGGCGCTGCTAGTCGGAAATCAGAAAAACCCCTTTACGAACACACACAAAACGTTTTTGCTTTTTCGCAGTCGCAAACCCGCAAAGAAAGACATACATCGCTGAATCTTGTTGCTGACAGCCAACACAGCGCAATAACCAGATTTAGCTCCCCCTTCGTCCGGTGTAGGCAATCCAGAAGCTGTCCTTTGGAAATAGGAAATGCCGCCTTTGAGTCCTTCTTGGCACCCGTGCGAAGCATTGCTCTCCGAAAATCCAACAGTTTCTGTGGTCGCGGGGTCGGCAGAGGCTCGGTCGTCCGCTCCAGAGCTGCCGCGGCATCGAACGAGTACTGGAGTGCTGTTGCCCGAGAGATCTCGTCTATTACTAATTTCTTTGTTAACCACAGAATTAGAGCCTCCTTGTTCGAGAAAGTTGTGCTGGTTCTGAGCTGTAAATTTTCCTTGAATTGAAGAAAACGGCGCAACACTGATTTTAGGGTCTTCCAGGTGTTCTCTGCCAGGGCTAGCTGCAGAATGTTCTCGGCTTCGAGCACTAATTTTTCGATCACCTCTTCCGTAAGTTCCTCCTCCTTCTGACGTGGACGACCTCTGGCTTCATCGGCGTCTTTTTATCCGCTGATTGCCTGCGGGGGGCCTGGAGTCCCTGCTTCTGCCCTCTTTCTCCGTTGTAAATCTCCTGGAGATTTTGTCTTCGAGCGCCAGGTACTCATCGACCCCTCTCTCCAACGCCCTTTCCTTTCCCCACCAGTACGCCTCGAATTCGATACCTGGCTTCGAAGAGCTATACTGCTCCCTCACCGACTGGGCATGCATCCTGTCTATTAACAATTGGATGCTTTCCTGCACCAGTGTAGGGTCGGCTGCTTGGCCGCCTTCTGCTAGACTACGTACTAGCTTTTCTGTGACTGCGATTAGCACGCGACGCTCGTGGTCGCTGTTGTTGGCCTCCTGGCGCGGATTTGTACACCTGGCGGGGTAGGCGGCTCTTAGCGATGCTAACAAAGCCCCGTGGTCTGGGCCTGGATATAGGTATCCCGACCACGTGGACACCCGATGCGGCACTATGGCCGGCTTTTGTCTTCTTTGGGACTGGAGGAAGCAACTCAATGCTTCGAACTGTTCTTTAGTGACTTTCATGGTCACTTCCCCCCCGGTCGAGGGGTTGTTTTCCCCGGATGAGGGAACAGCATACGCGTCCCCGGATGAGGGATCCCCGATAAGGGGGGGCAACGACCCTTGGCTTGAGGGACGTGCCGCCGCGTCGGTAACAGTGTACCGTGTGGTGAACGATTCGGAGTCCGAATCGGAGGAGAGATTCCTCTTAGCGTTCTTCGTTGTTGCTTTCTTAGCCGGCATTTTTGCTTTTTCGCAGTCGCTGAGACCGATTTAACCTAAAAGTAAGAAGTTGGTTTGGATTAGTTTCAGCGACGCAACTAGGGAAAAGGAAAAGGGAGAAAAACACGGAGGGCAAAACGGAGAACGGAATTGTGAACTGTGATCTATCGGGTCAATCATATTTCCTACCATACAAAAAGTGTGGATGCAAAAAAAAAAAAAAAAATCTTGTCAGCATTACCTTTCCATTATATACGCACATCCAATAAATAAACATCCTATACAGAATTTTGACCATCCAAAAAAAACAGAGAGTAAATTGATCGGAAGGGAGGGGGATAGTTTGACAATATAGAAAACAGTAATAAGGTTAAAAATTAATGTTCGCACAAAATCCATAATTAGCAAGCTAAATAACAGGATAATGTATTTTCACTCACAACAAATATAATACCAATATTAGTATCCAAAATTATCGGAAGGGGAGAGCAGATGAAACGTTGACTATGTAAAGAAAACAGTAACAACTTTAGGTATTATCAAGTACTTTGACTGAAAGAAATATTCGTAGTTGTTAATCAAAGAAAGGGTCCACTTAGAAAAAAAATAAAACATAAAAAGGGAAATAGTTTTTTTTGTTTTATTTACCAGAAGACGTTGTCAAATCTGGAAATTCGGGGTGGATACTATCAAGCTGAGCTGTAATCCGTTAGCTAGCAAAAAGCATATAGAACTGATGACTACGAGGGGTCTGGGTAGCCCGCATCAGTAACAACCCTACACTTAAACAAAGGGTAAATAAAATATAAAAGAAATCGGCGTGACTTGGATAAATAAATCAAGGTTAACACGCAACAAATTGGACATGAATCGTTAATACTAATTCCGTCCACACACGAAATCGCATGCTTCAAATAAATTACCAGAAAAAAAAAATGCTGTCAAGTCAAAATGACCCGAGGAAATGGGGCGATATGAAAGTATGTATCAAATGGGGTGAAACTTTGACAATGTAAAAACAGTAACAACTTTAGGTATTAAAAAACAAAATTAATATCAAGTACTTGACTGAAAAAAATATTTTGTAGTTGTTAATCAAAGAAAAAAAAAAGAAAACATAAAAGAGGGAAAATTATAAATTACCAGAGAAAAAATGCTATCAAGTCAAAATGACCCGAGGAAATGGGGGCGATACGAAAGGATTTATCAAGGGGGGGGGAGGGAAAAATTGATTCTGAGAAAACTAAAATTTACCCTTCACGATGTGTTTAAAAAAAAAAAAAGGAAACTAAACACGTTCGGAAATAAGGAGAAACTGTTCTTCCAGTGTGAGTACGTACTTTCGAAACACAAAGACAAATAAGAGAGATATCTATATGATGAAAAAGAAAGAAAAAAAAAATATCCAACAAATAAGAGAGAGACGTGTAGAGCACTTCTGCACGTTATCTATGTGACCAAAAAAGGTTATGTTTATTTGTTTGGATAAAAGAAGATAGATTTTTCTGAAATTGGGTACATACTAATATAAGTACGTTTTAACATTTATAAAAATGAGAGGGAGTAGGTTGGCTATCCACCACTTCAACAAACAACCCAGAATTTTTAACAACATTCCTCCGTATATTCACATAACAAAGTTTACAGTAATTCATTCAAAGGAACCTCGCTAACAAGATTAATAGAATTCGCAATACAATACTACAAAAAGTATAATACAAAAGATGTGTATATATTAACTCAATCATGCAATAAGAAAAACTCCTTTTTTTAAAAATTTAAACATTCAACCTCTTAAAGCAAAAAATAGTCAACAAAAAAGGTAATGAATAAGTCCAATATGAGTTTTTATTGTGAAAAAAAAATAAGATTGAATTACATCTGAATGACGATAGTTTTTTTTTTTTTTTTTTTTTTCGAGAATTTGTCTGACTAAAAATAATTTAAAAAAAAAAAAAAAAAAAAAAAGAATCATCGCTATTAATTAATAACCAAATGATTTTCCTCTCCGACCCCCGTTACGGGAAGTCCAACTACACTTCAAAATCTGATAGGACAGATACTCTTGTGAGCTTTCAGCCTATTGTTTGTGTCTAAAATATTTGTACATTCATTAAAAGCTAAAACGGAGAAAACAGAACGAGTAATTAGTCGAATGTTAATCCACTCACAGGTGGAAGTTTAATAACCGTACCTGACCTTGCCACACGAGGTAGTCTTCGAATGCTTAATGGTTTATCTTGAGCTAATGGACTCTGACAAAATGTTACAGAAGCTCGGCGATTGCCTAAGGAGTTAATCAAATTTAAAGAAGACGGTCTCACAAGAGCTAGTGAAGGACTACTTTCATCCACTGCGTCACTTATACAACTAAAGGTTTGACTTAACGAAGATTGCAAGCAAGGATTATGCTGATGACTACCACTAAGATGCAACTGAGTAGTCAGTTGTGGTTTACCACCCAGATTGAATGATGAAGGGCGAAGAAGAGAATTATCAGGTGATTTACTCACTGGGGGAACATATTCCGAAAGGAGGGGTCCCTCAATTGATAATTCAATTAATTCCGAATCACTCGGAACTTCTTTTTGAGAACTGAGAGGATTACAATTCAGCTGTCGTGGTCCAAGTAATAATGAACCAGACTTCTTGTGTTGTGAATCTGAACCCAATGCAGCTTCCCGAGGAGTGTCTCTAAGACAATGTGATGATGGTATTCTTTCAAGAGACAGATCAGCTGACTGGGGAGTCATAAAGGCGCAGTAATCATTTTGTGCCATCCCCGTGCTGGCTTCATCGTTTGACATCATTGCCTGATGTACATTACGATTGAGAGAGAGGTTTTGTGATGATGATCTCCGTGAAAAGGCAAGTCTTTGAATTTCTAATCTCCCAAAGTAGCATCGAATGCTCACATCAATGAAGCATTTAAAAAATAAAATTATAATCGCGATGAGGAATGCCATTCTTCCACCCTTCACTACCACATCGTCACTGTCAAGGTTTTGAAAATAACCTGCCGAAGCACAACTTAATCCCACACACTGAAGCACATTTACCACAGCATACGTAATGTTTGATTGCTTATTGATATTAGGTCTTATAAGGATTTCACATAATGTAAACAGAGTGAATAATGAGGCAGAAACAGCCTTCATCACACCACAGTCATACCTGCTTGACTTTCCAGTTGCTGGAACTGCAGCCAAGACGAGTGAAATTAATAATTCCACTGCTGGCCAGTTGAAGGAATGTCTCGTATACCTTCCAATAACACCACTAAACCTTTTTAGGTAATCAGGTTTTAAGACAGTACTACTAGAGGGACTGCTCTCTAGTATGTTATGATTGTTGTGTCTGCTTACCCAACTGGACTCTCCTGAGAATACTTTTTCAAAAGCACTTCTGTCGTAGTGTTTGTACTCGATGTGTCTGTCAACAAGAACAACTTTCTTCAAATATTTGTGCAAAGATATAATAAAAAACAGACACAACACAATCACAGATACACCCGCAATGGTCAATCCAATGTTCGTGTTTTCGTGAATCAGCGTAAAAGATGCAACTACTGTTCCTTGAAATAGTAATTCCCACACAAGAATAGGAATTGATGGATACCTGATAGTTGCTAGCAAATCAATATGACTCCAACTACGTTGAATTCCAATTGCAATGCCATAAGGTATGAGAAATGCTAACATAATAATCGCAGTTCCAGCGATAACAGCAATGCATTCATCTATTCCAATGACTGGGTTAATCGGATGGAGAATGAAAGGAAGACCATACTGTTTCATGAAATTACACTCTAAAGATAAGAAAACTAATCGAGATGCTACCAACGGACGGGTTGCTGTAATCACAGACAGTAAACCCACCAAGGCACCCAAATATATTGTTCTTTTAGTTTCTGTGGTTCGAGAATCGTCAACTTGTTTATCTGACATTACAGATGAACAGACAGTGTATATAGATGATAGTAAATTCATTTCTGTGCAATTTTGAACCATCCAAATCAGAGAAACTTCTCGACCATCAGACATGTCGTAGAACACGTCAGCTCCGTATTCAGAAAAAGGAATAAACTTTCTAAGTGGTATTGTGTTATTCGAACTATTAATTACAGCTATGGTCACACAGTAGTCTTCAGAACTGCCTCCCCATTGAATATGAATCGCATCTCCGTCCTTTATGTTAATCTTCTGTTTGCTATTTGGTTGTTCCTCACAGTATTGTGACACATCTCTAATAACACAATCAGTATTATTTGACTCAGAACATGGGATCGTCGCGCTCAGTTTTACACTATTTTGATCTGATAATTGTATCCACGGTAAGTATCCATTGCATCCATCTATCACTAACATGAACACTAAAAGCTTAATCGCCATATTGCAAAAAGAACTAATGAAATGTTATTATAATAAAGAGATATAAAAATACCTGTACTCTTCATAAGGTTGCTCTGCCTGTTTCTTCATATCTGACGTGTATATTCCTTTGAAACAAAATGATTTTAAAAGGAAGTAAATTGTTATTCTTTTCTGACATTATTTCATAATCTTTAATGAAGTTGGTCGACTGCTTTCACAATTCACCAGACGAACTGCCGAAACCACGCAATCAAACAGAATTCAAGTTGCAACATAAACAACTAAAATAGTCAGAGGCGAGGGAGTTTCTTGCCCCGTGACGGAGACAAGATAGGTTTGTAGAATCGAAATCAAAGCTAGTATATGAGTTTGTTATAAAATAGTGAACTAATTCAAGTTAGTTATCAAGAGCTCCATTTCGCGGGGAGAGGTTATCACAAAAAAAAAAAAAACAATAAAATCGTAAGGACATCAAAACAACTATAAAGCACATAAATAATTCCACTCGTACTCAAACACCGATGCTGAAGATTTATGAGATTCATGGCACCGCGAATATTCAGATGTTTAGTTTGTTAATTAAATAGGGTTCCACATAATCCTATAATGGAGTTAGTTAGAAAATGAATTTATTACATAGATAATGCGAAATATATGGAAAAAGAAACAAAAATATGTGGTTAAAACACATTGCTCTGCTGCATTAAAACAGTGGAATAAGTTGTTTCAGGAGTTAGCTAAGACTGAAAGCTTTATAAAAAAAACACAACTAAAAATTGGGCAACACATTGCCATATCACTCAGCAAGAAATGAAAACAAAAAAAGATCAGTAAGATGACAGTCAGTTTATGGTCATAACTGCGCCGGACCTTCGGAGGGTAGGTTCCTTATATTAGTCAGGTTATCAGTCAATTAAAGAAAGTAAATTCTTGACTATGTGTAATAATATTAATCTTCATACTAAGCAGTCATGACGAGTAGTTCTCTATAAGGTTCAATGCCAACAACAGAGTCTGTTGTTTAATATCATATCCGTGTCAGAGTCTGTTCCTAAACACATCTGTTATTGAGAATCAAGAAGGCAGAATTCTCACAATGATAAGTACCTTTCCTATTGGAAGTAGGAAGCATCTTTATAGAGTGAGGCTACTGCGCTTTAATATTCTCAAATGCTGCAACCAAATTCTCATAAGGGATTGAGGATTCAGCCCTGATGATAGTTATGGAGAGTCACACACAACTTGGATTGAGGTTCTGCCATACGTACCCAATGAGCTACACATATCAGGGTGTATTAGTAACCATGTAAGGCAATCATCTGGGACACGCTGGAAACGTTCTTAAGATAAAAGGATCAATCAGGATATTAGACATGTGTAGCTTGAGCGGAAGCACAAAAACAACGTTGGTAATAAAAAAACTCGTAGAGCATCAAATATTAGCGCCAGATTGGCAGCCCTTGAAACAAAATGATTTAATAAAAAGAAATAAATCGTTTTTTTTTTTTTTTTTTTTTGATATTTCATAATCTTTAATGAAGTTAGTCGATTCGACCTTTCACATAATTCACCAGACGAAACCACGCAATCAGAATTCAAGTTGCAACATAAGCAGCAATATAGACAGAGCGAGGTAGCTTTTTGTCTAGTGAGGAGTTTACACATTCGAAATCAAACAAGACTTATGATAAAACTTAATTACAAAAAAAAAAAAAAAAACCTCTTACCCGAACAAAAAAATTCCGATAATACTCTCACAAATCGAATAATTTATAACAGACGCACGTAGTGTTTTAAGTAGTAACTTACACAAAGGGGAAGCAAAGTACAACCACCAAGAAAAGAAGAAGCAAGGGAGGTTTTTAAGAAAAGAAACAAAAAAAGAACATCAACAAATAAATTGAGACAGAAACATAAGAACGTAATAGCCCATGGAATATTACATTCTTAAAGTTTGAATAAGTTTAGGTGTACAGATGTCTGAGTCCCATTATTGATAGTCTTCATTATTCTAATGATAAGCTATTAAGTATAAAATAGAAAAAGACAACACGCTGAATGGAAACTCATAAACCCACCCAAAATCTCAATGAGAATGAGGGAGTTATATTCCATATGAATGACGAAGAAAAAAAGAGACAATTAAACAGATATTTCAAAAATAAAAAAAAACTTAACTCAACAAGTTAAGTATGATAACGACAATGAAACACACTCGAAGTCTACACATAAAAAATAGTATGAAACGAACCTACGCCTCGACCTGACAGACTTTTCTCAGGTCGAACACGTTGCCTTCAAAATCTCGATATTGATTATTAAGCATAAAATAAACAAAAACTATATTATTTTAAATTAAGTACCCTCTTACTCCAATGTGAACAAGCAGTTAGTAAATCACAACACAGAAATGATTCTTTCAATACGGATCACAAGTGTGCTACCAACAGCACACTACGGAATGAATGAAATAATCATAAGACACGAGTGCATAAATGGATGTAAAAACCTTTCAGAAATAGCCTTATATTTAGTTGAATGCAGACAGAATACTGTCGTGTCGCGCATAAGAAATAGCGGCTTTCAATCTGAATAGTTCCTTCTTCCATTAAGTTGGTACAAAAAAGAGAAAAAAAAAATTTCACACAAAAACAACATTTGTTATCTTTTGAGGAAAAGGTTGCTAAAGTTTCTCAGTCTTTTCACCAAATGGACATTTCTGTTTAGCTTCCTTGTGCTTCAGATTAGTCAACAGCTCTTGATTGTGAAATTTTAATGATTATTGAAAAAAAAACATAAAAAAATAGTAAAAAAGTGTATTTCTTTTCCCCCCCCCCCATTATTTATAAATTATAAAGAATTATTCAGAGTCACTGAAAGTATAAAACAAGTAATCAAAAGTAATCATATAATATGACTTCAGAAGTAAAGTGTCGAGACAAACAGCGGAAAGACATCAGTATCACTCACTAGATTCAAACCTCAAAAGGTGTTATTTACTTTGTTTGACCGTCGCTAGTAAAAAGCAGGTCATCTATTTTTCAGAATGTATAAACAACCGAGAGTTGACTAAGAGGTACAATCAAAGGTGAAAAATTCAGTCATCGTGTTAAAATATAAATGAGAGGTTATGAGGAGGTTCGTTGTTTGATTTCGTAAAATACAACTGTATTGTATCATAACCTAAACGATAATTTAACATTTGTTAAGGATACAGTGACTATGGTGATGCTTTCCTTAGCATTTTTGAAGTTTTTGTTTAGTTTTTGAGAAAACTCTAACCAGAGGCTAACAGGTTGAAACAACTAAAGAAAATGAGTAGGGGGGTGACTTGGCTATATAAATCAAGGGTTAACACGCACAAATTAGACATGAATCATCATAACTGGGTTCCATCCGCACAAAATCGTTGCTTCAGAGAAAGAAATTTTGATACTATGATTAAATAAATTTGATACAAAAATAAAAACAATAAAAGTACTGTCATCATTAAACAGGAGGCATCGCAACATTGGCCTGATTTCTTTGATGGAGGCCACGTGAACGTACTCTTGCTTACGCTATCGCAACAATGAAAAACAGCTGCAAATTAAAATAAGCGCGCACAAATAAAAACAAAGGTTAACAGTTGACGAACCCGACGAAAGGCTTTCCTAGACTACTCGAGTCTTCAGCAGTCCGCTCGGTGTTAACAGCCTGGGAAGGACGAACTCACTCACTGCCCGGAAACTATCCAAATTGGTTCGCTCTAAATTAGCGACCCAAACGATCTACCTTATCGTCGCGATTGATCACTGAAAACCTATAACCAACTAAACTGCCAATGAATGGGAAGGTTAAAGTGTGCTTATACCTGTACAGGTATAAGCACAACTCTCAGTCTCCGTCCATTCGGCACTCCCTATAGTGCACCAAGCTTGTCTTTTGATAGTGCACTTGTTTTGGGATATAAAGGAAAAGCAGCATGGATCTCAACATGGAAAAGGGGGGATTTCGATACGATGCGAAAGGATTCATGGGGAGGGAGTGAAAACTTTTTAAAAAATATTATTCCATACAGTATCTTTCTTCATAACACGACTATGTGTGTCGTATGCCCACATACCACGAAAGAAAATAGAAACCCCCGGAACAGTACCGAGGATCTTTCATCCCCAGTTGTCCAAAGGATTATAATTACCTGCGGCTTATTGACAGCTTTATAAAAGAACAACCAAAATTGGGCAACACATAGCCATATCACTCAGCAAGAAATGAAAACAAAAGGGTCAGGCAAGAAGTCAGTTAGTTTATAGTTAAAACTGCGCCACAATTAGTCAGTATAACTACTACTGACTGGTAACTGATGAATAGCAAAATTCATACAAAAGTCTCCATGTGAGAAACACACCTGTGAGTTTCAAACTACTTTACTACTTTTGAGTTAAAAAGAGCAAGAAGTGAGTTCAAGGTAACACTTCTCACACTTGAGAGCAAAGGAGAGGGAAAGTTCTTTGAGCATATTTTATAATAATATAAATATATGAATTGTATCAAAGTTAACTAAACAAGTTATCAAACAGTGACTAAGAGAAGGAAGGTCACTTGATAAAGACAATAAAATAAGAGAGGGAGAAGATCGAAGATCACAGCAAATAATGGCCATGGACAGAATTTAACTCATGATTTGAAAAATACATTCGGCTATTGGACAGTAACTCATTTATCGACTTTTCAGATGAAATCGCGCCTTGGGTCCGGACGGAAATTTTATTTCTCACTTTCCGTGGACAGCGTCCTTCTATCAATACTACACGACTGTGAAAATAAAAACACTGAAACAATAACGCAAGGGGCATATCAAGGATTAAAAAAAGAGTACCACATCATCAGGGAAATATGAATATCCTAATCTGTAAGGAACAGAAAAAAAAGGAATCGCGCAATGGACAGTCAATTATAGGTCCTTGCTGATCCGCATTTTTTTTTCTCCAAAATACCAACGAGAACTTCCTCAACCTTCTTCAGCCTGATTAGCACACTTTAAGCAGTTTAAACACTTGGGTCCGTGCGGGAAGTTTCTACCGCGCTAAAACGTGTCTACGCTGAAAGAGCTTCTCTCGTACCAATGAGTCAAATAAAAGAGAGAATAATGATAAACAAGACAAAATAGTAAAGAACGCCGTGAAATATCAATTAAGAGCCTCCTTATTTAGCTACACACCCGGAGTGGCTTGCAATCGTTTCATTGGAATGGTGAGACATCCAAAAAGAACATCATTACAACAATAACAATAATCAAATCCTTATTACCACACAAATACTCAAATATAATGGAATCGAAGCAAATATCACATTGTCGGTTGTTATTCCTCAAAGTTCGGAATCGAAGGAAAGTATGAATTCAATATAATTATATTTATGTAAATAGAGACAATTATTAAAAAGAATGAATGGAATAATAATGTTGAGAAAAAGTGGAAGAAGGAAAAAGCCACAGAATTCTTACCCACAGAATCCGGAATCACTAGTACCTTACAAAGACCCTGCATCAAATACACATCCGGGTAGTGCCTCCCACCCACAAGAAGTGAGTAGGGGACGAACCGTAGGAACTGGCCATAAATAAAACTCAAACTCTCGGAACAACAAGGCTCCTCGAAGTGTTACGCTCGCCAGTCCATTCGGACTCGAACAATAAAGAAAACTCGACTTCTCACAGCTCATGGACAAACGTGAACAAGACAATCATTCCTTTGCTTTTCAAGCAACGGGTATGAAGCAATTCTAAGAAGAGATTCTCTCGTTGAAGAGTTGAGATTGCGAGCAGCAGCAGAATTTCTAGCAGACAGGGGACTTGCTATTCTCTGAAACGTGACTTCCGGAGTGGGAGCGCTTCGTATGTTTGTGAGTGAAGGAGTACTCTTACCACCCTCATTGCATATCGGATCATTAAAGTCAACACAACCCTTCACAGTCATTTCGAATTCAGGCAACGGATATTGAACAAAGTCATCGTCTTCAAGCAATTCATCTGTGACTTCCAGTTGTTGACATTTCTCTTCTGTGTGACAAACGTCATTATAATTATCTTGAATTGTTGATCTACGAGTCCATTCAACATATAACAACAGAAAAGGATCAATGAATCCCTTAGCAACAGTCAAGTAGCTAACTACAATTAATATATTGCTGGCATATGTGAATCCCATGTCAGAACGGTCTTCCGTGCTGAAACCTCTGACTAAGAAACCACAAGCAACAGTTTCAAGTCCAAGGATGAGTCCGTTCCCATGATTGTCAAAACGACATGCCCAAGGTCCGAAATACATAATTACCAGAGTCAATCCTCCAAAGAGAGCTACCAGCAAACCCGCCAAATTCCTGCAACTGAGCATTCGGCTGGCCTCACTCACCTGTACCACAGTTATGGTGAGTAAAACTATACATTCACATATCAAGAACCAAGTAAAACCTGGTCTATACATCTCAAATAACAATCCCCATCGATGCACTTTTCTCTTCTGTGTTGCAGACACCCATTCTCCATTTCCAAAGAAGTATCTACTCACGAGTGTAGTTCCTGACCTGTCAAAGTACGTAATGTCCTTCGACAAGCTTCTCGTCTTTGCTACAATCAATACAAGAAATCCAATGTTAAATGAAAGAAGGACAGAAACCCCCAACACCTTTTCACCAGCACCTCCAAATATTAGAAGCTTCAGTCCACAAGTGGCCATTCCGTGAAACATGAAAATAACAAAGAACAAACTGATGTACGGGAACCGCAAGTCAGCTGCTGCTTCGTTAAATTCTACTCGGTTTGGATACCTTGTTCGGATTAAGACAGCAGTGAGATGAACAATTATTGGCGAAAGGACGAAAACACAATTTCCAAGAACACCTCCCGTGTAAGCAGCGTATTTAGAATTCCCAACCTTCAGTTTAAGTGGATCCACCTCCGGATCAAGAACGTCGTCTTCCTTTCCACACAAAGCGCTGATTGCTTTAAGACGAGCTACTGATGTTCCTCCGATACTACCTGACGCTACTATCCCAACAGGTACAGACCCTTTACTTTCAAACACATTAATCGGATTAATCGAAACTGGTGAAGCTGTTGATTCTCCTCGCTGACAACTTTGAGAAGCATTTCTACATTGACACAAACAACTATTCGGGTCATCCTCATCAACTTCCACAGCATAGGCATCTCCAGTACAATGGATTGGTAAGCTGCAAGCCTCACAAGAAGAAGTATAAAAAGGTGCCGCACACGCAGTGACATCATCCTTATAGACACATTGACACTCCGGTTCGCTACCATTCCGTCTGATTCGCATTGTTAGCGGATTTCGATGTTGTTCACAAATACTGATGTCGCAGATATCGCAAGTGGGGTAGTTCACCCGACCACGTGCACATTCACTGCAATTTGCTCCTGTGAATTGCAGCGGGCAGGTTTCACGAACCGAAACGTGAGCATTACAATTACTTCCCGAGTAGGGATGTGCACATTCACTACAATTAGTACCTTGCCAGTTACCTGAACAGACGCAGCTACAAGATGAAACATTATTTACTGTAACTGTCTTGGACTCGATTGCTCTATTTGTACCCCCACAATGGCTTTCAACACTGCATTCACACTGTGATCCACCCAAAGGGATTGGACAGTTGTCGCATGACTCACCATTCCAATTCCCAACACAACTGCACATACACTTGTTAGCATTTGATGTTACACTTGATGCTCTGTTATTGCAATCGTTCAAAGTACATAAAGTACAATTTGGATAGTTAATATGACCCGGCATACACGTATCACAATCTGTTCCTGCGTACGGAGGATTACAGCTGACACAATTGTCTGCAGGGTCCCACTTGTTTCTGCAGCTGCACACACAACTATTGCCCTGCTGGATTACACTTGTAGCTCTGCTGTTGCAGTCTGTGACTACACTGCATTGTCGGCATTTGATCCCAGGTAGACTGGGATCACGTACGTAGTTTGTGTCACAGATGTCACAAGCATCTCCTGTATATCCAGATGTACAACTGCAGCTGCATTTCGAGTTAGAGGCTGTTGACATTACCGACCCCGCATTTGCATTGCAATGAATACCCAAGTCACACCTCACACAATTAGGATAATCGATGTGGTTATTCTCACATGTATTACAGCGTGGCCCGCTGTATTCGTCAGCACAGTTGCAGTCACATGTGGTGATACTACCGTTTCTAACTTGAGGAACATTACCTAACTTAACATGATTGTTACAATAAGCATTATCACAAGCAGTGCAATTGGTACCAAAATAACCAGTGTCACAGGAACTACATGTGTTTCCTGTGAAACCTGCAGAACAGTTGCAATTACAACCCAGATTCGTCACATTTCCAGAGGATACGCTGTGTGCGTGATTACTACAATCTAAATTGACGTCACATAATCTGCAAATATTACCTGAACCGTGTTTCTGTGTCACACATATAGAACAGGAATGTAAGGTGTCAAATAGATCCGGACATCCCTGGCATTGGTCTAAGGTAGCCTCACCTAGGCAATCGCATTTGGATGTTGCGGTATTATATGCTCCTCTACGTAAGCAGTACTCGGTATCGCTATTTACTGGAAATATGGTATGTTCGTTATCGCAGTTACCAGCGAACCAGTTACATTGACTACCATATGGTGAATTGTTGCATTCCATTTCTGTACTATAATATGTACACGGAATGACACAGCTGTCTGTTTGATCATCCCACCTGCACGAAGAAATGTCGTCACAATGAGTTCGCACAGGTGGAACACCTACCAACACATTTTTACATTGTATAATTGGAGCACATTCATTGTTTCGCGCCCAAAAACACCAACGTGATGAAGTACATTCAGGTTGAGCTGTGATCCTTCCACACTGTACTGGATATCCAAGACTGATACCACAAAGTGTTAAAACAAGAACAAGAGACATAGTGTTCATTATGGATACATTACTGTGGTTGGGGGAATGATAAATAAAATAATAAAGAAACCTTTCAACTTTCTTGATATTATAAAAGCCCCACCGAGAAAGAGAGAGCGGAACAGAATATATTTTGTGCTGTTTTAGGAAAGTAATATTTCTACTCATTTTCACTTTCCGATAAGGAAGCGTACAAACATCGTGTCATTCACAACGATAACCGTCTTCCATGTTGAAATGAAAGAGTCTGACCCAACTAATGAGCTGATCAAATGAATTAGAGAACAAAGCGATTCTTTACTTCGCGTGTTTTTACTTGTCAGCAGCTACCCACTATTATCATATAATGCTGAGAGCTGATCCTCTACTTTAGGTCGTATTTCTGAGTCCATCACAACAGTACTCGACCATGCTCCACCCTGAGCTGCGATTGGAGACATCAATGCTATAACAAGTCTAAGGAATCTAAGTGGACCCCCCAATTCGTACCACAGTTTCCAAGAATAGATTCACTAACATGTAAATAATATTACGTTCCTAAAGTTTGAATAAGTTTAGGTGTACAGATGTCTGAGTCCCATTATTGACAGTCTTCAGTATACCACAGGTAGTTAGTATATGGGATTATTAAAAAAGGTATCGAGAAGAAATAAGATAGTGAAAACATTAAATAAATTGTTCTGTTGTTCCGTATGACATTGTGAAAAATGCAGTTTCAGCTTTGGCCTTTATCATTAAGTTCTGGGGACTTCGAAGTTTTCTGAAGTAGTTCTTAACGTAAGAAACGAAAATAAAAGCTCGCTAGGACGGGCTAGCAAGTATAAATTCTCTTCCGGTACGGCGTGTACAAACAAATGCACTAAATCAGAGAGGAAAAAAAAAAAAAGAAAAAGACAAGTTATAAAAACACAGTTGTTCTGCTGTTCCATAAAGACATATATATAATCTAAAGCTGTTGGAACATTATTTTTCGTTCTGACAAAGAAGAGAGGAAAGGAGCAAGGGAATAAAAGGAAAAAAAGCTAGCATCAATAGTTGTATATTGTTAGTTAATTTAACTAAAAAATGAATACCTCACGTACTTTATTAAACCATTCAGCTAATAAAAATATTTATAAAAAAAAAGAACACGCTGAATGGAATTGTATCAAAGTTAACTAAACAAGTTATCAAACAGTGACTAAGAGAAGGAAGGTCACTTGATAAAGACAATAAAATAAGTTTTGACAACACGCTGAATCGAAAACAATAAACCCACCCAAGATCTCAATGAGAATGAGGGAGTTTATTTATTTATTTATTTACGAAGCCTAGGAAGCCAAAAGCCAGGAAAAGCTCACAGAGTAACAGTTATATCGCTACCGTGAGACTCTCACAGACGATAACAGACGTAGAATAACCTGGAACAAATGACTACCTAAACCCACCGTCCACGCGAGCAGACAGTGTTAGAGACGGCTGATAACGCCAATTTTCGTCAACGAGAGGGAGAACACGCCACATTAGATCAGAAAATAAAAAATAAAGTAATGATAAGAAAGAGAAATGATACTAATAAAATAAGGAATTACACTAGAGGAAAGAGACGTTCTTTATCAACCTCGGGCATTACGTCGCAGGAGGCGACTTAAGCGAGAGAGGAACTTAGTTATATTCCGTAAGAATTACGAAGAAAAAAAGAGAGAATTTAACAGATATTTCAAAAATAAAAACTCAACTTAACAAGTTAAGTAACGACAACGACACAAACTGGAAGTCTACACATAAAAAATAGTATGAAATGAAACGGATCAACGTCTCGACCTGACAGACTTTTCTCAGGTCGAACACGTTGCCTTCAAAATCTCGATATCGATAAGCATAAAATAAGTTAGGGAGGGACTGATAGTTTGACAAAGTAGAAACAAGAGAGAGAAGTTGGTCAGAAGCTTCGCCTTCGTTTTAAAATAAATGGGGGGAACCTGATATTGTACTTAAGGGGCGTTCAAATGGATTTGATACAAAAATAAAAACAATAAAAGTACTGTCATCATTAAACAGGAGGCATCGCAACATTGGCCTGATTTCTTTGATGGAGGCCACGTGAACGTACTCTTGCCTACGCTATCGCAACAATGAAAAACAGCTGTAAATTAAAATTAGCGCGAACAAATAAAAACAAAGGTTAACAGTTGACGAACCCGACGAAAGGCTTTCCTAGACTACTCGAGTCTTCAGCAGTCCGCTCGGTGTTAGCAGCCTGGGAAGGACGAACTCACTCACTGCCCGGAAACTATCCAAATTGGTTCGCTCTAAATTAGCGACCCAAACGATCTACCTTATCGTCGCGATTGATCACTGAAAACCTATAACCAACTAAACTGCCAATGAATGGGAAGGTTAAAGTGTGCTTATACCTGTACAGGTATAAGCACAACTCTCAGTCTCCTTAGTGGAGCCATATTCGGCACTCCCCATAGTGCACTTGTTTTGGGATATAAAGGAAAAGCAGCATGGATCTCAACGGAAAAGGGGGGGATTTCGATACGATACGAAAAGATTCATGGGGAGGGAGTGAAAACTTTTTAAAAAATATTATTCCATACAGTATCTTTCTTCATAACACGACCATGTGTGTCGTATGCCCACATACCACGAAAGAAAATAGAAACCCCCGGAACAGTACCGAGGATCTTTCATCCCCAGTTGTCCAAAGGATTATAATTACCTGCGGCTTATTGACAGCTTCATAAAAGTACAACCAAAATTGGGCAACACATAGTATAACTACTGCTGACTGGTAACTGATGAATAGCAAAATTCATACAAACGCCTCCATGTGAGAAACACACCTGTGAGTTTCAAACTACTTTACTAGTTTTGAGTAAAGCAAGAAGTGAGTTCAAGGTAACACTTCTCACACTTGAGAGCAAAGGAGAGGGAAAGTTCTTTGAGCATACTTTATAATAATATAAATATATGAATATCAAAGTTAACTAAACAAGTTATCAAACAGTGACTAAGAGAAGGAAGGTCACTTGATAAAGACAATAAAATAAGAGAGGGAGAAGATCGAAGATCACAGCAAATAATGGCCATGGACAGAATTTAACTCATGATTTAAAAAATACGTTCGGCCATTGGACAGTAACTCATTGATCGACTTTTTAGATGAAATCGCGCCTTTGTTCCAGACGGAAAGTAAACTTTTCTTTTCCGTGGACAGCGTCCTTTTATCAATACCACACGACCGCGACAATAATTCAGCTACACACACTCGGAGTGGTTTGCAATCGATTCATTGAAATGGTGAGATTATTTACATGTTTGAAAATCCTAACACTTGTACATCATGGCAAGCTTATGGGGTATCAGTCATTTGATACCACACAACCATAAAGACTCCTTCAGGCGTGAAGGGACATTGTGACCATCAGTATTCGTGTTAAGACTCACTTGACTTGATATCCAAAAAGAACAGCATTACAACAATAACAATAATCAAATCCTTATTACCACACAAATACTCAAATATAATGGAATCGAAGCAAATATCACATTGTCGGTTGTTATTCCTCAAAGTTCGGAATCGAAGGAAAGTATGAATTCAATATAATTATATTTATGTGAATGGAGACAATTATTAAAATGAATGAATGAAATAATAATAACAAAAAAGAAAACTCGCCTTCTCACAGAATCAAAAGACGAGACAATCATTCCTTTGCTTTTCAAGCAACGGGTATGAAGCAATTCTAAGAAGAGATTCTCTCGTTGAAGAGTTGAGATTGCGAACAGCAGCAGAATTTCTAGCAGACTGCGGACTTGCTATTCTCTGAAACGTGACTTCCGGAGTGGGAGCGCTTCGTATGTTTGTGAGTGAAGGAGTACTCTTACCACCCTCATTGCATATCGGATCATTAAAGTCAACACAACCCTTCACAGTCATTTCGAATTCAGGCAACGGATATTGAACAAAGTCATCGTCTTCAAGCAATTCATCTGTGACTTCCAGTTGTTGACATTTCTCTTCTGTGTGACAAACGTCATTATAATTATCTTGAATTGTTGATCTACGAGTCCATTCAACATATAACAACAGAAAAGGATCAATGAATCCCTTAGCAACAGTCAAGTAGCTAACTACAATTAATATATTGCTGGCATATGTGAATCCCATGTCAGAACGGTCTTCCGTGCTGAAACCTCTCACTAAGAAACCACAAGCAACAGTTTCAAGTCCAAGGATGAGTCCGTTCCCATGATTGTCAAAACGACATGCCCAAGGTCCGAAATACAAAATTACCAGAGTCAATCCTCCAAAGAGAGCTACCAGCAAACCCGCCAAATTCCTGCAACTGAGCATTCGGCTGGCCTCACTCACCTGTACCACAGTTATGGTGAGTAAAACTATACATTCACATATCAAGAACCAAGTAAAACCTGGTCTATACATCTCAAATAACAATCCCCATCGATGCACTTTTCTCTTCTGTGTTGCAGACACCCATTCTCCATTTCCAAAGAAGTATCTACTCACGAGTGTAGTTCCTGACCTGTCAAAGTACGTAATGTCCTTCGACAAGCTTCTCGTCTTTGCTACAATCAATACAAGAAATCCAATGTTAAATGAAAGAAGGACAGAAACCCCCAACACCTTTTCACCAGCACCTCCAAATATTAGAAGCTTCAGTCCACAAGTGGCCATTCCGTGAAACATGAAAATAACAAAGAACAAACTGATGTACGGGAACCGCAAGTCAGCTGCTGCTTCGTTAAATTCTACTCGGTTTGGATACCTTGTTCGGATTAAGACAGCAGTGAGATGAACAATTATTGGCGAAAGGACGAAAACACAATTTCCAAGAACACCTCCCGTGTAAGCAGCGTATTTAGAATTCCCAACCTTCAGTTTAAGTGGATCCACCTCCGGATCAAGAACGTCGTCTTCCTTTCCACACAAAGCGCTGATTGCTTTAAGACGAGCTACTGATGTTCCTCCGATACTACCTGACGCTACTATCCCAACAGGTACAGACCCTTTACTTTCAAACACATTAATCGGATTAATCGAAACTGGTGAAGCTGTTGATTCTCCTCGCTGACAACTTTGAGAAGCATTTCTACATTGACACAAACAACTATTCGGGTCATCCTCATCAACTTCCACAGCATAGGCATCTCCAGTACAATGGATTGGTAAGCTGCAAGCCTCACAAGAAGAAGTATAAAAAGGTGCCGCACACGCAGTGACATCATCCTTATAGACACATTGACACTCCGGTTCGCTACCATTCCGTCTGATTCGCATTGTTAGCGGATTTCGATGTTGTTCACAAATACTGATGTCGCAGATATCGCAAGTGGGGTAGTTCACCCGACCACGTGCACATTCACTGCAATTACTTCCCGAGTAGGGATGTGCACATTCACTACAATTAGTACCTTGCCAGTTACCTGAACAGACGCAGCTACAAGATGCAACATTATTTACTGTAACTGTCTTGGACTCGATTGCTCTATTTGTACCCCCACAATGGCTTTCAACACTGCATTCACACTGTGATCCACCCAAAGGGATTGGACAGTTGTCGCATGACTCACCATTCCAATTCCCAACACAACTGCACATACACTTGTTAGCATTTGATGTTACACTTGATGCTCTGTTATTGCAATCGTTCAAAGTACATAAAGTACAATTTGGATAGTTAATATGACCCGGCATACACGTATCACAATCTGTTCCTGCGTACGGAGGATTACAGCTGACACAATTGTCTGCAGGGTCCCACTTGTTTCTGCAGCTGCACACACAACTATTGCCCTGCTGGATTACGCTTGTAGCTCTGTTGTTGCAGTCTGTGACTACACTGCATTGTCGGCATTTGATTCCAGGTAGACTGGGATCACGTACGTAGTTTGTGTCACAGATGTCACAAGCATCTCCTGTATATCCAGATGTACAACTGCAGCTGCATTTCGAGTTAGAGGCCGTTGACATTACCGACCCCGCATTTCCATTGCAATGAATACCCAAGTCACACCTCACACAATTAGGATAATCGATGTGGTTATTCTCACATGTATTACAGCGTGGCCCGCTGTATTCGTCAGCACAGTTGCAGTCACATGTGGTGATACTACCGTTTCTAACTTGAGGAACATTACCTAACTTAACATGATTGTTACAATAAGCATTATCACAAGCAGTGCAATTGGTACCAAAATAACCAGTGTCACAGGAACTACATGTGTTTCCTGTGAAACCTGCAGAACAGTTGCAATTACAACCTGGACTTGCTGCTGTTCCAGAGGATACGCTGTTTGTGTGATTACTACAATCTAAATTGACGTCACATAATCTGCAAGTATTACGCGAATCGTATTTGTTTGTCACACATATAGAACAGGATTCTGATGCGTCATATTGAGGCAGACATCCCTGGCATTGGTCTAAGTAAGACTCACCTCGACAATCGCAGCGGGATACTACGGTATTATATTCTCCTCTTTGTAAACAGTACTCTCTTTCTCCATTTACTGGAAATGTGTTATGTTCGTTATCGCAGTTACCAGCGAACCAGTTACATTGACTACCATATGGTGAATTGTTGCATTCCATTTCTGTACTATAATATGTACACGGAATGACACAGCTGTCTGTTTGATCATCCCACCTGCACGAAGAAATGTCGTCACAATGAGTTCGCACAGGTGGGTTACCTACCAACACACTGTTACATTGTATAATTGGAGCACATTCATTGTTTCGCGCCCAAAAACACCAACGTGATGAAGTACATTCAGGTTGAGCTGTGATCCTTCCACACTGTTCTGGATATCCAAGACTGATACCACAAAGTGTTAAAACAAGAACAAGAGACATAGTGTTCATTATGGATACATTACTGTGGTTGGGGGAATGATAAATAAAATAATAAAGAAACCTTTCAACTTTCTTGATATTATAAAAGCCCCAACGAGAAAGAGAGAGCGGAACAGAATATATTTTGTGCTGTTTTGGGAAAGACTCAAAGTAATATTTCTACTCATTTTCACTTTCCGATAAGGAAACGTACAAACATCGTGTCATTCACAACGACAACCGTCTTCCATGTTGAAATGAAAGAGTCTGACCCAACTAATGAGCTGATCAAATGAATTAGAGGACTAAGCGATTCTTTATACTTCGCGTGTTTTTTCTTGTCAGCGGCTATCACGTATTTTTGCTTTTAGTTCGTTAGTGTTAGTTAGCTCCATCAGACCACGCAAATAAGTAAATAAATAAAATAAAATAGTTTTTTGGGCAAACTAGCGGCGACCTACGCTGGGCTTCACAACAGAAGGCAAGGAATCATCAGGGATCAGGTCTCCAAGTTCCTCAGTTTCAGGTAGCACTTGAATGTTGTAGAAACGTCTGAAACTTCTGACACACAAGAAAGGCAGACAGGCAGCGAGATCAGTCAAGGTGTCGAAACCAAGGTGCATTAGTACCTTCGTTGTGTGGGCACAAGGAAGGTTGCTCTTACGGAAGTCGTAGCAATCACACGTCAAACAACCATCAATCAATCGAACTGTTTTGCTCGCTAGGGACTGTCGTAGCTCCCACAGCCCCTTCTTGCTCACTTGTGTTACTTCCCACAGCGAAGCGTCTGCTACCTGCTCCCGTATATGTTTTTCCACGGAGGGAACTGGGGATTCTGGCTGTAGAGTTGCAGGAAGCAGATCCTTTCGCTTAGCAAGCGTGTCTGTAGTCCATCTGCGGGTGTCCTGCATCACCGTCAGCAAGCTTCCCTTGCGGATTTCCCCGAAAAATGGAATTAACGCACTCAACTGCGTTGGAGGTGTAGATATCAAACCTTGGAACACCTTTTGGCCAGTACGCATCTGACCACCGAGAAAGCTGTGTCTTCTTGATGTATTCGGTGGCGGTTTTGCTGACTATGCTGTCCAACAGCTTCACGGCTTCCTTCGGCGACTTGGCTTTGGCTATCTGCTACATTAGTGTGGAAGCGGAACCCTTCGGCAGCTGGGTGCTCTTCGCAACGTTGTCAACAAGGTGGTTGAGACAGCAGGCGTGGTGGAGTATTTTGTTTTCGAGGGTGGTGTCGCCTTCCAATCTCTTTTGTCTGTCTGACAAGACTGCCCTCTCCAGCTGCCGAAGTGAGCAGCCATCTGAGAATGGTGGTATGCCCACCCGTCCTTGTTCTCTGACACATTGCTTGTTGAGAAACACAAAGGGAAAACGTGTCTCTCAGCATCCATTCCAACCGTGATGTAGAGTGTACCGCGGAATGCGCCTGACAGGTGGCAAGCGTCGCTGTGGATTATAGGAGATAGAGCCGAAAATGCCCGACCATCCAAAAAACACCAAAACGTTCTTGTGAAGGTGCTTTGTGTCTTGATTATATCGTACGACATTGCGGGGTTGACAGATTTCAAATTCTGAAGAAAAGCCCAAATTGATCACCCCGACTGCCGAGAACCTTCTGGCGCGTGTTTCTTAGTGCCTTGGCGATTACGTGCGTCGATACAGCAACGGAACCGAAAGTTGTCAGGTCTTTGGCAACTTCGCTCGGATAAAGCATAGGTCCATCTATCACTAACATGAACACTAAAAGCTTAATCGCCATATTGCAAAAAGAACTAATGAAATGTTATTATAATAAAGAGATATAAAAATACCTGTACTCTTCATAAGGTTGCTCTGCCTGTTTCTTCATATCTGACGTGTATATTCCTTTGAAACAAAATGATTTTAAAAGGAAGTAAATTGTTATTCTTTTCTGACATTATTTCATAATCTTTAATGAAGTTGGTCGACTGCTTTCACAATTCACCAGACGAACTGCCGAAACCACGCAATCAAACAGAATTCAAGTTGCAACATAAACAACTAAAATAGTCAGAGGCGAGGGAGCTTTTTCCCCCGTGAGATAGGATAGGTTTGTAGAATCGAAATTAAGCTAGTATATTAGTTTGTTATAAAATAGTGGACTAATTCGAGTTAGTTAACAAGAGCTCCATTTCGCGGGGGGACTTGGATAAACAAATCAAGGGTTAACACGCAACAAATTAGACATGAATCATCATAACTGGATTCTGTCCACAAAATCGCTGGGGGGTAACTTGATACTAATATTAAATGGATTGCGGGACTTGGATAAATAAATCAAGGTTAACACGCAACAAATTAGACATGAATCATTATAACTGGATTCTGTCCACACAAAATCGCATGCTTTAAATAAACTACCAGAGAAAGAAATGCTGTCAAGTCAAATGGACCCGGGGACCACGCACTACACCCATGCCCTGCAGGTCGTTACAGCTTGAAAACATTAATGCATTAACGGGAAACCAATAAAAACTATCTGGGTAGTAACGGGTGAGAAAAAAAGAAAAGATAAATAACATGACAAGAATACGCTGGTTCGTAGCTCACTACCAGTAAAGCCCATCCCATAAACTCAGTTATGGTTGGTTTGACGCAAAAGCAGGAAAGGATCACATGTCAACTGATGGATTTGCAAACCTCGAATTCCCGCAAACCATGTGCCTGCTTTCGTCGTACGCGTGCCACATCCACAACAAAAGTATATTCCAACGCAATTCAAACAAACATTCCAATCACATGCTAAACCATTATAAGGGAGACGACATTCAAATATTTGTCCAAAGAAATAGTTTGAATCACGTAAATCACAAAAAACTGGTTTGTTAATGAGAACCATTTCAAGACCTTGTGGGCAAGTAGTGGTTACACCGTTTTGTTCTAACTCGGTAAGTACTTTCATCGGAGAGAGCACCTTGCATGATTTAGGATCTGTTTCATTGACGATACTTTTCGATAAGAATCTACTCGTTGCGTCCTTTTCTTTTAAAATAAATAAAGGCAATATGTTTTCTAAACCCCCCTCACGTAATGCATTAAAGAGTACCTCGGCTTCGTCAGGTACGTTTTCACTCTCCACATTATTTATTTATTTATTATTTATCAGTAAAGCCAGAACAGGAAACCAGATTAAACAAGCCATTGAAAATGACCTCAGTATACTCTATACACCAATCATTGATTACTGACCAATCGTATGGCCCCAGTATTGGGAAAAAGCTCAGATGGAACATTTGCATGGTGTCCAAGTAAGATGAACCCTCTAACAAGTAAAAAAGTAGACCGTGCGTCGGGAGCGACAAAGTAAGCGGAGTCTTTTTGCTCATAAGGGAAAAATAAGTTGTTAAAACACATTGCTCTGCTGCATTAAAACAATGGGATAAGTTGTTTCAGGAGTTAGCTAAGACTGAAAGCTTTATAAAAAAAACACAACTAAAAATTGGGCAACACATTGCCATATCACTCAGCAAGAAATGAAAACAAAAAAAGATCAGTAAGATGACAGTCAGTTTATGGTCATAACTGCGCCGGACCTTCGGAGGGTATGTCCTTATATTGTCATAACTGCGCCGGACCTGCGGAGGGTAGGTTCCTTATATTAGTCAGGTTATCAGTCAATTAAAAAAAGTAAATTCTTGACTATCTGTAATAATATTAATCTTCATACTAAGCAGTCATGACGAGTAGTTCTCTATAAGGTTCAATGCCAACAACAGAGTCTGTTGTTTAATATCATATCCGTGTCAGAGTCTGTTTAATACATCTGTTATTGAGAATCAAGAAGGCAGAATTCTCACAATGATAAGTACCTTTCCTATTGGAAGTAGGAAGCATCTTTATAGAGTGAGGCTACTGCGCTTTAATATTCTCAAATGCTGCAACCAAATTCTCATAAGGGATTGAGGATTCAGCCCTGATGATAGTTATGGAGAGTCACACACAACTTGGATTGAGGTTCTGCCATACGTACCCAATGAGCTACACATATTTGGGTGTATTAGTAACCATGTAAGGCAATCATCTGGGACACGCTGGAAACGTTCTTAAGATAAAAAGATCAATCAGGATATTAGACATGTGTAGCTTGAGCGGAAGCACAAAAACAACGTTGGTAATAAAAAAAAATAAAAAAAAATTAAAAAAACTCGTAGAGCATCAAATATTAGCGCCAGATTGGCAGCCCTTGAAACAAAATGATTTAATAAAAAGACACAAAAGAAATGAATCGTTTTTTTTTATTTTTTATATTTCATAATCTTTAATGAAGTTGGTCGACCGTTTACATAATTCACCAGACGAAACCACGCAATCAGAATTCAAGTTGCAACATAAGCAGCAAAATAGACAGAGCGAGGTAGCTTTTTGTCTCGTGAGGAGTTTACACATTCGAAATCAAACAAGACTTATGATAAAAA
Organism: Flectonema sp. DT1601; assembly: GCA_964019425.1. Taxonomy (NCBI): domain Eukaryota; phylum Euglenozoa; class Diplonemea; order Diplonemida; family Diplonemidae; genus Flectonema; species Flectonema sp. DT1601. Next base: position 874,530 of record OZ025806.1, on the reverse strand, counting down.
AGACAACACGCTGAATGGAAACTCATAAACCCTCAATGAGAATGAGGGAGTTATATTCCATATGAATGACGAAGAAAAAAAGAGACAATTAAACAGATATTTCAAAAATAAAAAAAAACTCAACTCAACAAGTTAAGTAACGACAACAACAACGAAACACACTGGAAGTCTACATAAAAAATAGTATGAAACGAACCTACGCCTCGACCTGACAGACTTTTCTCAGGTCGAACACGTTGCCTTCAAAATCTCGATATTGATTATTAAGCATAAAATAAACAAAAACTATATTATTTTAAATTAAGTACCCTCTTACTCCAATGTGAACAAGCAGTTAGTAAATCACAACACAGAAATGATTCTTTCAATACGGATCACAAGTGTGCTACCAACAGCACACTACGGAATGAATGAAATAATCATAAGACACGAGTGCATAAATGGATGTAAAAACCTTTCAGAAATAGCCTTATATTTAGTTGAACGCAAATCCGAATAGTTTCTTCTTCCATTAAGTTGGTACAAAAAGAGGGGAAAAAAAAGGTTCACACAAAAAAAAACAACATTTTGTTATCTCTCGAGGAAAAGGTTGTTAAAATTTCTCAGTCTTTTCACCAAATGGACATTTCTGTTTAGCTTTCTTGTGCTTCAGATTAGTCAACAGCTCTTGATTGTGAAATTTTAATGATTATTGAAAAAAAAACATAAAAAAATAGTAAAAAAGTGTATTTCTTTCCCCCCCCCCCATTATTTATAAATTATAAAGAATTATTCAGCAGTCACTGAAAGTATAAAACAAGTAATCAAAAGTAATCACATAATATGACTTCAGAAGTAAAGTATCGAAACAAACAGCGGAAAGACATCAGTATCACTCACTAGATTCAAACCTCAAAAGGTGTTACTTACTTTGTTTGACCGTCGCTAGTAAAAAGCAGGTCATCCATTTTTCAGGATGTATAAACAACCGAGAGTTGACTAAGAGGTACAATCAAAGGTGATAAATTCAGTCATCGTGTTAAAATATAAATGAGAGGTTATGAGGAAGTTCGTTGTTTGATATCGTAAAATACAACTGTATTGTATCATAACCTAAACGATAATTTAACATTTGTTAAGGATACAGTTACTATGGTGATGCTTTCCTTAGCATTTTTGAAGTTTTTATTTAGTATTTGAGAAAACTCTAACTTCTATTCTCTCATCATCATTATCGTGTAGAAGAGAGTCAGTCAACTATTGAGACTGAATCACTCTCAGTTAACAAGTCTGGAGTGTAGTTACTTCTTAACTCTGCTCGTTTTTAAAAAATATTTTATTATTATAAATAGTTCGTAGCGTACTCCACTCTTCTACAATGAAAGCAGAATAAATTGGGCCATGCGAGAAGCACACCTGTGAGTTTCGAACTACCTTACTAGTTTTGAGTTAAAAGAGCAAGAAGTGAGTTCAAGGTAGCATTTCTCACACTTGAGAACAAAGGAGAGGGAAAGTTCTTTGAGCATACTTTATAATACTATAAATAACATGGTGTATAAAAAATTTGGAGTATAACAACTTTGGATATAAAAAAGATGGTGGATTCTCGGAAAAAAACTTGGTGGATTTTTATAAAAAAGTAAACATGGGCCTACAAGTTCCCGGAACGGAAGGGTTGGATACCGTCTTGGAACCACTGCGAAAGTAGCGCCTGAAGCAGAACTCCTATCAGCTCGGTCAAGGTTTCTGGAGCAATAGTCCCATACTTTATTAAAAAACGCTCCAATTGGATCACCCTGGCCTCGCAGTATATGACCAGTTTAGGGGGCAGATAACTGAGGAAGTCCTTCGTCGATTTGAAGAAGCCAATATCACGGTTATACTGGTGCAAGGCGGATGGACTTCTCATCTCCGGCCGCTGGATCTAACTGTCATGGCCAACTTCAAAAGAAGCATCAGGCTTTCTTTGGAGTGGCTGACAGAGCAGATGCGCAAGCGGGAGGAAAAGTTGAAAAAATCATGTAGGGGAAGGGAAGGGTCCAAAAAGGAGCTCCTGAATCCGAACCAATGTCAAAATGGATGAAGCTCACAAAAACGAAGAACATTCGAGGGCGCAAATTGGGTGGATAGTGACAGCCCTTGATAGCATTACGAAAAATACTATCATGGCTGGTTTTTATAAAAGCAGGTATTGTCAATCCTGCAAATCCACCCGAGCTCCTGAAGTCCGTAGTTGTGAACATGAGTTCATGTTTCTTAATACCGCACCTCATACCTCGGTGGGGTCACACTGGCTACTGGCTGTTACAACTATTGGAGAAGGGAACTCCTTAGTTGTAGTTGGCCTCGTCTAGACTGCATCACCAGCACTACCGAAGCTGCACTCCTTGCTGCTTTTAGGGATTTCGACATCATTCATTAAGACTGGTGTGCAACCAGCTACCAACAACGTTATTTGTGGATATGTTGTCCTGATATGTATCTGGAAGCAACCTCAACATTCAAGACATAGTTATCAATCCCCCACCAATTTTTTTTTTCTGGAATCCGAATTTTGCTAAGTGTTTTCTGTGAACATTTCTACTAAAAAACCTTTGGATATAAAGATGGTGGATTTGGCCATTTTTTAGAGATTTGGAGACATTTTATACACCATGATATTTATAATTACAGTAATATAAATATACGAATTGTATCAAAGTTAACTAAGACACTAGTTGACCAAGAGTTAGTTATTAGTTAGTTAAAAAGAGAAGAAAGGTCACTTGATAAAGACAATGTTTAGTTTAGTTTAGTTAGCAAAATACAAACTGATGACTACGAGGGGTCTGGGTAGCCCGCATCAGTAAGGACCCAATCGCGAAGATTGTAGTTTCATAGTATGAAGTGATCGACTTCCAGCCTCCACCTTGCCCAGAGGCTAACAGGTTGTAAACAACTAAAGAAAATAAAAGAGAAACGATCTGGGAGTGGGGGGAAGGTGAAAAAAAATAAAAAATCTTCTTTCTTTCATATGCATCTTTCTTTATAATACGACCACATGTGCCATATGCCCGCACTCCACGAAAGAAAATAGAAAACCCCGGAACAGTACCGAGGATCGTTCACCCCCAGTTGTCCAAAGCATTATAAGTGTACTGTGGGCTTACCGAAAAGCTTTAGAAATGTACCACAAAAGATTTGGGCAGCACATAGTCATATCACTCAGCAAGAAATGAAAACCAAAAGGACCAGGTAAGATGACAGTCAGTTTAAGGTCATAACTGCGCCGGACAATAAGATAAGCTTTGACAACACGCTGAATAGAAAACAATAAACCCATCCAAGATCTCAATGAGAATGAGGGAGTTATATTCCATAAGAATGACGAAGAAAAGAGAGAATTAAACAGATATTTTAAAAATAAAAACTCAACTTAACAAGTTAAGTAACGACAACGACAACGACAACGAAACACACTCGAAGTCTACATAAAAAATAGTATGAAACGAACCAACATCTCGACGGGGGAGGAGTGAATACTTTTTTACAAAGATTACACCATGAAGCATAACACGACCATGTGTGTCGTATGCCCACATACCACGACAGAAAATAGAAACCCCCGGAACAGTACCGAGGATCTTTCATCCCCAGTTGTCCAAAGGATTATAATTATCTGCGGCTTATTGACAGCTTTATAAAAGAACAACCAAAATTGGGCAACACATAACCAAATCACTCAGCAAGAAATGAAAACAAAAGGGCCAGGCAAGAAGTCAGTTAGTTTATAATCATAACTGCGCCGGACCTGGTTCTTTGTGGACAATCTAGACAGGTGTCAAATTCAAACGAATCAAAAAATAAAACAACAATCAGTCAGTATAACTACTACTGACTGGTAACTGATGAATAACAAAATTCATACAAACGCCTCCATGTGAGAAACACACCTGTGAGTTTCAAACTACTTTACCATTTTTTTAGTAAACAAGAATTGAGTTCCAGGCAACATTTCTCATACTTGAGAGCAAAGGAGAGGGAAAGTTCTTTGAGCATACTTTATAAAAATATAAATATATGAAATGTATCAAAGTTAACTAAACAAGTTATCAAACAGTGACTAAGAGAAGGAAGGTCACTTGATAAAGACAATAAAATAAGAGTGGGAGAAGATCGAAGATCACAGCAAATAATGGCCATGGACAGAATTTAACACATGATTTAAAAAATACATTCGGCTATTGGACAGTAACTCATTGATCGACTTTTCAGATGAAATCGCGCCTTGGGTCAGGACGGAAATTTTATTTCTCACTTTCCGTGGACAGCGTCCTTTTATCAATACTACACGACTGCGAAAATAAAAACACTGAAACAATAACGCAAGGGGCATATCAAGGATTAAAAAAAGAGTACCACATCATCAGGGAAATATGAATATCCTAATCTGTAAGGAACAGAAAAAAAAGGAATCGCGCAATACACAATTTTAAATCTTTCCTGATCCGCAAATCTTTTTCTCCAAAATACCAACGAGAACTTCTTTAACCTTCTTCAGCCTGATTAGCACACTTTAAGCAGTTTAAACACTTGGGTCCGTGCGGGAAGTTTCTACCGCGCTAAAACGTGTCTACGCTGAAAGAGCTTCTCTCGTACCAATGAATCAAATAAAAGAGAGAATAATGATAAACAAGACAAAATAGTAAAGAACGCCGTGAAATATCAATTAAGAGCCTCCTTATTTAGCTACACACCCGGAGTGGCTTGCAATCGTTTCATTGGAATGGTGAGACATCCAAAAAGAACAGCATTACAACAATAACAATAATTAAATCCTTATTACCACACAAATACTCAAATATAATGGAATCGAAGCAAATTTCACATTGGCGGTTGTTATTCCTCAAAGTTCGGAATCGAAGGAAAGTATGAATTCAATATAATTATATTTATGGGAATCAAAAGAGGGAGGGAATGCAATAATAATAATAAAAAAGAAAACTCGCCTTCTCACAGCTCATGGACAAACGTGAACAAAACAATCATTCCTTTGCTTTTCAAGCAACGGGTATGAAGCAATTCTAAGAAGAGATTCTCTCGTTGAAGAGTTGAGATTGCGAACAGCAGCAGAATTTCTAGCAGACAGGGGACTTGCTATTCTCTGAAACGTGACTTCCGGAGTGGGAGCGCTTCGTATGTTTGTGAGTGAAGGAGTACTCTTACCACCCTCATTGCATATTGGATCATTAAAGTCAACACAACCCTTCACAGTCATTTCGAATTCAGGCAACGGATATTGAGCAAAGTCATCGTCTTCAAGCAATTCATCTGTGACTTCCAGTTGTTGACATTTCTCTTCTGTGTGACAGACATCATTATAATTATCTTGAATTGTTGATCTACGAGTCCATTCAACATATAACAACAGAAAAGGATCAATGAATCCCTTAGCAACAGTCAAGTAGCTAACTACAATTAATATATTGCTGGCATATGTGAATCCCATGTCAGAACGGTCTTCCGTGCTGAAACCTCTCACTAAGAAACCACAAGCAACAGTTTCAAGTCCAAGGATGAGTCCGTTCCCATGATTGTCAAAACGACATGCCCAAGGTCCGAAATACATAATTACCAGAGTCAATCCTCCAAAGAGAGCTACCAGCAAACCCGCCAAATTCCTGCAACTGAGCATTCGGCTGGCCTCACTCACCTGTACCACAGTTATGGTGAGTAAAACTATACATTCACATATCAAGAACCAAGTAAAACCCGGTCTATACATCTCAAATAACAATCCCCATCGATGCACTTTTCTCTTCTGTGTTGCAGACACCCATTCTCCATTTCCAAAGAAGTATCTACTCACGAGTGTAGTTCCTGACCTGTCAAAGTACGTAATGTCCTTCGACAAGCTTCTCGTCTTTGCTACAATCAATACAAGAAATCCAACGTTAAATGAAAGAAGGACAGAAACCCCCAACACCTTTTCACCAGCACCTCCAAATATTAGAAGCTTCAGTCCACAAGTGGCCATTCCGTGAAACATGAAAATAACAAAGAACAAACTGATGTACGGGAACCGCAAGTCAGCTGCTGCTTCGTTAAATTCTACTCGGTTTGGATACCTTGTTCGGATTAAGACAGCAGTGAGATGAACAATTATTGGCGAAAGGACGAAAACACAATTTCCAAGAACACCTCCCGTGTAAGCAGCGTATTTAGAATTCCCAACCTTCAGTTTAAGTGGATCCACCTCCGGATCAAGAACGTCGTCTTCCTTTCCACACAAAGCGCTGATTGCTTTAAGACGAGCTACTGATGTTCCTCCGATACTACCTGACGCTACTATCCCAACAGGTACAGACCCTTTACTTTCAAACACATTAATCGGATTAATCGAAACTGGTGAAGCTGTTGATTCTCCTCGCTGACAACTTTGAGAAGCATTTCTACATTGACACAAACAACTATTCGGGTCATCCTCATCAACTTCCACGGCATAGGCATCTCCAGTACAATGGATTGGTAAGCTGCAAGCCTCACAAGAAGAAGTATAAAAAGGTGCCGCACACGCAGTGACATCATCCTTATAGACACATTGACACTCCGGTTCGCTACCATTCCGTCTGATTCGCATTGTTAGCGGATTTCGATGTTGTTCACAAATACTGATGTCGCAGATATCGCAAGTGGGGTAGTTCACCCGACCACGTGCACATTCACTACAATTAGTACCTTGCCAGTTACCTGAACAGACGCAGCTACAAGATGCAACATTATTTACTGTAACTGTGTTGGACTCGATTGCTCTATTTGTACCCCCACAATGGCTTTCAACACTGCATTCACACTGTGATCCACCCAAAGGGATTGGACAGTTGTCGCATGACTCACCATTCCAATTCCCAACACAACTGCACATACACTTGTTAGCATTTGATGTTACACTTGATGCTCTGTTATTGCAATCGTTCAAAGTACATAAAGTACAATTTGGATAGTTAATATGACCCGGCATACACGTATCACAATCTGTTCCTGCGTACGGAGGATTACAGCTGACACAATTGTCTGCAGGGTCCCACTTGTTTCTGCAGCTGCACACACAACTATTGCCCTGCTGGATTACACTTGTAGCTCTGTTGTTGCAGTCTGTGACTACACTGCATTGTCGGCATTTGATTCCAGGTAGACTGGGATCACGTACGTAGTTTGTGTCACAGATGTCACAAGCATCTCCTGTATATCCAGATGTACAACTGCAGCTGCATTTCGAGTTAGAGGCTGTTGACATTACCGACCCCGCATTTCCATTGCAATGAATACCCAAGTCACACCTCACACAATTAGGATAATCGATGTGGTTATTCGCACACATATTACAGCGTGGCCCGCTGTATTCGTCAGCACAGTTGCAGTCACATGTGGTGATACTACCGTTTCTAACTTGAGGAACATTACCTAACTTAACATGATTGTTACAATAAGCATTATCACAAGCAGTGCAATTGGTACCAAAATAACCAGTGTCACAGGAATTACATGTGTTTCCTGTGAAACCTGCAGAGCAGTTGCAATTACAACCCCGATTTGTCACATTTCCAGAGGATACGCTGTGTGCGTGATTACTACAATCTAAATTGACGTCACATAATCTGCAAGTATTACCTGAACCGTGTTTCTGTGTCACACATATAGTACAGGAATGTAAGGTGTCAAATTGATCCGGACATCCCTGGCATTGGTCTAAGGTAGCCTCACCTAGGCAATCGCATTTGTATGTTGCGCTATTATATGTTCCTCTACGTAAGCAGTACTCGGTATCGCTATTTACTGGATATATGTTATGTTCGTTATCGCAGTTACCAGCGAACCAGTTACATTGACTACCATATGGTGAGTTGTTGCATTCCATTTCTGTACTATAATATGTACACGGAATGACACAGCTGTCTGTTTGATCATCCCACCTGCACGAAGAAATGTCGTCACAATGAGTTCGCACAGGTGGAACACCTACCAACACACTGTTACATTGTATAATTGGAGCACATTCATTGTTTCGCGCCCAAAAACACCAACGTGATGAAGTACATTCAGGTTGAGCTGTGATCCTTCCACACTGTTCTGGATATCCAAGACTGATACCACAAAGTGTTAAAACAAGAACAAGAGACATAGTGTTCATTATGGATACATTACTGTGGTTGGGGGAATGATAAATAAAATAATAAAGAAACCTTTCAACTTTCTTGATATTATAAAAGCCCCACCGAGAAAGAGAGAGCGGAACAGAATATATTTTGTGCTGTTTTGGGAAAGTAATATTTCTACTCATTTTCACTTTCCGATAAGGAAGCGTACAAACATCGTGTCATTCACAACGACAACCGTCTTCCATGTTGAAATGAAAGAGTCTGACCCAACTAATGAGCTGATCAAATGAATTAGAGGACTAAGCGATTCTTTACTTCGCGTGTTTTTACTTGTCAGCAGCTACCCACTATTATCATATAATGCTGAGAGCTGATCCTCTACTTTAGGTCGTATTTCTGAGTCCATCACAACAGTACTCGACCCTGAGCTGCGATTGGAGACATCAATGCTATAACAAGTCTAAGGAATCTAAGTGGACCCCCCAATTCGTACCACAGTTTCCAAGAATAGATTCACTAACATGTAAATAATATTACGTTCCTAAAGTTTGAATAAGTTTAGGTGTACAGATGTCTGAGTCCCATTATTGACAGTCTTCAGTATACCACAGGTAGTTAGCATATGGGATTATTAAAAAAGGTATCGAGAAGAAATAAGATAGTGAAAAAATTAAATAAATTGTTCTGTTGAAAAATGCAGTTTCAGCTTTGGCCTTTATCATTAAGTTCTAGGGACTTCATTCAAGGTTTTCTGAAGTAGTTCTTAACGTAAGAAACGAAAATAACACATCCGTCGGAGCTCGCCAGGACGGGCTAGCAAGTATAAATTTGTTGTTTTCTAACTATTCTTTTTCGAGAGGAAAGGAGCAAGGGAATAAAAGGAAAAAAGCTAGCCTCAATAATTGTATCTTTTTTTCCGCAGTTCTGATAGAGGCAGTCACCACCAAACCTTTCGGTCAGCAGCAGCTTCTCTATAGAACTTGTGCCACATTAGATCAGAAAATAAGAAATAAAGTAATGATAAGAAAGAAATGATAGTAATAAAATAAAATAAGGAATTACACTAAAGGAAAGAGACGTTCTTTATCAATATCGGGGATTACGTCGGAGGAGGCGACTTAAGCGAGAGAAGAACTTAGAAAGCTTGGATTCCGACCAGTCAAGATTGACCAGCACATTAACCATAGAAAGGTCGTCAATAACAAAATTTAAATCGGTAGCTTTATAAGCGTTATCAATAAGTTCCATAACATATTCCTTCACATCAGAACCCAGTAACGGGAAACTTGTCTTCTTTTCGATGTGCGTGATTAGTTTCTTCCTCACAAAAATACCCTGAAGCGGAAACTTCAACAGCAACGGATTGTCAGATAACTCTTTAAGATGATTGTCAAGCTTGCTGATCAATAACAACGTGAAAGGCTGCCATTCGGTCCGAAAGAACATATCCAGGGAACGTCTCGTCACCGGGTAACCATCAATCTCCAATGGCAGCAAAGCATCAGCGAGATGCAGAACTGCCCCTATTGATGGAGAAAGCTTCTCAGTGAGAGCACTGACAGAGCCTGTAGGCGTAACTCTTCAACAGACGGTGGGAAGTAAAAGCGAGGTGCCCTACTCCATTCGACATCGGAGCCAGAGATGCGCTTACCAAAGGCAACGTACTCTGTTTTCTTCATGTTTACCTCCATCTTAGAGGAAACCATCCAACCTTCTATCTGAGAGATGACGGACAGGCCCTTCGCTTCGATCCCATCTATCTTCTCATGCCGCAGAAACACGGCAAGATCATCAGCAAACAGAACACTGAGATCAGCATGGCAGGGACTGGGTCGACAAAAATCCGAAATAAGAGAAGACCAAGCACAGATCCTTGAGGGACCCCCTTCGTACAGGATCTGGATCCATTATCTAATCCCAGAGACAGACTCACATTTCTATCCGAAAGATAGTTCGCAAGCCATTTAACATACGGAACCGGCAGGACAGCATATTATTAGAAACAGAATCTAAACCAGACCCGTGGGAGGGAGTCAATGACTTCAGTACCGTGTATAACTCATGAATCGAAAAAGAACCACAGCATGAGTCATCATAATCAGAAGGCTTCCAATCAGGAACTAATAACGGTGAGGATTTGATATACAACAAGAGAGAACACGGTGAATGGAAAACAATAAACCCACCGAGAAGGAGGGAGTTATATTCCATAAGAATTACGAAGAAAAAAAGAGAGAATTAAACAGATATTTTAAAAATAAAAACTCAACTTAACAAGTTAAGTAATGACAACGACACAAACTGGAAGTCTACACATAAAAAATGGTATGAAATGAAACGGATCAACGTCTCGACGTGACAGACTTTTCTCAGGTCGAACACGTTGCCTTCAAAATCTCGATATCGATAAGCATAAAATAAGTTAGGGAGGGACTGATAGTTTGACAAAGTAGAAACAAGAGAGAGAAGTTGGGCAGAAGCTTCGCCTTCGTTTTAAAATAAATGGGGGGAACCTGATATTGTACTTAAGGGGCGTTCAAATGCTGTAACTTCCGGAATTCTTCGGAAATATAAAATCCACCAACATGAGAACCCTATAAGAACACCCCAAAAGTAGAGCATCTCGATCTCTTTGGTCTTGCATATCGCGAAAGTGGTTCTCTTACTATGGTACTAGAAGTGATCGATTCCCAGCTCCCACTTTGCCCAGAGGCTAACAGGTTGAAACAACTAAAGAAAATGAGATAAACAAATCAGTTAGTTAACAAGAGCTCCATTTCGCGGGGGGACTTGGATAAATAAATCAAGGGTTAACACACAACAAATTAGACATGAATCATCATAATTGGATTCCATCTGCACAAAATCGTTGCTTCAGAGAATGAAATGCTGTCAAGTCAAGTTGATGGGACAGTCGTTACAGCTTGAAGAACATTAATGCATTAATGGGAAACTTAATAAAATTGTCTGGGTAGGTAGAAACAGGTGGTGGAAAAAAGAAAAAGAAATAACACGACAAAAACGCTGGTTCGTAGCTCACTACCAGTGGGGGTAACTTGATACTATGATTAAATAGATTTGATACAAAAATAAAAACAATAAAAGTACTGTCATCATTAAACAGGAGGCATCGCAACATTGGCCTGATTTCTTTGATGGAGGCCACGTGAACGTACTCTTGCCTACGCTATCGCAACAATGAAAAACAAACAGCTGTAAATTAAAATAAGCGCGCACAAATAAAAACAAACGATAACAGTTGACGAACCCGACGAAAGGCTTTCCTAGACTACTCGAGTCTACTGCAGTCCGCTCGGTGTTAGGGAAGGACGAACTCACTCACTGCCCGGAAACTATCTAAATTGGTTCGCTCTAAATTAGCGACCCAAACGATCTACCTTATCGCCGCGATTGATCACTGAAAACCTATAACCAACTAAACTGCCGATGAATGGGAAGGTTAAAGTGTGCTTATACCTGTACAGGTATAAGCACAACTCTCAGTCTCCTTAGTGGAGCCATATTCGGCACTCCCCATAGTGCACTATGTTGTCTTTTGATATATAATGCCATAAACGAAGTATTTCTGTGCACATTTCATCACTCGCGGAGTAGAAAGTTTCCGATAATTACATTCCGTACACAAGGCCGATGGCTGGCAAATCGAAATTATCACAAAAGTGTGAAGTTAAGGCCAAATCTAATACAGTAAAATTATGATTTTCTGCTTTTGGTTTAAAATGGCTGTGGCGATGTAGTTATTGACCTGCAATAATCCGGGTGATTTTGACATAATGGCAATTATGTTGGGGGTGATTTTAAGTTTTCCGGGGGGATAATTTAATGGATGTGGATAATGGGCATCAGTAGGAGTGTGATTATGACCTCAGTGGCATTATGGGCCCTAATTTCACGCTTCTTTCAAACATAAAATTATTGAGCCCGTGAGTGTAATTATGTGGGAGGGCAATAGAAGAAATCAGCAGCGGTTCTCGTGATGAAATGTGCACAGTCCTAATTCTAATTTATGGCATTAAATATAAAATTGGGCGGTAAGTTGACATAATGTCTAACTCTAACACATAACACATGTCTAACACATAATTATCATCTCGTGGTGATGCCGACCCCTCGCGCTTTTCGCGCTCGGCGCCGGAATCCCCACTCGACGATAATTAAACTGTTTCGAGTTGAATTATGTCAACTTAAGCATCCCCCCAATTAATACACATAACTTGTTTTGGGATATAAAGGAAAAGCAGCTTGGATCTCAACGGAAAAGGGGGGATTTCGATACGATACGAAACGATTCATGGGGGGAGTGAATTTTTTTAAAAAAATATTATTCCATACAGTATCCCTCTTCATAACACGACCATGTGTGTCGTATGCCCACATACCACGAAAGAAAATAGAAACCCCCGGAACAGTACCGAGGATCTTTCATCCCCAGTTGTCCAAAGGATTATAATTATCTGCGGCTTTCTGACAGCTTTATAAAAGTACAACCAAAATTGGGCAACACATAGCCATATCACTCAGCAAGAAATGAAAACAAAAGGGTCAGGCAAGAAGTCAGTTAGTTTATAATCATAACTGCGCCGGACCTGGTTCTTTGTGGACAATCTAGACAGGTGTCAAATTCAAACGAATCAAAAAATAAAACAACAATCAGTAAATATTACTACTGCTGACTGGTAACTGATGAATAGCAAAATTCATACAAACGCCTCCATGTGAGACACACACCTGTGAGTTTCAAACTACCTTACTATTTTTTTAGTAAACAAGAATTGATTTCAAGGTAGCATTTCTCACACTTGAGAGCAAAGGAGAGGGAAAGTTCTTTGAGCATACTTTATAATAATATAAATATATGAATTGTATCAAAGTTAACTAAACAAGTTATCAAACAGTGACTAAGAGAAGGAAGGTCACTTGATAAAGACAATAAAATAAGAGAGGGAGAAGATCGAAGATCACAGCAAATAATGGCCATGGACAGAATTTAACTCATGATTTAAAAAATACATTCGGCTATTGGACAGTAACTCACTTATCAACTTCGCATACGCATTCCAACGGAAAGTTTATTTTTCCCCTTCCGCGGACAGCATTCTTTCCCTGAAAATTAGCAAAGACAGCAACTCACTTATCGACTTTTCGATCGATGAAATCGCGCCTTTGTTCCAGACGGAAAATTTTCTTCTCTTTTCCGTGGACAGCGTCCTTTTATCAATACCACACGACCGCGACAATAATTCAGCTACACACACTCGGAGTGGTTTGCTATCGTTTCATTGGAATGGTGAGATTATTTACATATTTTAAAAATCCTAACACTTGTACATCATGGCAGGTATCAGTCATTTGATACCACACAACAATAAAGACTCCTTCAGGCGTGAAGGGACGTTGTGACCATCAGTATTCGTGTTAAGACTCACTTGACTTGATATCCAAAAAAAACAGCATTACAACAATAACAATAATCAAATCCTTATTACCACACAAATACTCAAATATAATGGAATCCAAGTAAATATCACATTGGCGGTTGTTATTCCTCAAAGTTCGGAATCGAAGGAAAGTATGAATTCAATATAATTATACTTATGTGAATGGAGACAATTATTAAAAAGAATGAATGGAATAATAATAACAAAAAAGAAAACTCGCCTTCTTACAGAATCAAAAGACGAGACAATCATTCCTTTGCTTTTCAAGCAACGGGTATGAAGCAATTCTAAGAAGAGATTCTCTCGTTGAAGAGTTGAGATTGCGAACAGCAGCAGAATTTCTAGCAGACAGGGGACTTGCTATTCTCTGAAACGTGACTTCCGGAGTGGGAGCGCTTCGTATGTTTGTGAGTGAAGGAGTACTCTTACCACCCTCATTGCATATTGGATCATTAAAGTCAACACAACTCTTCACAGTCATTTCGAATTCAGGCAACGGATATTGAACAAAGTCATCGTCTTCAAACAATTCATCTGTGACTTCCAGTTGTTGACATTTCTCTTCTGTGTGACAAACGTCATTATAATTATCTTGAATTGTTGATCTACGAGTCCATTCAACATATAACAACAGAAAAGGATCAATGAATCCCTTAGCAACAGTCAAGTAGCTAACTACAATTAATATATTGCTGGCATATGTGAATCCCATGTCAGAACGGTCTTCCGTGCTGAAACCTCTGACTAAGAAACCACAAGCAACAGTTTCAAGTCCAAGGATGAGTCCGTTCCCATGATTGTCAAAACGACATGCCCAAGGTCCGAAATACAAAATTACCAGAGTCAATCCTCCAAAGAGAGCTACCAGCAAACCCGCCAAATTCCTGCAACTGAGCATTCGGCTGGCCTCACTCACCTGTACCACAGTTATGGTGAGTAAAACTATACATTCACATATCAAGAACCAAGTAAAACCTGGTCTATACATCTCAAATAACAATCCCCATCGATGCACTTGTCTCTTTTGTGTTGCAGACACCCATTCTCCATTTCCAAAGAAGTATCTACTTACCAGTGTAGTTCCTGCCCTGTCAAAGTACGTAACGTCCTTCGACAAGCTTCTCGTCTTTGCTACAATCAATACAAGAAATCCAATGTTAAATGAAAGAAGGACAGAAACCCCCAACACCTTTTCACCAGCACCTCCAAATATTAGAAGCTTCAGTCCACAAGTGGCCATTCCGTGAAACATGAAAATAACAAAGAACAAACTGATGTACGGGAACCGCAAGTCAGCTGCTGCTTCGTTAAATTCTACTCGGTTTGGATACCTTGTTCGGATTAAGACAGCAGTGAGATGAACAATTATTGGCGAAAGGACGAAAACACAATTTCCAAGAACACCTCCCGTGTAAGCAGCGTATTTAGAATTCCCAACCTTCAGTTTAAGTGGATCCACCTCCGGATCAAGAACGTCGTCTTCCTTTCCACACAAAGCGCTGATTGCTTTAAGACGAGCTACTGATGTTCCTCCGATACTACCTGACGCTACTATCCCAACAGGTACAGACCCTTTACTTTCAAACACATTAATCGGATTAATCGAAACTGGTGAAGCTGTTGATTCTCCTCGCTGACAACTTTGAGAAGCATTTCTACATTGACACAAACAACTATTCGGGTCATCCTCATCAACTTCCACGGCATAGGCATCTCCAGTACAATGGATTGGTAAGCTGCAAGCCTCACAAGAAGAAGTATAAAAAGGTGCCGCACACGCAGTGACATCATCCTTATAGACACATTGACACTCCGGTTCGCTACCATTCCGTCTGATTCGCATTGTTAGCGGATTTCGATGTTGTTCACAAATACTGATGTCGCAGATATCGCAAGTGGGGTAGTTCACCCGACCACGTGCACATTCACTGCAATTACTTCCCGAGTAGGGATGTGCACATTCACTACAATTAGTACCTTGCCAGTTACCTGAACAGACGCAGCTACAAGATGCAACATTATTTACTGTAACTGTGTTGGACTCGATTGCTCTATTTGTACCCCCACAATGGCTTTCAACACTGCATTCACACTGTGATCCACCCAAAGGGATTGGACAGTTGTCGCATGACTCACCATTCCAATTCCCAACACAACTGCACATACACTTGTTAGCATTTGATGTTACACTTGATGCTCTGTTATTGCAATCGTTCAAAGTACATAAAGTACAATTTGGATAGTTAATATGACCCGGCATACACGTATCACAATCTTTTCCTGCGTACGGAGGATTACAGCTGACACAATTGTCTGCAGGGTCCCACTTGTTTCTGCAGCTGCACACACAACTATTGCCCTGCTGGATTACACTTGTAGCTCTGTTGTTGCAGTCTGTGACTACACTGCATTGTCGGCATTTGATTCCAGGTAGACTGGGATCACGTACGTAGTTTGTGTCACAGATGTCACAAGCATCTCCTGTATATCCAGATGTACAACTGCAGCTGCATTTCGAGTTAGAGGCTGTTGACATTACCGACCCCGCATTTCCATTGCAATGAATACCCAAGTCACACCTCACACAATTAGGATAATCGATGTGGTTATTCTCACATGTATTACAGCGTGGCCCGCTGTATTCGTCAGCACAGTTGCAGTCACATGTGGTGATACTACCGTTTCTAACTTGAGGAACATTACCTAACTTAACATGATTGTTACAATAAGCATTATCACAAGCAGTGCAATTGGTACCAAAATGACCTGCAAAACAGTTGCAATTACAACCCGGACTTGCTGCTGTTCCAGAGGATACGCTGTTTGCGCGACTACTACAATCTAAATTGACGTCACATAATCTGCAAGTATTACCCGAATCGTATTTCTGTGTCACACATATAGAACATGATTCTGATGCGTCATATTGATCCGGACATCCCTGGCATTGATCTAAGTAAGACTCACCTTGGCAATCGCATTTGGATGTTGTGTTATTATATGTTCCTCTTGACATGCAGTAATCGGTTTCTCCATTTACTGGAGTAACTAAATACTGGTTAAGACAAAAATTAACATTCCATCGACATTGATTACCAGATGGTGAGTTGCGGCAGTTTCTGTATGTTGTATAATCTATACACGGATCGACACACTCACGTTTAGTGTTATCCCACCTGCATGAAGAAAACTTCTCACAATCAGTTTGTAAAGCGGGACTGGCCAACACATTTTTACATTGTATAATTGGAGCACAAAGAACGTTAGGTGCCCAAAAACACCAACGTGATAACCCACATGCACTTACAGTTGTGATACTTGCACACTTGTCTGCATATCCAAGACTGATGTCTGTATATCCAAGACTGATACCACAAAGTGTTAAAACAAGAACAAGAGACATAGTGTTCATTATGGATACATTACTGTGGTTGGGGGAATGATAAATAAAATAATAAAGAAACCTTTCAACTTTCTTGATATTATAAAAGCCCCACCGAGAAAGAGAGAGCGGAACAGAATATATTTTGTGCTGTTTTGGGAAAGTAATATCTCCACTCATTTTCACTTTCCGATAAGGAAACGTACAAACATCGTGTCATTCACAACGACAACCGTCTTCCATGTTGAAATGAAAGAGTCTGACCCAACTAATGAGCTGATCAAATGAATTAGAGGACTAAGCGATTCTTTACTTTGCGTGTTTTTACTTTTAGTTAGTTTGTGTTACTTAGCAAGTCCATCAGACCACGCAAATAAGTAAATAAAATAGTTTTGTTTTTGTTTTTCCCTCAATCGCAAAAAGAATTTTTAAAAAAAGAGACAATTGTATCCACGGTAAGTATCCATTGCATCCATCTATCACTAACATGAACACTAAAAGCTTAATCGCCATATTGCAAAAAGAACTAATGAAATGTTATTATAATAAAGAGATATAAAAATACCTGTACTCTTCATCAGGTTGCTCTGCCTGTTTCTTCATATCTGACGTGTATATTCCTTTGAAACAAAATGATTTTAAAAGGAAGTAAATTGTTATTCTTTTCTGACATTATTTCATAATCTTTAATGAAGTTGGTCGACTGCTTTCACAATTCACCAGACGAACTGCCGAAACCACGCAATCAAACAGAATTCAAGTTGCAACATAAACAACTAAAATAGTCAGAGGCGAGGGAGTTTCTTGCCCCGTGACGGAGACAAGATAGGTTTGTAGAATCGAAATCAAAGCTAGTATATGAGTTTGTTATAAGATAGGGAACTAATTCAAGTTAGTTAACATTTCCAAAATACGATTATTGAGCAAAAAATAAATAAGGGAGGGAGTCTTTGTTTGACAAAGTAGAAAAATTAATAACAGAGCGAAGTTGGGCAGAAAATCAGGCTTCGCTTTAGAATAAATGAGAGATGAAAAGATGACAAAAAGGGTTACTATTCTTAACTGACTGAAGTTCGTTCTCTTCTTCAGAGTCACTGAAAGTATAAAACAAGTAATCAAAAGTAATCATATAATATGACTTCAGAAGTAAAGTATTAAAACAAACAGCGGAAAGACATCAGTATCACTCACTAGATTCAAACCTCAAAAGGTGTTATTTACTTTGTTTGACCGTCGCTAGTAAAAAGCAGGTCATCTATTTTTCAGAATGTATAAACAACCGAGAGTTGACTAAGAGGTACAATCACGGGTGATAAATTCAGTCATCGTGTTAAAATATAAATGAGAGGTTATGAGGAGGTTCGTTGTTTGATTTCGTAAAATACAACTGTATTGTATCATAACCTAAACGATAATTTAACATTTGTTAAAGATACAGTAGCTCTTCTACGATGAACGCAGAATAAATAGGGGAAACTTGAACAAATAAAACAACAATCCAGTCAGTAGTACTGCTACTAACTGGTAACTGATGAATGGCAAAAGTCTCCATGCGAGAAACACACCTGTGAGTTTCAAACTACTTTACTAGTTTTGAGTAAAGCAAAAAGTGAGTTCAAGGTAGCATTTCTCATACATGAGAGCAAAGGAGAGGGAAAGTTCTTTGAGCATATCTTGTAAGCTCGGTACGTGTACAGGGCTCTGTAACTTTTTCCCTACGATTTCATTCTTTTACTACAAACTTTTATTCTCAATCTTTAAGATGTCCGGAAACGGAATTGAAACTCAACCTGCAGTAACTGGAACTCGACAACACGCGAGCTGTTGGAGAACGCAGCTCATACGATGTGAAGAATACTGTCTCATACCTTGCTGTTGAAAAGTGTAGGTATGCCTGCTTGCCTCATTATTGTATTCTGGTTGGTTACTATTAGTTTTTGCCACAACACCAGACATAGGTCTCTAGGAGAGAAATACACTGCTGTGTGTCTAATCGCAGACATGGAGGAGAAGTTAGTTATTAAAAAACCAAATTATTTATTTATTTATTTACGAAGCCTAGGAAGCCAAAAGCCAGGAAAAGCTCACAGGGTAACAGTTATATCGCTACCGCGAGACTCTCACAGACGATAAGAGACGTAGAAAAACCTGGAACAAATGACTACCTAAACCCACATTAATATCAAGTACTTGACTGAAGAAATATTCGTAGATGTTAATCAAAGAAAAAATACGTTTAGAAAAAATAAAACATAAAAAAGATAATTATATTGAAGACGTCGTCGAATCTGGTAATTCGGGGACCACGTACTAACAGGTTGATCGTCCCATGCCCTGTAGTCCGTTACAACTTACACTTAAGCAAAGTTAAAACAAAATAACGGCTCTCATTTTTTGTTCGTTCGTAATTTAGCCTTTCATAAATTACATATTCCTAACCACTATAGCACAGTTGATGATTTTAATTGTGTGTATGAATATCACAAACTAGAACAAGAGTTTATTATTGCTGTAATGTTCTTTTGTTCTGACAAAGACGAGAGGAAGGAGCTTAAAGAACGTTTTAATGAAAACCAATCTTCAGCTTGCCACCCTGTCTAGCTTAAACTATTCAAAATTTAACTTAACCATAGAACAATTTATTTATTAAAATATTGAAGAAAAAAAAGAGAACACGCTGAATGGAAAACAATAAACCCACCCAAGATCTCAATGAGAATGAGGGAGTTATATTCCATAAGAATTACGAAGAAAAAGAGACAAACATAATATTTCAGAAAGGAGAACTTAACTAAACGAGTTAAGTAACAACAACGACAACACACTCGAAGTCTACACATAAAAAATAGTATGAAGCGAAACAACGCCTCGACCTAACAGACTTCTCTCAGGACGAACACGCTGCCTTCAAAATTTCGATATCGATGAGCATAAAATAAAGGAGGGAATGATAACAGAGAGAATTTGGGAAGTTAGAGAAAAAAAAAAAAAATTTTTTTCCTGTCCGTTGCTGTCCGAAACTTTTGTGTTGAGATCGGACATTTCGGTAACATTTTCGTGGAATTAAAGGTTTTAAAATCAAAATAAATTGGGCCATGTGAGAAACACACTTGTGAGTTTCAAATTACTTTACTAGTTTTGAGTTAAAAAGAGCAAAAAGTGAGTTCAAGGTAGCATTTCTCACACTTGAGAGCAAAGGAGAGGGAAAGTTCTTTGAGCATACTTTATAATAATATAAATATATGAATTGTATCAAAGTTAACTAAACAAGTTATCAAACAGTGACTAAGAGAAGGAAGGTCACTTGATAAAGACAATAAAATAAGAGAGGGAGAAGATCGAAGATCACAGCAAATAATGGCCATGGACAGAATTTAACTCATGATTTGAAAATACATTCGGCTATTGGACAGTAACTCATTGATCGGCTTTTCAGATGAAATCGCGCCTTGGGTCCGGACGGAAAGTTCAATTCTCTCTCCGTGGACAGCGTCTTTCCACGAAAAAACGAAAACAACGCCGTGAAATATCAATTAAAAGCCTCCCTATTTAGCTACACACTCGGAGTGACTTGCAATCGTTTCATTGTAATGGTGAGACATCCAAAAAGAACAGCATTACAACAAAAACAATAATCAAATCCTTATTACCACACAAATACTCAAATATAATGGAATCGAAGCAAATTTCACATTAGCGGTTGTTATTCCTCAAAGTTCGGAATCGAAGGAAAGTATGAATTCAATATAATTATATTTATATGAATCAAAAGAGTTGATAAAATAATAATTAAAAGAAAGCTCTACTTCTCACAGCTCATGGAAAAACCTGCACGAGACAATCATTCCTTTGCTTTTCAAGCAACGGGTATGAAGCAATTCTAAGAAGAGATTCTCCCGTTGAAGAGTTGACATTGCGAACAGCAGCAGAATTTCTAGCAGACAGGGGACTTGCTATTCTCTGAAACGTGACTTCCGGAGTGCGAGCGCTTCGTATGTTTGTGAGTGAAGGAGTACTCTTACCACCCTCATTGCATATTGGATCATTAAAGTCAACACAACTCTTCACAGTCATTTCGAATTCAGGCAACGGATATTGAACAAAGTCATCGTCTTCAAGCAATTCATCTGTGACTTCCAGTTGTTGACATTTCTCTTCTGTGTGACAGACGTCATTATAATTATCTTGAATTGTTGATCTACGAGTCCATTCAACATATAACAACAGAAAAGGATCAATGAATCCCTTAGCAACAGTCAAGTAGCTAACTACAATTAATATATTGCTGGCATATGTGAATCCCATGTCAGAACGGTCTTCCGTGCTGAAACCTCTCACTAAGAAACCACAAGCAACAGTTTCAAGTCCAAGGATGAGTCCGTTCCCATGATTGTCAAAACGACATGCCCAAGGTCCGAAATACATAATTACCAGAGTCAATCCTCCAAAGAGAGCTACCAGCAAACCCGCCAAATTCCTGCAACTGAGCATTCGGCTGGCCTCACTCACCTGTACCACAGTTATGGTGAGTAAAACTATACATTCACATATCAAGAACCAAGTAAAACCTGGTCTATACATCTCAAATAACAATCCCCATCGATGCACTTTTCTCTTCTGTGTTGCAGACACCCATTCTCCATTTCCAAAGAAGTATCTACTCACGAGTGTAGTTCCTGACCTGTCAAAGTACGTAATGTCCTTCGACAAGCTTCTCGTCTTTGCTACAATCAATACAAGAAATCCAATGTTAAATGAAAGAAGGACAGAAACCCCCAACACCTTTTCACCAGCACCTCCAAATATTAGAAGCTTCAGTCCACAAGTGGCCATTCCGTGAAACATGAAAATAACAAAG
Source organism: Flectonema sp. DT1601 (assembly GCA_964019425.1). Taxonomy (NCBI): domain Eukaryota; phylum Euglenozoa; class Diplonemea; order Diplonemida; family Diplonemidae; genus Flectonema; species Flectonema sp. DT1601. Next base: position 852,714 of record OZ025806.1, on the reverse strand, counting down.
AACAAACTGATGTACGGGAACCGCAAGTCAGCTGCTGCTTCGTTAAATTCTACTCGGTTTGGATACCTTGTTCGGATTAAGACAGCAGTGAGATGAACAATTATTGGCGAAAGGACGAAAACACAATTTCCAAGAACACCTCCCGTGTAAGCAGCGTATTTAGAATTCCCAACCTTCAGTTTAAGTGGATCCACCTCCGGATCAAGAACGTCGTCTTCCTTTCCACACAAAGCGCTGATTGCTTTAAGACGAGCTACTGATGTTCCTCCGATACTACCTGACGTTACTATCCCAACAGGTACAGACCCTTTACTTTCAAACACATTAATCGGATTAATCGAAACTGGTGAAGCTGTTGATTCTCCTCGCTGACAACTTTGAGAAGCATTTCTACATTGACACAAACAACTATTCGGGTCATCCTCATCAACTTCCACGGCATAGGCATCTCCAGTACAATGGATTGGTAAGCTGCAAGCCTCACAAGAAGAAGTATAAAAAGGTGCCGCACACGCAGTGACATCATCCTTATAGACACATTGACACTCCGGTTCGCTACCATTCCGTCTGATTCGCATTGTTAGCGGATTTCGATGTTGTTCACAAATACTGATGTCGCAGATATCGCAAGTGGGGTAGTTCACCCGACCACGTGCACATTCACTGCAATTACTTCCCGAGTAGGGATGTGCACATTCACTACAATTAGTACCTTGCCAGTTACCTGAACAGACGCAGCTACAAGATGCAACATTATTTACTGTAACTGTCTTGGACTCGATTGCTCTATTTGTACCCCCACAATGGCTTTCAACACTGCATTCACACTGTGATCCACCCAAAGGGATTGGACAGTTGTCGCATGACTCACCATTCCAATTCCCAACACAACTGCACATACACTTGTTAGCATTTGATGTTACACTTGATGCTCTGTTATTGCAATCGTTCAATGTACATAAAGTACAATTTGGATAGTTAATATGACCCGGCATACACGTATCACAATCTGTTCCTGCGTACGGAGGATTACAGCTGACACAATTGTCTGCAGGGTCCCACTTGTTTCTGCAGCTGCACACACAACTATTGCCCTGCTGGATTACACTTGTAGCTCTGCTGTTGCAGTCTGTGACTACACTGCATTGTCGGCATTTGATTCCAGGTAGACTGGGATCACGTACGTAGTTTGTGTCACAGATGTCACAAGCATCTCCTGTATATCCAGATGTACAACTGCAGCTGCATTTCGAGTTAGAGGCTGTTGACATTACCGACCCCGCATTTCCATTGCAATGAATACCCAAGTCACACCTCACACAATTAGGATAATCGATGTGGTTATTCGCACATGTATTACAGCGTGGCCCGCTGTATTCGTCAGCACAGTTGCAGTCACATGTGGTGATACCACCGTTTTTAACTTGAGGAACATTACCTAACTTAACATGATTGTTACAATAAGCATTATCACAAGCAGTGCAATTGGTACCAAAATAACCAGTGTCACAGGAACTACATGTGTTTCCTGTGAAACCTGCAGAACAGTTGCAATTACAACCCAGATTCGTCACATTTCCAGAGGATACGCTGTGTGCGTGATTACTACAATCTAAATTGACGTTACATAATCTGCAAATATTACCTGAACCGTACTTCTGCGTCACACATATAGAACAGGAATGTAAGGTGTCAAATAGATCCGGACATCCCTGGCATTGGTCTAAGGTAGCCTCACCTTGGCAATCGCATTTGGATGTTGCGGTATTATATGCTCCTCTACGTAAGCAGTAATCTGTAACCGCACTCGCTGGAGTAATCTTATACTGGTTATTACAACTACCAGCTAACCAAAGACATTGAATACCGTATGGTGAGTTGTTGCAGTCCGATTGTGTATAATATGTACACGGATCGACACACTTGTCAAATTGACTATCCCACTTGCATGAAGAAATGTCGTCACAATGAGTTCGCACAGGTGGAACACCTACCACCACATTTTTACATTGCACAATTGGAGCACAAACATTGTTAGGTGCCCAAAAACACCAACGTGATGTACATGTATTTTGAGTTGTGCTATTTCCACACTGTACTGGATATCCAAGACTGATACCACAAAGTGTTAAAACAAGAACAAGAGACATAGTGTTCATTATGGATACATTACTGTGGTTGGGGGAATGATAAATAAAATAATAAAGAAACCTTTCAACTTTCTTGATATTATAAAAGCCCCACCGAGAAAGAGAGAGCGGAACAGAATATATTTTGTGCTGTTTTGGGAAAGTAATATCTCCACTCATTTTCACTTTCCGATAAGGAAACGTACAAACATCGTGTCATTCACAACGACAACCGTCTTCCATGTTGAAATGAAAGAGTCTGACCCAACTAATGAGCTGATCAAATGAATTAGAAGACTAAGCGATTCTTTACTTTGCGTGTTTTTACTTTTGTTTTTGTGTTCCTCACTTCTGTACTCTTCATCAGGTTGCTCTGCCTGTTTCTTCATATCTGACGTGTATATTCCTTTGAAACAAAATGATTTTAAAAGGAAGTAAATTGTTATTCTTTTCTGACATTATTTCATAATCTTTAATGAAGTTGGTCGACTGCTTTCACAATTCACCAGACGAACTGCCGAAACCACGCAACCAAACAGAATTTAAGTTGCAACACAAGCAAACCAAAATAGTCAGAGGCGAGGGAGTTTCTTGCCCCGTGACGGAGACAAGATAGGTTTGTAGAATCGAAATCAAAGCTAGTATATGAGTTTGTTATAAAATAGTGAACTAATTCAAGTTAATTATCAAGAGCTCCATTTCGCGGGGGTAATTTGATACTGTATTTTCAAGCTCAAAAGGAACAACAATTTCTCCGACAATCTTGACTGTCAGCGGCAGCGCAGTAAATGACTGCAAATGAATAAATAATACCACTTGGAGGCCACGTGAACATAGTTGAGCGCCACTTGCCTATGTTACCGTAACAGCTTTTTATAAAACTCATGAGTACTTAACTAATACCATTATATTGTCTTGAAAATTAACCACAGAAAAAGACAAACACCAGGAAGGGGGTCGGCTCTCTGTTAATAGCCGTATATATACTGGAATTTGATGATACGAAAACTGTATATAAAATCGTAAGGACATCAAAACAACTATAAAGCACATAAATAATTCCACTCGTACTCAAACACCGATGATGAAGATTTATGAGATTCATGGCACCGCGAATATTCAGATGTTTAGTTTGTTAATTAAATAGGGTTCCACATAATCCTATAATGGAGTTAGTTAGAATATGAATTTATTACATAGATAATGCGAAATATATGGGAAAAAATAAATAATTTTTAATTCCCCTTTAAAGGGGTACGAGTATAAATATAAAAATAAGTTGTTAAAACACATTGCTCTGCTAGTGGAATAAGTTGGAGTTAGCTAAGACTGAGAGCTTTATAAAAAAAACACAACTAAAAATTGGGCAACACATTGCCATATCACTCAGCAAGAAATGAAAACAAAAAAAGATCAGTAAGATGACAGTCAGTTTATGGTCATAACTGCGCCGGACCTGCGGAGGGTAGGTTCCTTATATTAGTCAGGTTATCAGTCAATTAAAAAAAGTAAATTCTTGACTATCTGTAATAATATTAATCTTCACACTAAGCAGTCATGACGAGTAGTTCTCTATAAGGTTCAATGCCAACAACAGAGTCTGTTGTTTAATATCATATCCGTGTCAGAGTCTGTTCCTAAATACATCTGTTATTGAGAATCAAGAAGGCAGAATTCTCACAATGATAAGTACCTTTCCTATTGGAAGTAGGAAGCATCTTTATAGAGTGAGGCTACTGCGCTTTAATCTTCTCAAATGCTGCAACCAAATTCTCATAAGGGATTGAGGATTCAGCCCTGATGATAGTTATGGAGAGTCACACACAACTTGGATTGAGGTTCTGCCATACGTACCCAATGAGCTACACATATCAGGGTGTATTAGTAACCATGTAAGGCAATCATCTGGGACACGCTGGAAACGTTCTTAAGATAAAAGGATCAATCAGGATATTAGACATGTGTAGCTTGAGTGGAAGCACAAAAATAACGTTGGTAATAAAAAAATAAATAAATAAGTACCGTAAATAAATACCGTAATTATAAATATCATGGTGTATAAAAGAAAATTAAAAAATAAATAAAAACTCGTAGAGCATGAAATATCAACATGGAACTAATAAAAAAACACGCTGAATGGAAAACAATAAACCCACCCAAAATCTCAATGAGAATGAGGGAGTTATATTCCATAAGAATTACGAAGAAAAAAAGAGAGAATTAAACAGATATTTTAAAAATAAAAACTCAACTTAACAAGTTAAGTAACGACAACGACACACACTGGAAGTTTACACATAAAAAATAGTATGAAACACTATCAACGCCTCGCGTGGACACAGCGGATGTAGACTCCAGTGATCCTTCAAGAGCTATATGAGAACCAATTGATTTTCAGCAGCTAAACATTTCTGCAGATTCTGACCAACATCCTCATCTTGATCATCAAATATCATCTTTGGCAAATAAATCTGAATAAAGACCTTAGTCTCTGGACATTTCGATAATGTTATAAGATAGGGAACTAATTCAAGTTAGTTAACAGTAGCTATATTAAGCGGGGGAGGTTATCATAAATTATTTTATTTAATTACGAAATAAATAATAAGATCAAAATCAATAAATCGTAAGGACATCAAACAACTATAAAACACACAAATAAATAAAAATAACAAAAGTTTCCACTCATACTCAACTATCGATATGTTGAAGATGTGTGGGATTCATGGCATACTTTTATATTTTTGGATGACAATAAAGTGAAAATCGTTGAAGTTAGTCAGGAACAAAAACAAAAGATATAAAAGAATGCCAACGATAACATCGCATCTTATCCTACGCCTCGCCTGACAGACTTCCCTCATGTCGAGATTCAAACCTCAAAAGGTGTTATTTACTTTGTTCGACTGTCGCTTGTTTCGATTGTGTGTATGAATATCACAAACTAGAACAAGAGTTTATTATTGCTGTAATGTTCGTTTTTCATTCCAACAAATAAGAGAGGAAGGAGCAAGGGAATTAAAGGAAAGAAAAAGTTAATCCAACGTAGCTGTATATTATGAGTGCTCTCGGAAGGTAAATCACAGCAACAGAGGACTCAATCCTTAACCGTTTCCGAAGACTCAGCATGGATTGTTGAATTAACTTCAGTTGAAGGGATGTACTTTAATTAAAACATGGGACTAATAAAAAAACACGCTGAATGGAAAACAATAAACCCACCCCAGATCTCAATGAGAATGAGGGAGTTATATTCCGCAAGAATTACGAAGAAAAAGAGAATTAAACTGATTTCAGAAAAAAGAACTTAACTTACTAGTTAAGTACCTACAACGACAACGACAACGACAACGAAACACACTCGAAGTCTACACATAAAAAATAGTATGAAACACAATCAACTCCTCGCGTGGACACAGCGGATGTAAACTGAGAGATCAACAAAACCTGAAACAGCTTAGCGACTGCCTACTGCCTCAAAGAAGGCATCACGAAAGTGATGTCAGAAGCTGAAGCAAAGCTAGACGATTTCGTGAGCGATTTGCATTCCTACCTCACGATTAAGATCTGGTTGGAAGCATTGATTACACGGCTCATACCAGTATCTTCGGATTAAAAAAACAAAAACTAGGCTAACAACTCTCTTACCACATGATGAACAAGCAGTTAGTAAATCACAACACAGAGAAATGATTCTTTCAATACGGACCACAAGTGTGCTACCAACAGCACACTACGGAATTAATGAAATCATCACTCTAACTTCTATTCTCTCATCATTATCGCGTAGAAGAGTGTCAAATTCAAACGAATCAAAAAATAAAACAACAATCAGTCAGTATAACTACTACTGACTGGTAACTGATGAATAACAAAATTCATATAAACGCCTCCATGTGAGAAACACACCTGTGAGTTTCAAACTACCTTACCATTTTTTTAGTAAACAAGAATTGAGTTCCAGGCAGCATTTCTCACACTTGAGAGCAAAGGAGAGGGAAAGTTCTTTGAGCATATTTTATAATAATATAAATATATGAATATCAAAGTTAACTAAACAAGTTATCAAACAGTGACTAAGAGAAGGAAGGTCACTTGATAAAGACAATAAAATAAGAGAGGGAGAAGATCGAAGATCACAACAAATAATGGCCATGGACAGAATTTAACACATGATTTAAAAAATACATTTCGCTATTGCGCAGTAACTCACCTATCAACTTCTCATACGCCTTCTAACGGAAAGTTTACTTTTCCCCTTCCGTGGACAGCATTCTTTCCCTGAATAATAGCAAAGAACGTCGTGCAATATCAATTAAGAGCCTCCTTATTTATTTGACTTCTCACAGCTCATGGAGAAACGTCAACAAAACAATCATTCCTTTGCTTTTCAAGCAACGGGTATGAAGCAATTCTAAGAAGAGATTCTCTCGTTGAAGAGTTGAGATTGCGAGCAGCAGCAGAATTTGTAGCAGACAGGGGACTTGCTATTCTCTGAAACGTGACTTCCGGAGTGCGAGCGCTTCGTATGTTTGTGAGTGAAGGAGTACTCTTACCACCCTCATTGCATATTGGATCATTAAAGTCAACACAACTCTTCACAGTCATTTCGAATTCAGGCAACGGATATTGAACAAAGTCATCGTCTTCAAGCAATTCATCTGTGACTTCCAGTTGTTGACATTTCTCTTCTGTGTGACAGACGTCATTATAATTATCTTGAATTGTTGATCTACGAGTCCATTCAACATATAACAACAGAAAAGGATCAATGAATCCCTTAGCAACAGTCAAGTAGCTAACTACAATTAATATATTGCTGGCATATGTGAATCCCATGTCAGAACGGTCTTCCGTGCTGAAACCTCTGACTAAGAAACCACAAGCAACAGTTTCAAGTCCAAGGATGAGTCCGTTCCCATGATTGTCAAAACGACATGCCCAAGGTCCGAAATACATAATTACCAGAGTCAATCCTCCAAAGAGAGCTACCAGCAAACCCGCCAAATTCCTGCAACTGAGCATTCGGCTGGCCTCACTCACCTGTACCACAGTTATGGTGAGTAAAACAATACATTCACATATCAAGAACCAAGTAAAACCTGGTCTATACATCTCAAATAACAATCCCCATCGATGCACTTGTCTCTTTTGTGTTGCAGACACCCATTCTCCATTTCCAAAGAAGTATCTACTTACCAGTGTAGTTCCTGCCCTGTCAAAGTACGTAACGTCCTTCGACAAGCTTCTCGTCTTTGCTACAATCAATACAAGAAATCCAATGTTAAATGAAAGAAGGACAGAAACCCCCAACACCTTTTCACCAGCACCTCCAAATATTAGAAGCTTCAGTCCACAAGTGGCCATTCCGTGAAACATGAAAATAACAAAGAACAAACTGATGTACGGGAACCGCAAGTCAGCTGCTGCTTCGTTAAATTCTACTCGGTTTGGATACCTTGTTCGGATTAAGACAGCAGTGAGATGAACAATTATTGGCGAAAGGACGAAAACACAATTTCCAAGAACACCTCCCGTGTAAGCAGCGTATTTAGAATTCCCAACCTTCAGTTTAAGTGGATCCACCTCCGGATCAAGAACGTCGTCTTCCTTTCCACACAAAGCGCTGATTGCTTTAAGACGAGCTACTGATGTTCCTCCGATACTACCTGACGCTACTATCCCAACAGGTACAGACCCTTTACTTTCAAACACATTAATCGGATTAATCGAAACTGGTGAAGCTGTTGATTCTCCTCGCTGACAACTTTGAGAAGCATTTCTACATTGACACAAACAACTATTCGGGTCATCCTCATCAACTTCCACGGCATAGGCATCTCCAGTACAATGGATTGGTAAGCTGCAAGCCTCACAAGAAGAAGTATAAAAAGGTGCCGCACACGCAGTGACATCATCCTTATAGACACATTGACACTCCGGTTCGCTACCATTCCGTCTGATTCGCATTGTTAGCGGATTTCGATGTTGTTCACAAATACTGATGTCGCAGATATCGCAAGTGGGGTAGTTCACCCGACCACGTGCACATTCACTGCAATTTGCTCCTGTGAATTGCAGCGGGCAGGTTTCACGAACCGAAACGTGAGCATTACAATTACTTCCCGAGTAGGGATGTGCACATTCACTACAATTAGTACCTTGCCAGTTACCTGAACAGACGCAGCTACAAGATGAAACATTATTTACTGTAACTGTCTTGGACTCGATTGCTCTATTTGTACCCCCACAATGGCTTTCAACACTGCATTCACACTGTGATCCACCCAAAGGGATTGGACAGTTGTCGCATGACTCACCATTCCAATTCCCAACACAACTGCACATACACTTGTCAGTGGATCTGTTGCTGTGTACGGAAGCAGTTTGTGATGGAGTGCAATGCTTTAGAATGTCACAAAGTTCACATGTGAGAGGAGAAGCAACTACCTGAATGTAACCGTCAGCGCAGCTGTCACATGATGTTCCAGAAAAAGGAATCGGACAGACCTGACAACGTTGACCAGTCCAAGGGAATATACAAGTACAATCACAAGTTTGCATATTACTCATTGTTACTGATGATGCTCGTTGAGATCCTCCACAGTGAGAATCAATAGTACATCCCGTGCATACTGGATATGGACTTGCACTCACTGCGGCACAAGAACTGCACATAGTTTGCTCAAATATTACAGGACAGTCATCACAGATGTTGCCTACCCACTGTCCAGTACAATTACAGCTGCATCCATCTTTGTTAGCATTTGATGTTACACTTGATGCTCTGTTATTGCAATCGTTCAAAGTACATAAAGTACAATTTGGATAGTTAATATGACTCGGCATACACGTATCACAATCTGTTCCTGCGTACGGAGGATTACAGCTGACACAATTGTCTGCAGGGTCCCACTTGTTTCTGCAGCTGCACACACAACTATTGCCCTGCTGGATTACACTTGTAGCTCTGTTGTTGCAGTCTGTGACTACACTGCATTGTCGGCATTTGATTCCAGGTAGACTGGGATCACGTACGTAGTTTGTGTCACAGATGTCACAAGCATCTCCTGTATATCCAGATGTACAACTGCAGCTGCATTTCGAGTTAGAGGCTGTTGACATTACCGACCCCGCATTTCCATTGCAATGAATACCCAAGTCACACCTCACACAATTAGGATAATCGATGTGGTTATTCGCACATGTATTACAGCGTGGCCCGCTGTATTCGTCAGCACAGTTGCAGTCACATGTGGTGATACTACCGTTTCTAACTTGAGGAACATTACCTAACTTAACATGATTGTTACAATAAGCATTATCACAAGCAGTGCAACTGGTACCAAAATGACTTGCAAAACAGTTGCAATTACAACCCGGACTTGCTGCTGTTCCAGAGGATACGCTGTGTGCGTGATTACTACAATCTAAATTGACGTCACATAATCTGCAAGTATTACCCGAATCGTATTTCTGTGTCACACATATAGAACAGGATTCTGATGCGTCATATTGATCCGGACATCCCTGGCATTGGTCTAAGTAAGACTCACCTCGACAATCGCAGCGGGATATTGCGCTATTATATGTTCCTCTTGACATGCAGTAATCAGTTTCTCCATTTACTGGAGTAATTTTATAGTGGCTAAAACAAAGGTGAAAATACCATCTACATTGACTACCATATGGTGAGTTGCTGCAGCTTGATAGTGTATTATAAGGTATACACGGATTGACACACTCACGTTTAGTGTTATCCCACCTGCATGAAGAAAACTTGTCACAATTAGTTCGCACAGGTGGAACACCTACCACCACATTTTCACATTGCAAAATTGGAGCACAAACATTGTTAGGTGCCCAAAAACACCAACGTGATAATCTACATGCACTTACAGTTGTGATTCTTGCACACTTGTCTGTATATCCAAGACTGATACCACAAAGTGTTAAAACAAGAACAAGAGACATAGTGTTCATTATGGATACATTACTGTGGTTGGGGGAATGATAAATAAAATAATAAAGAACCCTATCAACTTTCTTAAACTTATAAATCCAAGCGTACAAACATCGTGTCATTCACAACGACAACCGTCTTCCATGTTGAAATGAAAGAGTCTGACCCAACTAATGAGCTGATCAAATGAATTAGAAGACTAAGCGATTCTTTACTTCGCGTGTTTTACTTTTGTTTTTGTGTTCCTCACTTCTGTACTCTTCATAAGGTTGCTCTGCCTGTTTCTTCATATCTGACGTGTATATTCCTTTGAAACAAAATGATTTTAAAAGGAAGTAAATTGTTATTCTTTTCTGACATTATTTCATAATCTTTAATGAAGTTGGTCGACTGCTTTCACAATTCACCAGACGAACTGCCGAAACCACGCAACCAAACAGAATTTAAGTTGCAACATAAGCAACTAAAATAGTCAGAGGCGATGGAGCTTTTTGCCCCGTGACGGAGACAAGATAGGTTTGTAGAAGGTCGCAAATTAAAAATCAAAGCTAGTATATGAGTTTGTTATAAGATAGGGAACTAATTCAAGTTAGTTAACATTAGCTATATTAAGCGGGGGAGGTTATCATAAATTATTTTATTTAATTACGAAATAAATAATAAGATCAAAATCAATAAATCGTAAGGACATCAAACAACTATAAAACACACAAATAAATAAAAATAACAAAAGTTTCCACTCATACTCAACTATCGATATGTTGAAGATGTGTGGGATTCATGGCATACTTTTATATGTTTTGATGACAATAAAGTGAAAATCGTTGAAGTTAGTTAGGAACAAAAACAAAAGAAATAAAAGAATGCCAACGATAACATCGCATCTTATCCTACGCCTCGCCTGACAGACTTCCCTCATGTCGAGATTCAAACCTCAAAAGGTGTTATTTACTTTGTTCGACCGTCGCTAGTAAAAAGCAGGTCATCTATTTTTCAGGATGTATAAACAACCGAGAGTTGACTAAGAGGTACAATCACGGGTGATAAATTCAGTCATCGTGTTAAAATATAAATGAGAGGTTATGAGGAAGTTCGTTGTTTGATTTCGTAAAATACAACTGTATTGTATCATAACCTAAACGATAATTTAACATTTGTTAAGGATACAGTGACTATGGTGATGCTTTCCTTAGCATTTTTGAAGTTTTTATTTAGTTTTTGAGAAAACTCTAACTTCTATTCTCTCATCATCATTATCGTGTAGAAGAGAGTCAGTCAACTATTGAGACTGAATCACTCTCAGTTAACAAGTCTGGAGTGTAGTTACTTCTTAACTCTGTTCTACGATGAATGCAGAATAAATAGGGGAAACTTGAACAAAAATAAAACAACAATCCAGTCAGTATTACTGGTAACTGATGAATGGCAAAAGTCTCCATGCGAGAAACACACCTGTGAGTTTCAAACTACTTTACTAGTTTTGAGTAAAGCAAAAAGTGAGTTCAAGGTAGCATTTCTCATACATGAGAGCAAAGGAGAGGGAAAGTTCTTTGAGCACAATATTTTATAAGAGATTCTCTCTAGGCTTTCATTCTTTTACTACAAACTTTTATTCTCAATCTTTAAGATGTCCGGAAACGGAATTGAAACTCAACCTGCAGTAACTGGAACTCGACAACACGCGAGCTGTTGGAGAACGCAGCTCATACAATATGAAGAATACTGTCTCATACCTTGCTGTTGAAAAGTGTAGGTATGCCTGCCTGCCTCATTATTGTATTCTGGTTGGTTATTATTAGTTTTTGCCACAACACCAGACATAGGTCTCTAGGAGAGAAATACACCGTTGTGTGTCTAATCGCAGACATGGAGGAGAAGTTAGTTATTAAAAAACCAAATTAATATCAAGTACTTGACTGAAAGAATGTTCGTATTTGTCAATCAAAGGAAAAAAACGTTTAGAAAAAAGAATTGGCTTTATCTTCAACTATACAGAAAATAATGATATAACACTGTGGTTTTTTTGTTTGTGCACGAAACCGTGAACCGACTTAAACTGATAAAGCTAAAGGAGGTTTACGTGTGCTGCCAACATTCTTTTTCGTTCTTACAATACTTGTTAAATGCAAAAAATAAAACATAAAAGAGAAAATTATATTGAAGACGTTGTCGAATCTGGTAATTCGGGAACCACGTACTAACAGGTTGAGCGTTCCATGCCCTGTAGTCCGTAACAACTTATAATTAGACAAAGTTAAAAAATTAAAACAGCTCTCATTATTGCTACCTAGTGGCGGTTCGTAGCACACTACTAGCGGCGCACTCCTTTGTTATAAAAGCAAAAAGTATAACGTTTCGAGGATATTCTTAGGTTCATTAATGAGGGCAACATGAGGGTACGTTGTGCAATTCTTTTGATGTGAAGTCAGATCCAAAATCCTATTAAGTTACGCAGCCACAATTACCTTTCTATCTAACAATGGGTTTGTTGGTAAGAAGTTTAGTTTAGTTAGCAAAATACAAACTGATGACTACGAGGGGTCTGGGTAGCCCGCATCAGTAAGGACCCAATCGCGAAGATTGTAGTTTCATAGTATTGGCTGGAAGTGATCGACTTCCAGCCTCCACCTTGCCCAGAGGCTAACAGGTTGTAAACAAGAAAAGAAAATAAAAGAGAAATGATCTGGGAGTGGGGGGAAGGTGAAAAAAATAAAAAATCTTCTTTCTTTCATATACATCTTTCTTTATAATACGACCACATGTGCCATATGCCCACACTCCACGAAAGAAAATAGAAACCCCCGGAACAGTACCGAGGATCGTTCACCCCCAGTTGTCCAAAGCATTATAAGTGTACTGTGGGCTTACCGAAAAGCTTTAGAAATGTACCACAAAAGATTTGGGCAGCACATAGCCATATCACTCAGCAAGAAATGAAAACCAAAAGGATCAGGTAAGATGACAGTCAGTTTAAGGTCATAACTGCGCCGGACCAAGAAAAAAACAATGAACAAGTTAAGTAACGACAACGACAACGAAACACACTGGAAGTCTACACATAAAAAATAGTATGAAACGAACCTACGCCTCGACCTGACAGACTTTTCTCAGGTCGAACACGTTGCCTTCAAAGATCTCTATATCGATGAGCATAAAATAAGGGAGGGAATGATAACAGAGAGAAGTTGGGCAGAAGCTTCAACTTCGTTTTAGAATAAATGGGGGCAACTTGATATTGTATTTAAGGGGCATTAAAGGCTCAGCCGAATTTATTTAAAAAATACTTTCGGCTATTGGACATATGGAGTAAATAAAAAATGGCAAAAATGAAGTTATCAACAAAAGTTGAAACAGCTTAGCGACGGTCTCAAAGCAGGCATCACGAAAATAATGTCAGAAGCTGAAACAAAGCTAGACTATTACGTGGGCGATTCCCTCACGATTAAGATCCGGCTTGAAGCGTCGATCACTTCCGTCATGTACTCCGCTGCTCATACCAGTATCTTCGGATTTATAAAACAAAAACTAGGCTAACAACTCTCTTACCACATGATGAACAAGCAGTTAGTAAATCACAACACAGAGAAATGATTCTTTCAATACGGACCACAAGTGTGCTACCAACAGCACACTACGGAATTAATGAAATCATCACTCTAACTTCTATTCTCTCATCATTATCGTGTAGAAGAGTGTCAAATTCAAACGAATCAAAAAATAAAACAACAATCAGTCAGTATAACTACTACTGACTGGTAACTGATGAATAGCAAAAGTCTCCATGCGAGAAACACACCTGTGAGTTTTAAACTACTTTACTAATTTTGAGTTAAAAAGAGCAAGAAGTGAGTTCAAGGTAGCATTTCTCACACTTGAGAACAAAGGAGAGGGAAAGTTCTTTGAGCATACTTTATAATACTATAAATATATGAATTGTATCAAAGTTAACTAAACAAGTTATCAAACAGTGACTAAGAGAAGGAAGGTCACTTGATAAAGACAATAAAATAAGAGAGGGAGAAGATCGAAGTTCGTAACTACACAGAAAAAATAGTAAAGAACGCCGTTAAATATTAAGAGCCTCCTTATTTAGCAACACACTCGGGGTGGCTTGCAATCGTTTCATTGGAATGGTGAGACATCCAAAAAGAACAGCATTACAACAATAACAATAATCAAATCATTATTACCACACAAATACTCAAATATAATGGAATCGAAGCAAATATCACATTAGCGGTTGTTATTCCTCAAAGTTCGGAATCAAAGGAAAGTATGAATTCAATATAATTATATTTATGTGAATGGAGACAATTATTAAAATGAATGAATGGAATAATAATAACAAAAAAGAAAACTCGACTTCTCACAGAATCAAAAGACGAGACAATCATTCCTTTGCTTTTCAAGCAACGGGTATGAAGCAATTCTAAGAAGAGATTCTCTCGTTGAAGAGTTGAGATTGCGAACAGCAGCAGAATTTTTAGCAGACAGGGGACTTGCTATTCTCTGAAACGTGACTTCCGGAGTGGGAGCGCTTCGTATGTTTGTGAGTGAAGGAGTACTCTTACCACCCTCATTGCATATTGGATCATTAAAGTCAACACAACTCTTCACAGTCATTTCGAATTCAGGCAACGGATATTGAACAAAGTCATCGTCTTCAAGCAATTCATCTGTGACTTCCAGTTGTTGACATTTCTCTTCTGTGTGACAGACGTCATTATAATTATCTTGAATTGTTGATCTACGAGTCCATTCAACATATAACAACAGAAAAGGATCAATGAATCCCTTAGCAACAGTCAAGTAGCTAACTACAATTAATATATTGCTGGCATATGTGAATCCCATGTCAGAACGGTCTTCCGTGCTGAAACCTCTGACTAAGAAACCACAAGCAACAGTTTCAAGTCCAAGGATGAGTCCGTTCCCATGATTGTCAAAACGACATGCCCAAGGTCCGAAATACATAATTACCAGAGTCAATCCTCCAAAGAGAGCTACCAGCAAACCCGCCAAATTCCTGCAACTGAGCATTCGGCTGGCCTCACTCACCTGTACCACAGTTATGGTGAGTAAAACAATACATTCACATATCAAGAACCAAGTAAAACCTGGTCTATACATCTCAAATAACAATCCCCATCGATGCACTTGTCTCTTTTGTGTTGCAGACACCCATTCTCCATTTCCAAAGAAGTATCTACTTACCAGTGTAGTTCCTGCCCTGTCAAAGTACGTAACGTCCTTCGACAAGCTTCTCGTCTTTGCTACAATCAATACAAGAAATCCAATGTTAAATGAAAGAAGGACAGAAACCCCCAACACCTTTTCACCAGCACCTCCAAATATTAGAAGCTTCAGTCCACAAGTGGCCATTCCGTGAAACATGAAAATAACAAAGAACAAACTGATGTACGGGAACCGCAAGTCAGCTGCTGCTTCGTTAAATTCTACTCGGTTTGGATACCTTGTTCGGATTAAGACAGCAGTGAGATGAACAATTATTGGCGAAAGGACGAAAACACAATTTCCAAGAACACCTCCCGTGTAAGCAGCGTATTTAGAATTCCCAACCTTCAGTTTAAGTGGATCCACCTCCGGATCAAGAACGTCGTCTTCCTTTCCACACAAAGCGCTGATTGCTTTAAGACGAGCTACTGATGTTCCTCCGATACTACCTGACGCTACTATCCCAACAGGTACAGACCCTTTACTTTCAAACACATTAATCGGATTAATCGAAACTGGTGAAGCTGTTGATTCTCCTCGCTGACAACTTTGAGAAGCATTTCTACATTGACACAAACAACTATTCGGGTCATCCTCATCAACTTCCACGGCATAGGCATCTCCAGTACAATGGATTGGTAAGCTGCAAGCCTCACAAGAAGAAGTATAAAAAGGTGCCGCACACGCAGTGACATCATCCTTATAGACACATTGACACTCCGGTTCGCTACCATTCCGTCTGATTCGCATTGTTAGCGGATTTCGATGTTGTTCACAAATACTGATGTCGCAGATATCGCAAGTGGGGTAGTTCACCCGACCACGTGCACATTCACTGCAATTACTTCCCGAATAGGGATGTGGACATTCACTACAATTAGTACCTTGCCAGTTACCTGAACAGACGCAGCTACAAGATGAAACATTATTTACTGTAACTGTGTTGGACTCGATTGCTCTATTTGTACCCCCACAATGGCTTTCAACACTGCATTCACACTGTGATCCACCCAAAGGGATTGGACAGTTGTCGCATGACTCACCATTCCAATTCCCAACACAACTGCACATGCACTTGTTAGCATTTGATGTTACACTTGATGCTCTGTTATTGCAATCGTTCAAAGTACATAAAGTACAATTTGGATAGTTAATATGACCCGGCATACACGTATCACAATCTGTTCCTGCGTACGGAGGATTACAGCTGACACAATTGTCTGCAGGGTCCCACTTGTTTCTGCAGCTGCACACACAACTATTGCCCTGCTGGATTACACTTGTAGCTCTGTTGTTGCAGTCTGTGACTACACTGCATTGTCGGCATTTGATTCCAGGTAGACTGGGATCACGTACGTAGTTTGTGTCACAGATGTCACAAGCATCTCCTGTATATCCAGATGTACAACTGCAGCTGCATTTCGAGTTAGAGGCTGTTGATATTACCGACCCCGCATTTCCATTGCAATGAATACCCAAGTCACACCTCACACAATTAGGATAATCGATGTGGTTATTCTCACATGTATTACAGCGTGGCCCGCTGTATTCGTCAGCACAGTTGCAGTCACACGTGGTGATACCACCGTTTCTAACTTGAGGAACATTACCTAACTTAACATGATTGTTACAATAAGCATTATCACAAGCAGTGCAATTGGTACCAAAATAACCAGTGTCACAGGAACTACATGTGTTTCCTGTGAAACCTGCAGAACAGTTGCAATTACAACCTGGACTTGTTGCTGTTCCAGAGGATACGCTGTGTGCGTGATTACTACAATCTAAATTGACGTCACATAATCTGCAAGTATTACCCGAATCGTATTTCTGTGTCACACATATAGAACAGGATTCTGATGCGTCATATTGATCCGGACATCCCTGGCATTGGTCTAAGTAAGACTCACCTTGGCAATCGCATTTGCGGGTTATGTTATTATATGTTCCTCTTGATATGCAGTACATCGTATTTCCAACTAATGGGGTAAACGTATGCACATCATTGCAATTAACGCCAGACCAACTACACTGACTACCGTATGGTGAGTTGTTGCAGTCCGATTGTGTACTATAATATGGACACGGAATGACACACTCGTCTAATAGGTCATCCCACTTGCATGAAGAAACTTCATCACAATGAGTTCGGACAGGTGGAACACTTACCAACACACTGTTACATCGCACCATTGGAACACATAAATTGTAACGCGCCCAAATACACCAACGTGATGACGTGCATACACTTTGAGTTGTGATCCTTCCACACTGTTCTGAAAATCCAAGACTGATACCACAAAGTGTTAAAACAAGAACAAGAGACATAGTGTTCATTATGGATACATTACTGTGGTTGGGGGAATGATAAATAAAATAATAAAGAAACCTATCAACTTTCTTAAACTTATAAATCCAAGCGTACAAACATCGTGTCATTCACAACGACAACCGTCTTCCATGTTGAAATGAAAGAGTCTGACCCAACTAATGAGCTGATCAAATGAATTAGAAGACTAAGCGATTCTTTACTCTGCCTGTTTCTTGATATCTGACGTGTGTATTCCCTTGAAACAAAATGATATTTTAAAAGGAAGTAAATTGTTATTCTTTTCTGACATTATTTCAGAATCTTTAATGAAGTTTGTCGACTGCTTTCACAATTCACCAGACGAACTCCTGAAAACACGCAATCAAAACAAAATTCGCAACCAAAGCAGCAAAATAGACAGAACGTGGACGCCGAAACAACCTTTTGTCCCGAGAGCAGGATAGGCTCGTAGGAAGTCATGAAATAGAAAATAACAAGGCTGAGGATATAATTTAGTACAAATGAGTGGTAAGGCTACCCCTAACGAAATGCTTCGCTATCTAACCCAGTTAGTCTCACAATTGAATAATTTATAACAGACGCACGTAGTGTTTTGAGTAGTAACTTACATACAAAGGAAGCAAAGTACAACCACCAAGAAAAGAAGAAACAAGGAGGGTGTTTTAAGAACAACGAAAATTAATAAAAAAAATATCAACCTATAAATTGAGACAGAATCATAGCCCTTACTAACATGTAAATAATATTACGTTCCTAAAGTTTGAATAAGTTTAGGTGTACAGATGTCTGAGTCCTATTATTGATAGTCTTCATTATTCTAATGATAAGTAATGAACAAAGGGGTGAATATATAATAAAAAAGAATCAGTCAGCTTCACTTTTTATTTTTATTCATATTTTTGTTTTGATTGTACGCAATCGATACAAAATCTTAATTAAGGAATTTATTTATTTATTTATTTACGAAGCCTAGGAAGCCAAAAGCCAGGAAAAGCTCACACGGAATAGGGTTAAGTTACGCTGCTACAATTATCTTTCTACCTAACAATCGGTTTGTTGGTACAAAAATAAAGGAGAAAAAAAAAGAAATTAGCCTTACATAACAGAGATATTCCACATCACAAAAGCACAGCTGAGGGTTTTGTTTGTGTAAACCAAAAACAGAGTTTACGTTGCTGGAAAAAGAGGGGAGGGGGGAAGAAACGGAAAGAAAAAACTAAAAAAAAAAAGAGAACACGCTGAATAGAAAACAATAAACACACAAGATCTCAATGAAAAATGTTGGCAAAAAAAAAAAACGAAACATACTAAAGTTTATTATGATATGATAAAAAATAGTACGAAACGAATCAACGCCTCGACCTGACAGACTTTTCTCAGGTCGAACACGTTGCCTTCAAAATCTCGATATCGATGAGCATAAAATAAATTAGGGAGGGACTGATAGTTTGACAAAGTAGAAACAATAATAACAGAGAGAAATTGGGCAGAAGATCAGAACAAATGGGGGGGGAAACAACTTGATTTTGTACTTAAAGAGGCGGTCAAATGTAACTTCGGGTATTCTTTTTTTTTTTTTTTTTGGTAATACAAAAACCACCAACAAAAAGCTCCCCAAAAAAAATAGGGTATCCCGATCAATTGCCGCCTCAGTTTGGCTTTCTAAAGGACGAGAGTTTTACTACTCTTTCTGTACCTTCGCAATCCCTTTTGGTACCTTACAGAGACTCTGCATCAATTTCACATCCGGGTAGCGCCCAGGTGGAAATTTGATGAGCTAACTTAGTGAATTTATTTATTTATTTATTTACGAAGCCTAGGAAGCCAAAAGCCAGGAAAAGCTCACAGAGTAACAGTTATATCGCTACCAGCAACCGTGAATAGAAAAACTATTTACTTTTGAACAATTTTCTTTTTGTTGGGAGTTGGCGATTTCGCGAACTATTTTTTGTTGAATAAGAGATTTTCCCTTTTTTTTTTTTTTTTTTCTTCTTTTTTTTTCAAATTAGCCATTAGACGTGAGTGATATCGACGAATTTTTGAAAAAAAAATAAATAAATAAATAAATAAATAAAAAAGTTCACACGAAAAAGACAACTTTTTGTTATTTTCTTTTTTTTTGAGGAAAAGTTGTTAGATTTTTTCTCATTCCTTTAACCGAATGGACTTTCTGTTTTACTACTACTATTCGCACTATTCTTTACGCACACCCTGGTTTGTTTTTGTGCAATCGTACAAAATGTTAAATAACCGAAAAAAAGGGGGGGAAAAAAAAAGTAAAGTAAAGTAAAAAAAAAGGAATATTTCACAAGAGTGAGCTGTACTCAAATACTGCTGACTTACCTGAAGCATAATAACCACAAGGCAAGCAGTTTCAAAGAACACGTTGCTTTTTTTTTTTCTTTTTTTTTTTGTATATTTTTCAATTAACCTCAACGGCAACATAGCCCATCAAATACATCACAGGAAATGATAAGAAGAACAACAGTTCATTTTTTTTTTTTTTTTTTTTTTTTTTGCACACGATTCGAAACAGGCTTATCATTTTGTTAGTTAGTATCATTTAGTTAGTTAGTTAGTTTCCTTTCCATTTCCTCAGTCAGCCACACACACGATAGTTAATTTGAGCTATTTTAGCCATCAAACAAATAAGTCGATTATGCTGAATTAACTTCAGCTGAAGGGATGTCATGAAAAAATAATCGGCAAACTTCACTTTTTTACTTACTCACTCACACTTTTATTTTGTTGGTGCGCAACCGGTAGAAAATCCTAATAAAGGAATAGGATAGTTATGCTGCCCACAATTCTCTTTTCTACCGAACAATGGGTTTTGTAGGTACAAAAAAATAACCTTCAGGGTTTCTACTTTGCCTATCTTAACGAACAATTACAACGATATCTCTCACAGCATGAATAGAATCCAAGACACAGCTACACACGTTTAACATCAGGGGGAAAAAAAAAAAAAAAAAAAAGAAACAGATTTCTGTTTTCATTGACTGCTTACAATATCGAAGACTGAACACCGAAGGTACACAAAAAAAATATATATTAAAGAACTGTTATAAAACATACAAGGCGTGTTATAGTTAGTTCAAGGCGGAGTGAGTATTGAAAAAAAAAATAATTAAAAAAATAAATAAAATAAAATAAATAAAATTGTTAGAAAAATCAATTTCTTGTGTGTAGTAAGCTACTTAATCCAACGTTGCTGCATACTATGAGTAGGTAACTCACAGTGACAGAGGACCCAATCCGTAGTCGTTTCTGAAAGACTCAGTATGTATAGAATAGCTTCAGCTGAAGGGATGTAATGCAATTTAATTTAATAGAAAAAATTAAATAAAATTACATCTTTCCATTGTCGCTTAACAAAACAGCCGAGTCATTCAAAAGTTAGAATTAGGATCTGCGGAGTTATCACAAATAAATAAAAAATAAAAATAAAAAATCGAATTATTGAATCGCAAGAAGACATCAAACAAATTATAGCTCGTTTCGGAACAAAATTTAATAAAAAAAAAAACTTTCTTCGAATTTGCCCTTCTCAGCAAAGGGACTACGTAAACATGGTTATTTCTTTTTACCACTTAACACGGTCCCCTAATATTTGTCTGAACGCGGGATACCAACAAATGAGTGGCGCTAAGCAACTATTAGGTTTCGTCATTATCGTGTAGAAGAGAGTCAGTCAACTATTGAGACTGAATCACTCTCAGTTAACAAGTCTGGAGTGTAGTTA
The DNA here is from genome assembly GCA_964019425.1 of Flectonema sp. DT1601. Lineage (NCBI taxonomy): Eukaryota > Euglenozoa > Diplonemea > Diplonemida > Diplonemidae > Flectonema > Flectonema sp. DT1601. The sequence continues at coordinate 831,310 of OZ025806.1, read as the reverse complement.
CTTCTTAACTCTGTTCGTTTTTAAAAAAATATTTTATTATTATAAATAGTTCGTAGCGTACTCCACTCTTCTACAATGAAAGCAGAATAAATAGGAGAGAGCCATACGGCAAACACAATCGACAACTACGATTAATAAAAAGTGACAAGGTGAAGTGTCCAGGTAGTTGTTTGTGGACAATCAATACAGGTTTCAAATTCAAACGAATCAAAAAAAAATAAAACAACAATCAGTAAGTATAACTACTACTGACTGGTAACTGATGAATAGCAAAATTCATACACACGCTTCCATGTGAGAAACACACCTGCGAATTTTAAACCACTTTACTAGTTTTGTACGAAGTGAGTTCTAGGTAAGCATTTCTCACACCTGTGCGCAAAGGGGATTGGTTGGTATATTTTATAATGTATAAATATATGTTGTGTATCAAAGTAACTAAAAGAACATTAACAAGTTTCGATACAGTGACGAGGGAGGGAGGGAAAGATGGAAGATCACAGCAAATAATGGCCATGGTCAGAATTTAACACATGATTTAAAAAAAAAAAATACAATCGGCTATTGGACAGTAACTCACCCATCAACTTTGCAGATGAAATCGCACTCTGGGGTCCAGACAGAAATTTACTTTCCATGGACTTCTATTTCCAATCAATTCCACAACACTATAATCAATGATACCACTACTAAGTTGTTTTTTCGTACTTTGAAGGCACTAATGGATAGCACAGTGTAACAGTTAAAGCGCTGCTGAGTTCTTTTCGGTCTGTGCGGGAACTTTCTACCGCGTTAAAACGTGTCTACGCTGAAAGAGCTTCTCTCGTACCAATGAGTCAAATAAAAGAGAGAATAATGATAAACAAGACAAAATAGTAAAGAACGCCGTGAAATATCAATTAAAAGCCTCCTTATTTAGCTACACACCCGGAGTGGCTCGCAATCGTTTCATTGGAATGGTGAGACATCCAAAAAGAACAGCATTACAACAATAACAATAATCAAATCCTTATTACCACACAAATACTCAAATATAATGGAATCGAAGTAAATATCACATTGGCGGTTGTTATTCCTCAAAGTTCGGAATCGAAGGAAAGTACGAATTCAATATAATTATATTTATGGGAATCAAAAAGAGGGAACGGAATGTAGCAAATTTATAATTTCAATCTAAAATATTCCGTTGTTGTTATAAACCTGCTCTACAACTCGTTATCACCTTATAGAGAAAGGTCAACAAGACAATTATTCCTTTGCTTTTCAATTAACGGATATGAAGCAAGTCGAAGTGGAGTTGCTCTCGTTGAAGAGTTGAGACTGCGAGCAGCAGAATTTCTAGCAGACAGGGGACTTGCTATTCTCTGTAACGCGAGTTCTGGAGTGGGAGCGCTGCGTATGTTTGTGAGTAAAGGAGTACTCTTACCACCCTCATTGCATATTGGATCATTAAAGTCAACACAACCCTTCGCAGTCATTTCGAATTCAGACAACGGATATTGAGCAAAGTCATCGTCTTCAAACAATTCATCTTCGACTCCAAGCTGTTGACATTTCTCTTGTGTTTGACAGACAGTATTATAATTATCTTGAATTGTTGATCTACGAGTCCATTCAACATATAACAACAGAAAAGGATCAATGAATCCCTTAGCAACAGTCAAGTAGCTAACTACAATTAATATATTGCTGGCATATGTGAATCCCATGTCAGAACGGTCTTCCGTGCTGAAACCTCTCACTAAGAAACCACAAGCAACAGTTTCAAGTCCAAGGATGAGTCCGTTCCCATGATTGTCAAAACGAGATGCCCAAGGTCCGAAATACATAATTACCAGAGTCAATCCTCCAAAGAGAGCTACCAGCAAACCCGCCAAATTCCTGCAACTGAGCATTCGGCTGGCCTCACTCACCTGTACCACAGTTATGGTGAGTAAAACTATACATTCACATATCAAGAACCAAGTAAAACCTGGTCTATACATCTCAAATAACAATCCCCATCGATGCACTTGTCTCTTTTGTGTTGCAGACACCCATTCTCCATTTCCAAAGAAGTATCTACTTACCAGTGTAGTTCCTGCCCTGTCAAAGTACGTAACGTCCTTCGACAAGCTTCTCGTCTTTGCTACAATCAATACAAGAAATCCAATGTTAAATGAAAGAAGGACAGAAACCCCCAACACCTTTTCACCAGCACCTCCAAATATTAGAAGCTTCAGTCCACAAGTGGCCATTCCGTGAAACATGAAAATAACAAAGAACAAACTGATGTACGGGAACCGCAAGTCAGCTGCTGCTTCTTTAAATTCTACTCGGTTTGGATACCTTGTTCGGATTAAGACAGCAGTGAGATGAACAATTATTGGCGAAAGGACGAAAACACAATTTCCAAGAACACCTCCTATGTAAGCAGCGTATTTAGAATTCCCAACCTTCAGTTTAAGTGGATTTATCTCCGGATCAAGAACGTCGTCTTCCTTTCCACACAAAGCGCCGATTGCTTTAAGACGAGCTGCCGATGTTCCTCCGATACTACCTGACGCTACTATCCCAACAGGTACAGACCCTTTACTTTCAAACACATTAATCGGATTAATCGAAACTGGTGAAGCTGTTGATTCTCCTCGCTGACAACTTTGAGAAGCATTTCTACATTGACACAAACAACTATTCGGGTCATCCTCATCAACTTCCACGGCATAGGCATCTCCAGTACAATGGATTGGTAAGCTGCAAGCCTCACAAGAAGAAGTATAAAAAGGTGCCGCACACGCAGTGACATCATCCTTATAGACACATTGACACTCTGGATCACTAACATTCTGTCTGATTCGCATTGTTAGCGGATTTCGATGTTGTTCACAAATACTGATGTCGCAGATATCGCAAGTGGGGTAGTTCACCCGACCACGTGCACATTCACTGCAATTTGCTCCTGTGAATTGCAGCGGGCAGGTTTCACAGTAGCGTCCCTCCCAAGAATTAAAGCAATCGCAAGCACATGAATCTGTTGTAGATTCTTTCCAATATTTGCGGTAACCATTCACACAAGGCCCACCGCAGTCTGCTTCACAGAATTCACCAGCAAAGCTATCAGTGCAATTACAAATACAATAGTTATTAAGCAAATCGTGATGAACTGAAACCGCACTCCCATCTGAAGTACAATTCCCGGCCTTTGTGCAGTGAAGTTCATCACACTTACTTCCGCCATACGCAGGAGGACAGATTTCACATTCAGCGCCAGTCCAGAAACCTGAGCAATTGCACCGACACTGACCAATAGCTGGGTCAGCTACAACAGTGAAGGCGTGAAGAGGACCAGAACAATCACTTAATGTACACGATAGAGTACTACAATTACTTCCTGAATAGGGATGTGGACATTCACTACAATTAGTACCTTGCCAGTTACCTGAACAGACGCAGCTACAAGATGAAACATTATTTACTGTAACTGTGTTGGACTCGATTGCTCTATTTGTACCCCCACAATGGCTTTCAACACTGCATTCACACTGTGATCCACCCAAAGGGATTGGACAGTTGTCGCATGACTCACCATTCCAATTCCCAACACAACTGCACATACACTTGTCAGTGGATCTGTTGCTGTGTACGGAAGCAGTTTGTGATGGAGTGCAATGCTTTAGAATGTCACAAAGTTCACATGTGAGAGGAGAAGCAACTACCTGAATGTAGCCGTCAGTGCAGCTGTCACATGATGTTCCAGAAAAAGGAATCGGACAGACCTGACAACGCTGACCAGTCCAAGGGAATATACAAGTACAATCACAAGTTTGCATATTACTCATTGTTACTGATGATGCTCGTTGAGATCCTCCACAGTGAGAATCAATAGTACATCCCGTGCATACTGGATATGGACTTGCACTCACTGCGGCACAAGAACTGCACATAGTTTGCTCAAATATTACAGGACAGTCATCACAGATGTTGCCTACCCACTGTCCAGTACAATTACAGCTGCATCCATCTTTGTTAGCATTTGATGTTACACTTGATGCTCTGTTATTGCAATCGTTCAATGTACATAAAGTACAATTTGGATAGTTAATATGACCCGGCATACACGTATCACAATCTGTTCCTGCGTACGGAGGATTACAGCTGAGACAATTGTCTGCAGGGTCCCACTTGTTTCTGCAGCTGCACACACAACTATTGCCCTGCTGGATTACGCTAGTCGCTCTGCTGTTGCAACTCATTACTTTGTCGCAGAGGCTGCAAGCAGGGTGATTAACTCTCCCCGATGCGCATAGCTCACACGAAGATCCAGTATATAAAGACGAACATTGACAAACACATCGTTGCAGTATTGCATCCGAAGAAACAGTTGTGGCTAGTCCGTTGCAGTCTGTGGCTATACTGCATTGTCGGCATTTGATTCCAGGTAGACTGGGATCACGTACGTAGTTTGTGTCACAGATGTCACAAGCATCTCCTGTATATCCAGATGTACAACTGCAGCTGCATTTCGAGTTAGAGGCTGTTGATATTACCGACCCCGCATTTCCATTGCAATGAATACCCAAGTCACACCTCACACAATTAGGATAATCGATGTGGTTATTCGCACATGTATTACAGCGTGGCCCGCTGTATTCGTCAGCACAGTTGCAGTCACACGTGGTGATACTACCGTTTCTAACTTGAGGAACATTACCTAACTTAACATGATTGTTACAATAAGCATTATCACAAGCAGCGCAATTGGTACCAAAATAACCAGTGTCACAGGAATTACATGTGTTTCCTGTGAAACCTGCAGAACAGTTGCAATTACAACCTGGACTTGCTGCTGTTCCAGAGGATACGCTGTTTGCGTGATTACTACAATCTAAATTGACGTCACATAATCTGCAAGTATTACCCGAATTATATTTCTGTGTCACACATTTAGAACAAGTTTGTAATGCATCATATTGCCTTCCACATCCCTGGCATTGGTTTAAGTAAGACTCACCTTGACAATCACATTCCAATGTTAGGCTATTATATGTTCCTCTTGACATGCAGTACTTCGTATCTCCATGAGATGGATCAATGACATACTCGCTTTCACAAAAACCAAATGACCAACTACACTGACTACCGTACGGTGAGTTGTTGCAGTCCGATGGGTTATTGTAATATGCACACGGATCGACACACTCGTCTAGGATGGCATCCCACTTACATGAAGAAAACCTGTCACAATTAGTTCGGACAGGTGGAACACCTACCACCACACTTTCACATTGCACAATTGGAGCACAAATACCGTTGGGCGCCCAAAAACACCAACGTGTTAACCTACATCTATTTCGAGATAACCTTGCACACTTGTCTGTATATCCAAGACTGATACCACAAAGTGTTAAAACAAGAACAAGAGACATAGTGTTCATTATGGATACATTACTGTGGTTGGGGGAATGATAAATAAAATAATAAAGAACCCTATCAACTTTCTTAAACTTATAAATCCAAGCGTACAAACATCGTGTCATTCACAACGACAACCGTCTTCCATGTTGAAATGAAAGAGTCTGACCCAACTAATGAGCTGATCAAATGAATTAGAAGACTAAGCGATTCTTTACTTCGCGTGTTTTTTACAATCGCAAAAAAGAAAAGAAAAAGGAGATCGTCGCAGTACAGTTATTTCACTGAAAAATGCAGCACAGTGACATTGCAGCATCAAGAAAAAAAAAGAACACAACGAGAGTACAAGGCTGATTTTGAATACTGTCAGAAGTCATGCTTTACCAACTTAAGTAGTAACTTATATGTGGCCAATATGATGAGGGACTGACAATAAAATTATTAAAGAATGAACTACAGAAAGGACAATCAAAAAGAACCAGCGTGCCAAAAAACCATAAGAAAAAGAGGAAATATATCCATCAAACTCGCAAAACAATAACCGCTTGTCATCAGTTTATGCGTAGAAAATGCGCGACAGACAAGACTCGGAAAGGAAAAACAGTCCAACGGGAAAGAAAACGAATAATATGTATGTATTTCACTAGTGAAGCATATCAACGAAGACACAAGTACGTAAATTGTCCGTTCTGTTTTTTTTTTCTTTACAGCAAAACAGCAGCTAAAACTAACACTTTCATTACTTTTTTTTTGGTTCCTTTTTGAAAAGTAGAGTAAACTTTTACAAGAAATCGTTTATACCAAAAAAAAAGAGTGAATGAACGTCGATTTAACCACCGCAATAAAAAGTGTCTCTACCTCAATTACATTTGAGGAGACTATAAATGCTGAAAAAAGAATGGGCACCTCACTAAATAATTCTCACACCTTGTTTTTGTTCGTGCGCAACCGGCAAAAAAATAAAACCAATGAGGAGGAAGGTATTAAAGAAGAGGCCAAAACAAACCAAATTAATAAAAAATGAATGAAGAAGACAAAAAAAAAAAAAAAAAAAATTATATTTCCTGACTGGCTGTATCACTGCAATTAAGGTGCTTTTTTATTTAATCGTGGACTGAAGAAGAGTACACACTTTGAGCAGTGGACTTTAAGGAAAACGAAACTGAACAGACTTTTTTTTTTTTTTTTTTTTTTTTTTTCCCCTGTTCTTCTTGTAAAATGAATAATATACACCTTTCTATTAACGACTTTCATTCAACAAGAGAAAATCACTCTAAAAAGGAACGTCGTTTTTTTTCTTTTTTTTTTTCTTTTCTTTCTTTTTGTCAGTATATAGTGGCAGTGGTGATCGTGACTGTGTGACTATGCGTAAGAGGTAGCGTCCTAAGCTTCCTTCATTTTGACGTTTGTTATTACAAGAATTTGCAAAATACAAAAATCTCAACAGAGTATCTGTAAACACCATCTTAGGTATCTGCAACTGTCCGCTTAAAAAGGTCATAGAAAGCCAGCAAATAATTTTTAGAGAGTAGCAGGCTATTAAGACTAACTAATTATGAATTGTACTTACTGAAGACGGGAATGATGTGATGGATTCAAGTGAGGGAGAAAATGAGAGTGTTGGGGATCGCGAAACGATCCACAATTTTTGGTTCACTTTTTAAGAAGAAAAAAAAAACTTTTGTCAATGTAACAAAAACAGCCTTTCTTATCCAGTATGTTTCTTGTGGTGTAAAAACTATTGCTACATGTCCGAATATTCTCATAACGCACAAGGTTTTCAAATAGAAGGCTACTGTATTGCTGATAATTACCAAAAGGAGAACATCTTAAATTACATTTTACTTTACGAGAAAGAAGAAAAAAAAAAACTGTTCTAAAATACAGATGCAATCTGTAAGAACAGAGCACATAAATTGAGCAAAAGGGAGTGTCGTTTCCGTTAACCAAGGAATGACTTTTGTTTGCAAGTTATTTTTTTTGTTTTTGTTTTTGTTTTTCATCGATTACATTGGAATTAAAAAAGCAAACAACAATCTGCTATGTTATTTTTTTTTTTTTCCTGCATCATCAAGACCGATATAACATAAGGGAAAGAGTAAACCGAGAAATTTCAAAAAAAAAAAAAAAAAAAAAGGGGGGTTAACTGTTCGAGTTTATACGTAAAATACAAATGTATTGTCATAAACAACATAACGATAATTTAACATTAGTTCTGAGATACAGCGACTAAGGGTAATGTTAGTGTAGGTATACACTCTGCGATTGACGTAAATACTTTACATTATAATAAATGTTTCTAACTTAGCTGCATACACATCTCTTTTTCCGTGTTGTCATTCAGTGCAGTACGGAATCGAGTAATTCAATTTTGAATTAATCGTGAGCCATGGGAAACCAAAACCAGGGTATAATGTAATACGGCAGAGTGTAGGTTTCACCTACAAATTACTTGCTTAAAATCAACAATTCTTTGAAAAAAATATGTTAGCAAAAATTGCTAGTTCGTAGCACACTACTAGCGAGAAAAAAAGGGGGGTTAACTGTTTGATTTTGTACGTAAAATACAAATGTTTTGTATCATAAAAAACATAACGATAATTTAACATTAGTTCTGAGATACAGTGACTAGGTGTGATGCTTAACTTAGCCTTTTAAAGTAACTATTAGGTTTCGAGAGTAATCCATATACCTCTTACCTCTATTCTCTCATCATCAGTATGGTGTAGAAGTAAGTCAATCATCTGTTGTGACTGAAGTATCTTAGTTAGCAAGACTAGGATGTAGTTACTTTGTTATAATGTTTATAAAAAAAACATTCTTCTTGTTATTACTAGTTCGTAGCGCACTACTAGTGGAGCACTCTTCTACAATAAATGTAGAAAGTATAAGATGATTAATTATCAAGATCTGATGCATAATCTGATACATCTTCAAAATCATGTAAAACAGGAGTCGAAGGAGTATCTAAGATGTTCGTAACGTTCTCTTTATCTTCACTTTTAGGTGTGTTGATATCTTCTTGTTTGGCTCGTTTCTTACGTACATCTTTTCTTAGTAGCGGCTGCATAGGACTTTCAGAATTTAATCTCTTTGTATATTTCGACTTCTCCTTCTTTTTTGCTGAAGCGACTAGCATCTTATTAACCTCAACTTTGATCTTGCGTTTACTTTTAGATCCGTTCTTATTCTCTAACTTTTTTCTCTTGTCCTTGTCCATGTATCCATTAAATTCGATTATTGGAATCGGACTTTCAGTTCGTAGCACACTACTAGCGAGAAAAAAAGGGGGGGGGAAAGGGGGAAAAGGAAGGAAAGAAAGAAAGAAAAAAAAATACAGAGAACACAACATCAAATTAATACCGCACGTGATTTTTTTACTTGAGAAGAAAACATTCCACAACTTTGAATAGATAAGATAATGGCAGAAGAGGGGAGGGAGGGGAAAAAAAAAACTTTTTTGATTGACGTGCGACTTGTGAGTCTAATTCATCAGACTTTAAGATAGCAAGAGAGCTATAACGAAGTACAAAAAAAAAACATTTGTTTGTTTTTTTCCCAACTCTTTTTTTTTTTTTTTTTTTTGTGAACAAAAAAAAAAAAAAAAAAAAAAAAAAAATTATCGGACAGCGATATTATCTGACGAAAAAAAAAGTTAAAAGTTGTCACGTTGACGACCTTTTTTTTCTTTTTTTTAAATGTCCGAAAACGAATGACAAAAAAAAACGGCAAAAGAAAAAAAAGAAGAGAAGTTATCACAGGTGGTAAGATAGTGATAAATATTGATGCTGACAGCAAATTGCCTGTCAGAATGACCGAAGTAAGCGCTGTTTACCTTAACCATAACTTTTAAAAAAAATCCTCAAAATTTCTTAAATTGTACTGAGGGATATGTAAGCATAATTAGTTGGTTAACCCAATGCGAAACTTTTGGGTTGATCCGTAATAATTTAAAAAAAAAAGGGAAGGGAAGACGTTGCTTCCCTTCAGTAAACCCACTCGTACAGCTCCTGTTATATGACAACTACAAAATCTGAAGAGGAAAAAATAAATGAAAAGACTTTTTTTTTTTTTTTTTTTTTTTTTTTCCCGACGGGAAAGCGAGGAAGTGATCGAGTTTTTCAGATTTTTTTTTCTTTTTTTTTTTTTCTCCCTTTCTTCTTGTTGATTTACGTTTACGTTTACGTTTTCTTTTTTTTTTCCCCCCCAAACATCTCCAGTTATATTATTTTCGGGAATTCCGTAAATTTTGCCTCACAAAGGTTAGATTGCGGTCTAGAGGCCGCCAGATATCACAAGTAGTACCCCACTTAGTGCATCATCTTGACCTGCATTTATAAAAAAATCTGAATAGTACGCTCGATTGTATTCCAAAAAAGAATTAGCTATTTTGCGAGCGGTGGATAAGTTCTTCGCTCAAATTGCCGAGCAGATGAAAATACATCACAATTTATCAGAAAGAAAGAAGAAAAAAAAGAAAAAACAACAACAAAAACCTTCCATTGAAACTAAAATAAAATTATACAATAAAATCCTTTTAAACACAATGAGAGTGTTTCAAGTACTACTTTCTCATTTTTCTTTACAATTTACAGCAACCAACGTGTCTAAAAACAGGATCTTTTATAATAATAACATAGACTTCAGTCATTTTTCGTTTTCATATTCTCAATGAGACTTGATGTATAGCACAGCAAGTACGATGATTCGAATGCAAAAAAGAGAAGAAAAAAAAAAGAAAGAAAAAAAAAATGCAAAAACACAAAATGGCTAAAGTCTGTCCAGGAAGATACGTGGTTCCCTCTTTGTGAAAAGAACACACGTAATCATTCGAGGCACATTATTAGTGTTCATATTCACATCTTGAGAGACGATTAAGTAGAAAAGAAAGTGTATTTATGATTCACTTGCACTTTCATTCAGTTTTTTTTTATAGAACAGCAAAACGCTTCGATCGGAACTTGCACGCAGTACCGTTTTTGTTGCTGTTTTTTTTTTTTTTTTTTTTCCTTCTTTCCTATTTCATTCTTTTTTTCCCTTATTACTTTAATATCTGTTCTCATGCAGAATGCAAATTCAGGATATCAGTTTTGCCAAAAGAAATTTGACTCGCAAAAGATACGACAAGAAAACAGCAAATCCACAAATCGTAGTTTCTGAAAAAAAATTTGTATAAACAAAATAAAATACAATAAGACTCCTGTATATGAAAATAGCAACGAACATTCGACTCTTAGCAGGTAATCCTGCTCAGAGGGTTCAGAGACGAGGTAGGGAGATCTCCTCCTTTATTATTTTTTATCTGTTTGATAATAAACAGGTGATATAATGTCAGAGTCGGGTGCCTATCGCACACCAAAAAAAAGATATCGCCACCGACTGAGTACCAGGGTTGACGCTGAATTATAAAACAAAATAACAGGAAGGAAGAAAAAGAAAAAAAACGACTTGAACAAACTCACCACCAGTCAGATTAGACAGGTGACAAGGGCTGTTCTGATGACATTAGTGTATGTGGTAGTATATCTTTTTTTCAGACTACAGAATGAGGCATCTCATAGCCTGAAGGGGGGAAAAAAACTCTGAGGGGAAAAGAAAGTGGAAATCGATGTGCACACGCCACTCGTTATCAAAGCGTTCTCATTGAAGAAGGTCGCGCATATCAATAATTACAAAATTACTTAAACTAGAAATCAATCTTTCCCTTTGCACAGAAGGGATCTGGTTTTGTCGATCGCAGACTGTATTGACAGCACAGGGGAAATAGATAACATTTTGACATAATTAATAAACGGTTCTTAATCTGAATAGTTTGTTCTGCGACTTCGTCGGTTCAAAAATAGAACGGGAAAAAATAGAAAAGAACCGGCTTTAATTTTAAACTGCACAGAAATTCGTAATATTTGTTTACACGCGAAATTCGCACGAGAGGTTTATGTGGACTGCCATTTCTTTTAGCACTTACGTTGTAAGTTACAATAATACGATGGGGGAAAAAAAAAAAAAAAGAAAAACAGATAATAATAGCGATGCCACACAACAGCCTGTAGTCTGTGGCTATCGGTATACAAAGCAGGTTTCTCTCTTTTTCCCGGTCTGCAAAAAAAAAGAAAAAAAAAAACCCAGAAGAGGGTTTAGGGTCTGGATACCGCTTCAACACACGAATGATACAGTTCTTGACCTGCCGTAGAATAGGAAGACAAAAGTACTTAAGTTTTTGACTTCGGAGCTGGGGGTAATTTACTTTGATAGTGCATTCTTAAGGTGAAAGGGGGTAAAAAATGGTCAAAAAAAAGAAGGGGAAAAAAAAAGGAAAGGCAAGGGAGGAAAGTTTTTACATGAAACCCCGGGTACGGGCTAATTTAATCACGCAAACATGATAGGTATGAGCACAAATGTGGAAAAAAAGAAAAAAAAAAAAAGAAAAAAAAATGCTTGCAGAGAATGAACAAAGCAGAGCGGATAGCAGTTCCAGTAAAATTATTCTAAATAATCACTTGGATTCCTGTTGCTCTTTTTGACTAACGTAACCTCGTACTAAATTATAAAAGACAAACAAACAAAAAGAGAAAAGAAAAAAAAAAAAGATATAGTTGCTGCTTCCGAATGAGTGAGCAATTATCGCAGTTATCATTTTTATCTGAAAAAAAAAAAATGAATTTTTTTCAAAAACGCAACAAGTATTAGTTTTTCAAGAAAAACGCAAAATAAGAATAGAGGAAAACCTTCTTTTTTTTTTTTTTTGAACATAGCAAAATATATGTATTTTTTTTTCTTTTGCTTATGTACTTCGCATTAAGAAATGGTCAGAAAAAAAAACAAGAGACGATATGAAATATATTTTTCTTTTTTTTTTTTTTTTGAACTACAGCGAAATCTCCACTTCCTTTAAACGTTCAAGTAAGGGATATGAACAGAGTCTCTGCGTACCACCTGACGTAGTAGTGTTAATGTTTAGAAGAGACGATCGAGTAGCGCTTAAAGGCGATCTTATGGAAAACGTATCCGATGAAAGCTTACGAGCTTGAATACTTGGGGGGTATCCGACACCAATTCGAGGGTCGCTTATTTGACTTTCAACTGACTTCCAATCGCTTGGATCGTTGCATTCATTTTGAGCATAATACATAAATGAATCCTCCATAACGTCATCACCAAAAGGGGTTTCAAATGTTGCGAGTTCGTGTGGTTTGTGTTCGTCTCTTGCGATATTGAAGTCAGTCTGAACAACACTTCTACGACTCCATTCAACATACAATAGTAGTAGGGGATCGATGAAACCCTTTATAACCGTAATGTAACTCACAATTAATAATAATTGTTCAGAATAATCAAAACCCCAATGACTACGATCGCCTGTTTCAAACCCACGAGCGAGAAACCCACATGCGATCGCTTCAAGACTTAGTATTAAAAAGTTTCCTTGATTGTCAAAGCTTGACGCCCAAGGATGAAATATAAGAATGACCAATGCAAACAGACTGAACATAGCTGACAATAGAACTGCTAAATTGCGACAAACAGGCATTCGATCGGCTTCAATCACTTGTACTACGGTGATAACCAACAGGATCATACATTCAAATATTAAAAACCAAGTAAAACCTGGTCTATACATCTCAAATAACAATCCCCATCTATGAACTCTTCGAGACTTTGATGCTGAAACCCATTCACCAGGTCCGAAGAAGTATCGACTCAGCATTGTTACGTTTTCTTTTTTATGAAATTTTACTTCTCCGATGAGTCTTCTGTTTTGGACCCCTATGAGAGCTAAGAATCCAAAATTAAATATAAAAAGGGAGCTGATTCCGATTGACTTTCCTCCGGCACTTCCAAATATTGAAAGTTTTAACCCACAAGTAGCCATTCCGTGATACATAAATATCACAAAGAAGAGTGACAGGTATGGAAATCTCATATCAGCGCAGGCTATCTTAAAAGAGCGTTCGTGAGCGGCAGTTGAACGCATTCGCATCAAAACAGCAATAAAATGAATAAGAATTGGGCTCACCATCACAATTATATCTCCAACAATACCCCCAATGTAGATGGCGTGGTCAGAAGATCCAATTTTGAATTTCAACGGAGCTATTTCTGGGTCCAAAATATCATCCTCTGCACCACAGAGAGCAGATATCACTTTAAGGCGAGCTCCTGAAGTGCTGCCAATATTAACAGATGCCACTTCTTGAGGGATAGCAGCTGCACCTGCAAACACATTAACAGGGTTTAGCTTTACTATTTTTGGTGGGATTTCACAGTTAAGTCCAGTCCATTCTGATGTGCATTCGCATCGGCAAACTGAGGTTCCGTTTGTCAATCTGACTCCACCATTAAGACATTCACTTCCACAGTTAACATCACATAATAATCCAGCATATTGTGGTTTACATGTACACTCACAAGTCACGTTATTTACGAAAGCCGTTTGATTACTATCACAGACACTAACATCACAACCCTCTGGTGCTAGTGATGGTGGTGACATTGTAACCGCAACTACTGCTGTAGCCAATGGAAGACAATCTGGATAAGGAGACACATTCTCAGACGAACACGATGCACACGTCGTTTTATTATAAACCGAAGGACAGTTTTCACAACTATCTCCATTCCAACCAAATATACACATACAAGAACATCCTGTGTTCATACTGTTTACAGAAACAGAAACAGACCTACTATTACAATGAACATTGCTGTCACATTTAGTACAAAGAGGTGGTGTTCCGAAGTAACCAGCTGCGCACTGGTCACAATGGATACCTCCAAAAGTAGATGGACAGGTGCTACAATTAGTTAAAGGATCCCACTGATTATCACACACACATGAACATCCAGTCTGATTTGTGATTGGAGTGACAGCAGATGCCTTCCCTGCACAATCCATGGTAATGTCACACTCTCGGCATGTCGGCCAGTATACCAAATCGGATTTACATTTTTCGCATCGGTTGCCTTCATATTTCGGAAAGCAATCACAATCACAGGTATTAGTAGTGGGCCGCACTGCAGACACAGCATTGCCGTGACAAAAGATTGCAACAGTGCAGTCGGGATCACATGCGGGATAGTTTTTGTATCCAACATCACAACTGTCACAAGCAGCTCCTGTAAACCCTTCTTTACATAGACATAAGCATTCAGTTGGACTACTAGCGACTGCCAAAATAGCGTTGGCACTGCAGTGGACTTGTGTTGTGCATTTTGTGCAAGTCGGATAATTAATTCGATTAAATGAACAACGTTCACACCGACTACCACCAATGCCATTATTGCAATCACAATCACATACTTGTGTGATTGGATGCATTATAGGTGTCGATTTCGCATTATTAGAACAGAAAGCCTGGTCACAATCTGCACATGCTGGGTAGTTGTAACCATTGTCGCACCTTTCACACTGTAAGCCCGCAAATGAAGTTTGACAGTCGCAGACACAACTGTCGGAAACTACTTGTGGAGCTGATGCAGATTTCTGATTACAATAATCGTCATCGCACTGCGAACATGTCGGGTGGTTGAAACGCCCGGGTGCGCATTGCTCACATTGACTACCTCCATATTGAGGAGGACAGTCACAAACACAACTATTCCCAATCACCACTGGTGGAGTTTGGGATAGACCACTACAGTGTAGATTATCACAGTTTACACAATTCGGGAACCCAGCTTTTCCTCCAGCACATGCATCACATTTCGCTCCGGTGTATTGCGGAAGGCATCCACACTGACATCCAGGATGTGTTAGGTTCCCATTCGAGAAAGAAGTAGCAGCGCTACTACAACTTGTTGCATCACAATCTTCGCAAGTGCCTGTAGAATTATCTCCAAAACAAGTACTACACTTACCAAAGGGACCCCCGTCATATGGGCCCTCACACTCTTCACATTGAGTTCCTGTGTGGCCTCCTGTGCAAACACATTTTCGTCGTCCTATGTCCCAGGTTCCACCGATGCACATTGTGTCTTCTGCGGGTAGTCTTAGATCTACGCACCAAGTACCGATTGGTGTGTTTCGCATACCACATTCCATAGGATTACATAAACTAAAATAACACTTTTCTAAACAATTACCCAGGGACCAAACACATATATCTGTTGACAGTGCATTACACTGCGCTGCAGTTGATGCTTGTTCACATCGAACTCTAATTGTGCACTCTGACCCAGCATCGAACCAATTGCAGTATTTGTTAGCAGCACAACTTGGTTTTGTTGTGTATGTGCCACAGAGGCTCGTAGAATCAATAACGTCTTGACTGAGTCCACTAACATTCTTTGTGAGGATCAGCAACAAAGCGGCAACCAGCCACACATTATTCTTCATGGAAGCATTCCTGTGTAGGGGGGGGACAAATTAAATAGTTGACCGACATGGAAAATTCGTTATTTAAATAAACTTCACTTACTCGAGTCAGGACCTTTTCATTTGATTATTGTGACACCTCAGGAAGGTACAAATTATTAAATTACTTCAAAAAATAAATTTCAGACTTGTATCCAAACGAATTATAGTAATAAAGTGTTTCTTTTCTTTTTTTTTTTTTGCAGTAAGGAGGTCAGTTCCAAATAACCTCCAAAGAAAAATACGGCGAAGAACTGTTGAAATGGTAGTTTCTTTTTTTTTTTTCTTCTTCTTTTTGTTTGCGGAGAGACTTAGAAAGAAAAAAAAAAAATGAGGGGAGGGAAAATACCGCTAGTTGTACTGACATCGTTTACGTGAGCAAAACAAGTGTAATCTTCAACTGTCGGAAATACCAACCAGGTGTTACCCCTTTTTGAAGACACATGGTAATGTAAAGAAGCATGATACGTTCGATGTTACAACAAAACAGTAGCCATACAGGATTCAGGGAAAGCGAAATATAAATTATAATAAAATATTAAATAAATCAACAAAAAATAACTGAAAACTACAGCATTATAACGTATCCGTATTTGTTTTTTAATTCTTCGCCACTCGTATCGTTGTTGCAGGAGGGAAACAACTCAACCCGCAGCTGCACTTTTTTTTTTTTTTTTTTTTTTTTTAAAAACAATCAGACAAACATGTCGCTAACGTTTTTAAGAAAAAAAAACAGAAAAACCATTCAGATTAGCCTTATATTTCGTGGAACGCAGAGAGAATCCTGTCACAGGGGAAAATAAGTCATGACCACAAAAAATAACGGCTTTCAATCTGAAATTTTTCTTCTCCGAGCAAAAAGAAAACCCATTCAGATAAGCCATATATTTCGTTGATCGCAGACAGGTATTACTGGCGCACAGGGAAAATAGATAACATTTGACATAATAAAGAAACGGCTCTTAATCTGAAGAGTTTGTTCTCCGACTTTGTCGGTGCAAAAAAAAAAAAAAAAGGAAAAATGTCAATCATGTCATATGGACACAAGAAAATAGTTCTTTTTTTATTAATTTTTTTGCGCAAGCAATGAACGAATTAAAAAAAAAAAAAAACGAAGAAATATATTTATACAAAATTAATCACCTCGTATAAAAAACAGATGATTCGCCATTCTCTGTTTGTTCTTAAAATAATCGTATATTTTTTTTTTTTTTTAAAGCTGTAAAAAGAGTCAATAAAACATAGAGAATCAGAGGAAAAACAGAAACCAAGCAATAAACAATACTGTACCCCGTTATGATCGGAAGTTAACAAAACAACGAAGGAGGGGGGGAAAAGCTAAAAACTACTTATTGATTCGTACATGCTCAATGGAAGCCCAGGGGATACTATAAAGTGAGAACCAAAACCACGGAATGCATCAACAAGCTAGTGTAGGAAAAAAAAAAAAATAATAATAATAATAATTTTGACTAGTGCAGGTTAAGTTCAACTCACGAATATCTCAATGACTTACTCTCTGGTTAACTGAAAAGGGTTTTTCTTCTTTTTTTTTTATTGGTATTTGAAATGGACAAAAAAGCCACTTGTCACTTCACAATCACATGAAAACGGGTAACACATCCCGACATTTAATTAAATGGTAAGCTACATACGTTCTTATTTTTATTTTATTTTATTTTTTATTTACGAAGCCTAGGAAGCCAAAAGCCAGGAAAAGCTCACAGAGTAACAGTTATATCGCTACCAGCAACCATGAGACTCTCACAGACGATAAGAGACGTAGAATAACCTGGAACAAATGACTACCTAAAACTCTTAGAAAAGTAAAGGAACGTACGAGTTATTTTATCTGTTTTGTTTAAGGACATCGCAACGGCGAAAATAACATTTCTTTTAGCGATTTTAAGGGGAAAATAATGAAAGAAATAACTGGGGATAAAATGACTGTGAGATGCTCGCACAAAGCCATGAGAATTTTTCTCTCACTGGCATGATTCTACAGACGGTTTAATACCACCATAGAGAAAATAAACTTAATCTGAAAGGGGGAAAAAAAAAGAAAAAAAAACAGGACTAATTTGAGATTAAATTCGGTGTTGCTTGCATGGAAAAGGAGAAACCCCCATCCATTACACCCGCAGCTTACACACGAGAGAATCAAGTCACTGCTCACAAAAGGGGAGACCTAATCACGGCAGATTGCTCAGTCGGTATGGAAGCCTTTAACTTCAGTAATTGCAGAACTTTTTTTTTCTTTTTTTTTTCCTCTCCATCTTAATCTGAAACATCGTAAGAGAAAAACAATACAAACAAATATATAAAAAAAAAAAAAAAAATTATTATAATAATCGGCTTTTTAACTTAAAAAAAACTACACAGAAAAAAGTCGTACTAGCCATTGATGATTTTATGTTAGAAAAACAAAAGAAAAAAAAAAACTCACGCGAAACCTCAAATGTATCTTAAAAATGTGAAGAAATTCGAACTGGGTCTGCAGGCTCTTTGTCTTAGCGCTGCTACAATGCCGCGAATCATATACAATAACTACAGTTGAGAGCATTAGAGTATTAGAAAACAAAAATATCATCACGCATTTTAGGGGGGTTGCTGAACGGAAGGTAACTCACAGCAACAGAGAACTCAATCCTTAACCGTTTCCGAAGACTCAGCATGGATTGTTGAATTAACTTCAGTTGAAGGGATGTACTTTAATTAAAACATGGAACTAATAAAAAAACACGCTGAATGGAAAACAATAAACCCACCCCAGATCTCAATGAGAATGAGTTGAAGGGATGTACTTTAGCTTCTTAAATTATTAAGATAGATAAAGAAGTCCAATACATTGCGTACTGTGCATCGCTGATACAGCAAACTAAAGAGCATCGGGTTAACTCCCTAGAGCTACGAGGCAACAACAACGTAATTAGACCCAATCTTATTAAAAGTCGTAAAATTATCTATTGCTCGTTAAACACGTCCAAAAAAGAAAAGATAGATGGTGCTTTTTTTTTTTTTTTTTTTCCCCTTCTTGGATGGGGTGAAACATAAGACATAGTAACAGCTTCAGATAAAATCAAGCACCACTGAAAAAATAGTTAGTTTAGTTTAGTTAGCAAAATACAAACTGATGACTACGAGGGGTCTGGGTAGCCCGCATCAGTAAGGACCCAATCGCGAAGATTGTAGTTTCATAGTATTGGCTGGAAGTGATCGACTTCCAGCCTCCACCTTGCCCAGAGGCTAACAGGTTGTAAACAACAAAAGAAAATAAAAGAGAAATGATCTGGGAGTGGGGGGAAGGTGAAAAAAATAAAAAATCTTCTTTCTTTCATATACATCTTTCTTTATAATACGACCACATGTGCCATATGCCCACACTCCACGAAAGAAAATAGAAACCCCCGGAACAGTACCGAGGATCGTTCACCCCCAGTTGTCCAAAGCATTATAAGTGTACTGTGGGCTTACCGAAAAGCTTTAGAAATGTACCACAAAAGATTTGGGCAGCACATAGCCATATCACTCAGCAAGAAATGAAAACCAAAAGGATCAGGTAAGATGACAGTCAGTTTAAGGTCATAACTGCGCCGGACCTATAGTTGTTGCTGCTAATCAAAGAACAAAAAAAAAAAAAAGAAAAGAAACGTTCGGGGAAAAGAAAATATATGTTTGACTAATTGACCAGTAAGACATTGTCGAATCTGGTAATTCGGGGACTACGTACCGTCATTGGTTGAGTGTCCTATGCCCTGTAGTCCGTTACTTCTTAGGGAGAAAAGAAGAAGAAAAAAAAGAGGGGAAAAAACCAGTAGCCTGTTAAAATTCACCTTTTTGAATATACAATACTACACATTTAAGGGACAAGTTTTCTAATAAAAAAGATAAATAAATATATAAAAAAAAACACCAGCTACGATTTTTCAATTTTCGTTCAGGAGGTTAACTGTTCAATTTTGTACGTAAAAAATACAAATGTTCAGATGGGTGATAGTTCTGGCGATGCGGAAACAGTAATAAACCTTATAATACTAACAAAATAAGATTAAACCGAGATTCTTTTTTTTTTTTTTTTTTTCTTTTCTTTTCTTTCCTCTTGGGGAGTTTGGCAGAAGATTTTGTCCAGGAGACTCACCTGAACCACTCCGTCTATAATAAAACACGCCACAAGCTCTGGAATGCTCGTACATTTCTTAGGAAACTTACCGATTGACTAATACAACGATTTTTTAAATGCGACAACTTTATACAAGTTGTAGTTACTTGGTATGATTTTTTGGGGAAGGGACGATTTTTTTTTTTTTTGACTACTAAGAAAAAGAAAATAGAAATGCAGTTCCAGTGTAAACTACATAAACAAAAGGAAACATGATCATTTCTACTGAAGGGAAAAGAAAACACTTCCTCGATATTGAAGCATACCAAAGAAAACAGTGCGCTAATGCCACGGGTAACAACCTCTCGGAATGGTCAAAGATCACACATGTTTACGTGGAAAAAAAACAAAGCAACGATCCAGGCTGAAGCCAGGTAGCAAACTCCAGTTTTTGTGGCTTATGAGAAACAAAAGAGTAAAGGAAAAAACACGCATCGAGAAGTTACTGACAACTTAATTACTTCATTTATATAAGGCAAGCCAACAGCTAACTCAATAATAATTGCTGGCTGCTATGCAGAGGAAAGTCTCAATAAAAAAAAAGAAGCCAAAAGAATTAGTTTTTTTTTTATTATTATTATTATTTTTTCAGCTTTTAACATACCAAAGCTAGATAACCTGATCGGTCGCTAGTAATGTGAACGTAAGTTTTTTTTTTTTTTTGTTAGAATGAATAGGACGAATGAAAAAAAGCGACTCAGAATCGGGGCTTATGACAAGAACAACAAACGCAGCAATAGCGATTGCAACTTTCAACATTTGTTTTTTGATGTTGGCTTGGAGAAGTGCTAGTCGCCCACGTTAACGATTAGAAACTCATTGAGGAGGAGCGGTGTTTTCCATATTTCCAAAAAAACAAGATTCGGAATACATCTGTCCACGCGAAATACCCACACCACTTCTCATAGCTTACATTAAAAAATAAAAAAAGTCAAGAAGCTCCTTGAGCAGAACCTTTTCTCACCACCAATCAAAACTAGGAAAGAATGAACAACTCAGCAAATGTTATGATGCAATATCTGTTTAAAATAACTAAATACCCCTTCTCCATTATTAGGCAGTTAGAGGTAACAAATAAAAAAATAATAATAATAAAATTCTCTTGATAATATCAAATAGTGGTACCCGTCTTGCCTTACCCCCCCAGTGTGGGCATCAGGATACGTAAAAAGAGAACAAAAATTTAAAAAAAAAAAAAAACAGTATTGATCTTGCAACAGAGAGAGTAAAGGAAAGGGAACGAAGCTTAACATCCGAAGAACGGTTCTCCGAAAGAAAAGTAAACAAAAGAAAGTTTTACAATTAAATTCACGTTTTAATTGACGATCACACGTCCACAGACACAGTCAAAAAATTGCTTCGTTTTTTAAATTATTTATTTATTTATAAATAAATAAACACTCACACTAAACCAAGGGAACAAATGCTACTCATTATAAATGAGAGATGTTGGTGCCGGTGATTATCATACCTCAATTGTAACTCTAACACAAAAAGACAATTGTTGCACAGAACAGTAATTTAACACAAACCTTGACGAAAGCAGTTGTGGAAAACGATTAAAAAAAAAAAACGCAGAAATGACTCTTGTTTGAACATTAATTTCAGCAAAGACTTCGCATACAAAAGGAACAAAGACACGACGAGTGTTTTTTTTCCTTTTATCTTTCTATAGTCAGTATTAGGTTGTAGGCTATTCAGCCCAACGTTGCTCTATAGAGTGCGTACCCCTAGGGGTCACCTTGCCTAGCTTTAGCATTGTTCCGCAACTCGAATAGAGGTAGCGTCCGACATAAAAAGTAATCGCCACAGCTTTATTGTTATTTCGATTGATTGCTACAAAAATAAATGAACGAAATTACCCACAAAGCTCTCACTGGTGAAGGTGAGAGCTAAAAAGAAATCCTGTTCAACAAGAACAGACTACCAAGACTACAAACGTAAGCTTCAACAATCAATCGTGTCAGCTAAGTTTTACTCCTTGCAGAACATCGAGTAACGATAGACACGCTGCCAACCCCAATCAGGTTGTTTCCATTTATAAATGGGGAGGTAATTTGAATAAATGACTGCATTGACGCAGACATTTTAAAAAAGAGGGAAAATTTATGAGGAAAGCGAACTCAGAAAAAAATAAAACCTAAAAACAAACTTTTTTTGAATTTTGATAAAACATAACATTGAAGAAGGCGTACTGTCTCTGTGGAATAAACTAATAACCGTGAGCAGCGAAGGTTATTTTTTTTTATTAACCTCGGAAGGGGAGAAGGCCTCAATCACAATATTAACATTGACCCGCTGATTCCCTTCTTGATTTCAACTTCCGAATGAAGCTGCAGCGTAAGAATTATCCGATGGAACAACTAGACTTAAGAAGAATAAAGAAAGGAAAGAAAAAAACCAAAAATTGGGGTGCCTTTATATATTTCCCTTGATAATATTCAATAAGCATAAAACACTTCGGGGAGGGGTTGTGAAAATGCGACAGATTTCTGTAGGGATCTTGTTCTTGGCTTGGATGGTTTTTCTTTTTTTTTTCCTTTTTTTTTTTTCTTAAGTCGAGCATTAAGGAAATTTCAGTATCAACGGATTCCCATGGTATTGTTTTCTGACTAAACTAAAAGAAGAGCTGGGAAGAAAAAAAAAGTATGGAAGAAAAAAAAAGGGAACTTGATGAAGAACCTTTTTTGGTTGTGAAGACGGAAACGGAAAAGTTACTCAAATCGAGAAACCAAACAGAGTCACATAATTAGTAACACAGTCCTATACGATAGCTAAACATATCCAACTCCACCGACGTACAACAATCGCTCTGAAGAGCGACGTGTTATAGTTACTTGACTAAAAGAAACAGTAAGAAGGAGGAGGTTAACTGTTCGATTTTGTACGTAAAATACAAATATTGTATAAACAACATAACCCGCGAAACAGTAAGAGGGAGGGTTGAAAGGAAGAGAATAAAGAAACAGCAGCATCACATAATGTAAATATGAATGTGAAATACCAAAGGGATACGTAACGAATAACTATTATTATTTTTTTTTTTTTTTTTTTCATTCCAACTTTGTTTCACACGGTCTTCCTGTGTAATTCTTACTGAGGTACATTCAATTACGACTGGTGGGAAAAAACCAATAACTGCATGTCAGAATGTATGAAAAAAGAATGTTGCTTGAGCGTAAGTAAATATTGGTTGCCATGTATCTCTGTTCATGCGCCGTTAGTTCATTTATTTGCTCGTCTTTAAATAGAAGACGAGGCAGTAGACAACCAAAGAGAGTCATAATTACTCCCCTTGACCTGTTGTTCTCAGCCACTCGTCACTGATGGCTTAATTCATCTTGTTCGTAACCGGTTCCAAGTTGACACTTCATTGTAGAAGGTACAATAGTTCCTTTAATCTAAACCCATGAAAGAACCACAGGTCCTAATTGATTCATTCCAATTGTAATAACCTGAGTATTGAACACTTACAATAATATTTCCGCCGCATCAGTATCGTCTGCCAGGCTTGCTATTGCAGAAGATGCACTGCTGTTTCTCCACTTCTCAATCAACGGATATGATTTCAATCGGATTGGTTTGTTTATAACCAGAGGAGAGGCCGTGTTAGGAGTGTATGGCCCGCCAATACAAGAAGGTGACTTTATTGAGAATGTCCGACTACTCTTTGCTGCTAATAGCACTGATCCAATTGGTGTCACTCCTTCAGAGACATCAGAAGGCGAATAATTATTAGAATGGTTGTAAAACACTAACGAATCTTCAAGATAATCTTCTTCCATTGTCTTCTCAAATGATGTTAGTTCGTGAGGTTGATCATCATGAGCGTGGTAGAAATCACGTTGGACTGCATCACGTCTGTTCCATTCAACGTAAAGTAATAAAATAGGATCAATAAATCCTTTCATCACTGTTAAGTAACTCACTATGACTAACATTCTTGAAGATTGATCAAAACTCCAGTCGCTTCGATCACCTGTATGGAAACCCCTGGCTAGGAATCCACACGCAATAGCCTCCAGTCCAAGAATTAGTGAGTTGCCGTGATTGTCAAACATAGATGCCCAGGGATGAAAAAAGAAAATTATTGTCGCCAAACAACCAAACAACGCCGAAAGCAGCGCAGCCAAGTTGCGGCATTCAGGCATCTTGCTTGCTTCAATAACTTGAAATATCGTTATAATAAACAGAATTACACATTCTAAAATCAAGAACCAAGTAAAACCTGGTCTATACATCTCAAATAACAATCCCCATCTATGAACTCTTCGAGACTTTGATGCTGAAACCCATTCACCAGGTCCGAAGAAGTATCGACTCAGCATTGTTGTGTCTTCCTTTGTATAGTAGGAAGCATCACCAGTAAGTCTCCTATTTTGAATACCAATTAGAATTAAGAAGCCGATGTTATACAGCAAAAGAGACGTAATTCCTATAGCTCTCTCTGATGCAGTTCCAAACACTGAAAGTTTTAACCCACAAGTAGCCATTCCGTGATACATAAATATCACAAAGAAGAGTGACAGGTATGGAAATCTCATATCAGCTGAAGCGATTTTGAAAGAGCGTTCATTTGGGGGCATGTATCGCATGCGGACAAGCACAGCTATAAAATGAACAAGAATAGGTGTTAATATAAAGATCGAATTTCCTAAGATTCCACCAATGTAACTAGCGTGGTCAGATGAACCAATTTTAATACGAAGCGGGGCGATTTCTGGGTCTAAAATATCATCTTCTGCTCCACAGAGAGCAGATATCACTTTAAGACGTCCTCCAGAAGTTGTTCCGATCGGTGCTGACACCAATCCTTTCGGAAGGCTTCCTTCTGCACTGAAAACGTCAATCGGATTTAGTGATTTCGGTTTTGGTATTTCACAAATAGTTCCATTTATACAAACATCACAATTAGTACCTTCCCATCCTTCAGTACAGTCACAGTTACAAGGGTCAGTTGATGTTGTTGATCTAATACTATTAATTAGGCAAGAACTCCCGCAGTCAATATCACATGTTGGACCTGTGAATTGTTGTTTACAGATACAATCACAAGTAACAGTTACTTCAGTGGTGTGCTCTTCATCACAACGACTTCTATTACATGAAGTAACTTCAACTGGTGACACTGTTGGAACTAAAGTCGGGACCAATGACGATGGTATTCCCGTCGCAGGGGCTGATGTTCCGCAAGCTGGGAAATCTGGATTACCATCTACACAGGTATTACACTGTTGCTGTTCGAATCGTAAAGGACAGGTTTCACAAGAGATACCTTGCCATTGGTTAGTACAATCACAATCACATCCATCATTGTTAGGGTTAACAACAACAGTATTACCTCTTCCATTGCAGTGAGTTGTTATATTACATTTAGTGCATGTTGGTGGTGTTCCAAAATATCCATCAGCACATTCATCACAGCTTGACCCCGCAAATGGTAAAGGACAGTTGCTACAGTTAGCTGTGTTCCATTGGTTGTTACACTGACAGACGCAGCTGTCATCCGTTGAGTGAGCATTCACATTTGAAGCATGATTCGAACAATCTTGAGATACAGTACATGCACGGCAAGTAGGCCAGTTAATAAGTCCAGGTATACACTCTTCACAACGCTGACCTCTGAAGTTAGCTTTACAACTACAAACACACGCTGAAGTAGCATTCGAAGCCGACACTGCATTGCCATGGCAGAATATTGCTGCTGTACAAGAAGGTGAACATGTCGGATACATTAAGTATCCAGGTTCGCAAGAATCACAGTTTGCTCCACCAAATCCCTCTGAGCAATCACAGACACATTGACTACTTAAAGGCTGATTAACTGCAGTAACACTGTTTGCATGTGAATTGCAATGGGTAGTTGTAGAACAAAGTGTGCATGTTGGATAGGTTATTCTATTTGTATTACACTGCTCACATCGATCTCCTGATATTATTGTTGGGCAAGAACACTGACAGCTCGTTCTAGCAAGATCCGTAGCTGGAGGGGGAACGGATAAATTATTGCAATAAGCAGCATCACATCTTGTACAAGTTGGGTAGTTAAAATACCCAACCGCACACTCTCCACATGTCGGACCTGTGTATTCAGCTTTACAAGTGCATGTACACGCACTGCTGACTACATTGAATGCTAGCGCGTTGTTGTTGCAGTATGTATTATCACAGGCAAGGCAAGCTGTTCCAAAATAATTTGGAGCACATCTATCACAGATCGGTCCCTCAAAGTTTGATTTACACGTACACATACACGAAGCACCATTTATACTCGGTAAAGCTGATACAGCATTATTGCTGCAAGGGTTAGCGACAGAACATTCATCACAGTTTGGCCCGAAATAGTTAGTTGCGCAACGTTCACACCTGTCGCCGTCGAAATTTGGGCTGCAGGTACATTGGCATGCAGTCTGACCAGGGTTAACAGCAGCAGCAGTAGATCTCCCTGAACAGTAAGCAGCATCACAAGTGGTACAAGAAGGATAGTTAAATCCCGTTGGTGCACATCTTTCACACCGAGAACCAGAGAACTTGACCTCACAAGTACAATCACACGTATTACCCATTGCAGTTTGAGCTGAGGAATGACGATTGCAATAATTCCTATTACATAAACTACAAATAGGATAATCAACTCTACCAATCGCACATTCATTACAAGTTTGACCTCCATACCTTGGACTACAGGTACATGTACAACCAGGATTTGAAATAGTACCTGCCCTAGCTAATGATGCATGATTATTACAGTGAGTTACATTACAGGCTGAACAAACACCACCAGTATTTACTCCAACACATTGTGAGCAGGTGCCAGTTGGACCTGAGTCGTAGCCGCCTGGGCATCTGTGACACTGCGATCCACCAAATTTACCAGAGCAATCACACGATGCACTTCCAATGTCAAAAGTACCACCAATGCAGTAATCCGCTTTCCATACTCCAAGCAATTTTCTATTTATACATCTACCTCTTGTTCTCCTACAACCATTGGATCGAACACAACTAGAAAGACAGCGATCTTTACAGCGCGTATTGTCCCATTTGCAGAGAGGCTCAGTCATACAGGAAATCTCCCTTTTGTAGGTCGCACATGAGAGTTTTGCAACGCACTCTCGTGTTCCTCTTCTTTGATACCAATAACAAAATCGATTATTTTCACAATTAGCTCGTGTTCGAATATTTCTACACTTTCTGGAGTGTTGCCAAAAATAACCGTCACATGACTGCGTGAAGATGATCAGTAGTGTTATAAATACATGGCCGTTCATGCGATACCTGATTAGGATGAAATAAAACATAAATTAAATAACTTCAAACATAAATCTCACAATATGCGTTGCATCATAACGCGTTGTAACTTAATGGTAACTAGGGTAATGTTAGTTTCGGTAAACACTTTGCAAGATGTCCTAGAAGACCCAATATAACGAAATTAATTTGACGAGAGGGGGAGAAAGAAAAAAAAAAAAATCAACTTCTTAGCTGTGAAAAACCTATCATAAGAACTCTACTTGAAAACTCCTTGTAGTATAATTATTTTGGATTGGGACCATAGAACGAAATTTACTATCCCCAAAAAGACTTCAAATGTTGTCTTTTTTTTTTTTGCTGTGAAAACATTTCTACAGCCCAAAAAAACCAATTAAGAAGCTCCCCAGCACGTTAAGAGAGTTTTTTTAAATAACAAAGAAGAAGAAAAAGGGGAGAAGAAAGAAAAAAACAACCTTTTCTTTCCCCAAAAAATTTTAAACCATAATTATAAACAAAACATAAAAAAAAGTAATAAGTAATAAGGGCACTCGCGTAAAGGAGTACTGTATCGCCAACATAATGAGAAAACTGTTAAGGGGATACGTTGACCACAACTTTAAAGGAAATGAGGTTAAACTAAACAAATCAAGTGTCACGGGCGGGAGGAGAGTGCACTTCAATGAAGCAACGTTATCTACCAAAAGTTTCAACACGTTCTATTTTCACTATTGGCTATTTTGTTTTGTTCACGAAACACGTGAACAGACTTACTTGTACTGCCCAACGTTCTTCCTTAGCAAGAATACAAAGTTGTCCTCACAATCTGTTGCTAGGATAAAAAAAGAAAGGGGTAAAATACAGAGATAGGAGAGATGATGATGATTGCTCAACAATAACAACCAAAAAAAAAAAGAAGAAAAAAAAAACGACATCCACTAAAAACCCCCACAGGAAGATACCCCGTAGGAGAGACGTTGATATTTATTTTCTATCAACAAAGATGCTCAACTTCCTCGATCTTGGCGGGAGACAGTCAGCCTCAACCGAAAGATGTTGTTTTCTTATAGGTTTTGGGAGAAGTCAATTTTCTTTGCATTACCCGTATTAAACACTTTAGTAGTAACTCTAAAAGCCTTCATCGCCATAAAGCTACTCGATGATTAGAATGCCTTGTTTTTAAACTTCGTTACTTTGTACCGAATGGTGGTCCTCAACTTCTATTTCTTCTTCTTCTCTCTTCGATTCAGGTTCACTACCAGAGCAGCATAACATTCCTTTAGCGTACATGACGCCAGTTGCGATAATAAGAATGCAGACGAGAACACTTACAATGATGACAGCGATTGCCCATCCGGCAAGACCATCATCATCGTCTGAGACATTGTCAATAATGTCGATGTTGTAAACTTCTGCTTCTGGAGTTACAATTACTAAAGTCCAGTCATACGATTGAATTATATCAGTACTTGTATCTGTTATCTTTGTGTAGTCAACAAAGTAAAACTGATTATCTCCCTCGTGGATCAAATGTTGTATCGAAGAAGTTGCTTGTCCAACCAGTCCAGCCGTTGCTGCTACGAGTGCGTTCGTTGACTGTTTTTTTTTTTTTTTTTCTTAATAACTGTGAGTTCCATATTTGTATAATTTCAGTAAAAATGACTCCAAAAATGCGGAAGCCGTGACTTTGCTCCGAGTCTGTAGTGTACTATGAGAGACATACCTGTGAGGCCTTTACCATGGTTGGGAGATCTTTGTTTGACGCTATGAGCGTTCCTTTTCTATCCATGATGTACATCACAATAGTGTTGGCGACGCTAAACTCTTTCATGAATGCTGAAATTCCACTTAGTGAGAAATCAGCAGCCCAAACACCCATCGTTGAATCTGTTCTCCAATCACCATTCAATGCTCGTTTAACTGCTGAAATTCCAACGACGGTGCCGCTGACTTCTCCAAACTGATACGGCTCTGTCCATAGTGCCTGAGTGTTATTCATTTTTTTTTTTTTTTTTTAATTATTATTGCTGTTGGGTATGCTTTATCGAATTACAACAAGAAGAAAAACATACCTGTTGTAACCCCAAGTTATTACTGATAGCATCCGTATACCAGGGACGAGTGGTAGGATGTTGTCCCGTAACTACCTCTGATGCTGCACCTAAAGGTTCCGTATCTGAAGTATAAAATGCAGCCTGTTGACAAGAAGCCGTTGTATAGTCATTTGGTGGGTGACATGTCCACAGCACTGGATCAGTTTGACCAGGAACACGTTTGTATCCAATAAAACGACCCCCTTCAAAACCAACGTACACCCAATAGAGTTCTGTGTATGCCGTCATAATTGATTTGATGTACTTTTTTAGATTGTCTCGCTCAACAGCATTTTCGATGTCGATCATACCACAGGTAGTGCACCAATTTTCAGCAAAGTTACCATTGTTGTATATTTGATCTAAGTCACGTATCGCTGATAAAGCTGAACCGAGGTAGTTGTTAATCTCTAATCGTAAATGTGAGAGAGTACGAAAGCGAAGATCACTTGCTGCAGTAGAGAGTATACCACGACAATGGTATTGCTCAACGCAGTTTAATATGTTGTTTCGTTCAGCGACGTAGAAGTCTCCAGAAACCGAAGCGATGACAACCATCCATTTTAACTGGTTGTACTGAATACCAATAGCATCATATTTATATGTGACTCCTGATACAGCTGCTTGACCAACAGTTGTTTCTTTTGTTATCGCTGTCCATGTAGCAGCTGGATCGCTAAACCTCGGCTCCGCTGCTTGAACAGCAGCCGTGAGTGACTTGAATGGTTCTTCACTTGCTGATGCCTGCAGAGGGCTGTTGTTACTAATCACTGAAGTTCCTTTATTGTTTGCAAGTAACTCTCCAGTGGCTGATACCACGAATAAATAACTGTTACCCGCAACAGGAATATTGTTAATAAAGTTTGATAAGAAGTCCATTTCGTAGTCAGCAGCAAGAACTCCAACAACCACCCCTCCAATCGTGATTCTCTGGACGTAAGAAATTCCGAATCGTCCTCCTGAAAAAACGTACGGCGCAGTCCAACCAGATCCTTGCTGGAGCCCGAATGTGTACCAATCTCTGGTTGTTGTGACGTATCCGGTTTCAGAATATAACTGAGCAACAGCATCACTTCCTGTATCACCACTCGGATTAGTAGAGAAAGCGTTAACTGTTGTTCCAGTTGTTATCAAGCGAACTAGTGTACCTGCAGTTAATGTTGGTGCTCCTGCCGTAGGTACTCCAGATCCGTAGTTGCAAGTTAAGGATGCGCTCATTTCACATGCGTAGGCTCTGCGAAAACCGATGAAATCGCCTGTCGTTCCATGTCCGAAGTACACCCAGTCTACTTCTTCGAAGTTTTGCAATTGATTCCAAAAGTGTTCAAGAAGCGCTCCTTCAAAATTAGCGTTACTCATATCATGTTGTAAGATGCCGTGACTAAAAGCATCAGAAGTTAGTTTAACAACTGTCGGTGCGATCCCTAAGTTACTCTCGACTTCAGATTGTAGACGATCTGTAATCCTGGCTCTGAGATCATTGACAACATCTGTCACTTGAGTTTCACATAATCCTTCTTTCAAACACACTGGCTGGGAATTAACACTCTCAGCAAGCAACAGTGAGAACAGTGCTGAGAATACTTTCATATTAGATGGTTTGTACCCTTAAAATAAATAAATAAAATAAAAACAGATTTTGTTAACAAATAATTATTAACAACTAACCAGAATATGGACCACTTTACAGTAACTAAACAAACAAGACTAAAAAAGCGTTTTCATTGTAATTACAAACGACTACTTCATTTTTTTTAAATTTTTTTTTTTTTCCATCAAAAAAACGTTCCAAGATAATTGAAGGTTCTCTTCTTGTTCTATCCAGTTTCCTCATATTTTTTTTAATAAGGGGGGTTGTTTTTAAAAAAAAACCAGCTGTATAATGAGTAGACAGTAAGAGACAAAAACAAATTGTATGTACATGTAAAAGGATACGTTTGATTTTACATTCACCACTGTGTTAATTAAAAAATAAATTACTATAATATGGTCAAAGACGTGTTTAAATTAGAGAAGTAAATCACAGAAAGAGGAGGTTTTTAAAAAAAGGCAAGGTTTTTTTTTTTTTTTTAGCAAAGTTATAAAAAAAAAATAAAAAAAAATACTGACACAATTAACCTCGAATCCTAATACGATTTTTTCAACTGGAACTCATCGCTCTGCCACAAGAACCAGTTCGTTGTAGTGATGAGCGGAGTTTCATTTACAGAATGGAGACCGTCGCATTAAATTTTAATAAACAATTCAAATTTTGTGCGAACACATAGTAATTAGTTAACATAAACTTAGGGAATATTATTCCCTCACATAAACATAAACATAAAAATAATAATACAACATAATATGCTACTGACCAAGAAGAGATGTTCTTTGATTTTTTTTTTTTTTTTTTCCTTTTTCCCATCATGGATCCTTTCAAAATAAACTACGGAAATAAGGAAGCTCTAAACTAGAGTTGAAATCGCTCGCTAATTAGAAACATAAAAAGATTTTTTTTTTTTTTTTTTTGTACCGAGAAGAAACTATTCAGATCAAAAGCCGTTATTTCATATCATCATGACTTATTTTCCCGTGAGACAGGATTCTGTCTGCGTTCAATGAAATACAAGGTTAATCTGAATGTGGTTCTTTTGTTTTTTAGACTTTCTACAGAGCGAGCACTTAACCAACCAGGAATATCCTTATCTCTAATCTCTTGATACGTACTCGGGCATCAGTAACAAAAAGGATACTTTGGAGTCATCCACCGAAAAATATTCCAAATAGGGACTAAAAAAAGGGGGGGAAAGGGGATATGGGAGAACTAAACATAAAATAAGGCTTTTTGGTACAACCAAAGCCAGAAAACTTGAAACCTAAATTCAAAGGCTGAAAGAAAACAAAAAAGAAAAAATTGGAAAATCGGATGCTCAACAAAACAAAAAAAAAAAAAAGATTTTTTTTTAACTTTTTGATCTTTTTTTTTTTTTTTTTTTTTTTTTGAACAAAGAACCGTAAGAAACGATTAGATTTAAAAAATAACAAGAAATGAACAAAAGGAGGAGAAAGAACAACTGAAAAAAAAAAAAAAAAATAGCCCGAGCGAACGATGAAAGTCAGTTAATAAAACAAACCAGAAACCTCAAACATTCTTATCTCGTAAGTTCATTAATTGAAACATTCAAAATTATCTACAAAGAAAGCTGTCTTTGGTAGGCGTCTGCTGGTTCAGTTGGCTTCATTTCCTCATCAGTCGGCTGACCAAAAAAGAATTCTCCTTGATCACTCTTTTCATTCGAACAACAAGAATCCTTACATCGGTAAATAGCAACGATAAGAATGCCAACCACAACAATACCAACAACAATAATAATTATGGTTTTAGCCATCGAGCTGTCTCCAGAACTAGGAGCTTCATACGAATACAACGAAGCTTCTGGAGTTACCATCACGAAATCCCATTTATAAGTTCGAACTAATTGAGAATCGGAGTCAGTAAGCAATACAGAATTCATGTAATATATCTCATCATCGATTTCCAACAACTGAGAATGAACTGTTTCCGTTGTGTCTCTCAGTATTTCTGCGCTTGCTTTAACGAGAGGGTCTGATTGTGATGCGTGTGTGAGAGTGGAATTTAATTCTTGAGCTTTGCCTTCAATGGAATAGGCTAAGAGTTCTTTTTTCTCATTTAAAATGTATAAAATGACTCCTTTATCAGCTTCAAATTCAGAAATAAAATTAGATAAAAAAGAAAGTGAGAAATCTGCACCCCAAACACCTAATTCACTTGTTGTTTTCCAATCTCCTCCGAATCCTTTTTTCACAACTGAAATACCAATTTCGCCAGTACCAAACGGGTATGCATCAGTCCACAACAGCTCATACTGACTAAGGTTATGCTTATCAGGCATTGTGAACCAGGGCTTGTCTATTGGTTTCTCTACAACAAACGATGTCCCACTGAGTGTTAAAGGTTCAACATCAGAGTCGTACAAGGCTACATTCTTACATCCGGCAGCATCAAAGGAGTTCGGAGGATGACAAGTCCATAGCTTTAGTTTACCATCGACACGTTTATATCCAGCAAACTGACCAGTCTTAAAGCCAATATACAACCAGATTAGCTCGTTGTAGATTTCCATTGTGTGTTTGATGTGATTTAGTAGATTTCTTCTCTCTAGTACGTTAGTTATGTCAATCTTACCGCAAGGATCACACCAAGACGCAGCTAATTGCCCGTTGTTGTAAGTCTGATCGATAGTGTTTACAGCAACAACAGCTGTTCCTAAGTAGCTTCGAGTCTCGGTTAAAAGCATACTTAATTTCCTTTCTCGTTTATCGGAATTTGCAGAACGAAGAGCGCTTCTGCAGTGAAGCCAGTCCATACAAGGGTTTGTCGATGGTGTCAGTTTATAGAAATCAGATGCTTGACTGATAATAACAACCGACCATTTCAGTTCACCATAAGCAACTCCAATACTATCGTAGTAGTATTCTACATCACCGATGGTGTGAGTTCCTACTAGTGTTTTTGTTGTTACTTCTGACCAATCTCCCGAAGGTTGATTAAGAACCGGCTTCACTTTAAAGATCTGCAATGTCATTTCCTTTATAATGTTGTCCTCACTTTCAGCAGCCTTCACTATTGTATCGACTCCGTTGTTATTAAATGTTATCTTCGCATTTTTATTGCTGGCGAGCAAGTCTCCGTTTGCTGCGACAATAAATAAAGTACTAGATCCAACCACAGATATCTCACGGATAAACTTATCTAAGAATTCTAACTCGTAATCAGCTGCCAGAACACCCATTGTCTTTGAGCTTGTCGGATCGGTAATCTTTTTAACAAAACTTATTCCTATTTTCCCTCCTGAAAATAGGTAAGGATTGGTCCAGCCTTCACCATCATTAATCCCCTTTTTATACCATTGTCGTTGAGCTATTGAGTAGTTGTTTTCAGTGTAAAGTAAATCTATTGTGTCACCACCTCTATTTCCACTTGGATCCGTTGAGTATGCAGAAAGTGTGTTTCCAGCACCAGTCCTCAAACGAACAAGAGTATTGTTAGTAAGAAGTGGTGCTGGAGTGGTAGCAGTAGTAGTGCTACCATAGTCGCATGCAATCTGAGAATTGTATTCGCAGGGATAGGCTCTTCGAAATCCAAGAAAGATCCCACTAACGTCTCCGTAGTAAATCCAGTCCAGTTCTTCAAAATTTTTAAGTTGATACCAACTACTTTCCAAGACAGCTACTTCATTTCGTTCAATACTCATATCAGTTGGTAACAGTCCATCTTGAAACATCGATTGAGTTACTGCTACCACAGCTGGTGCAGCTGCTAAGTTATTTTCAACTTCTCTCTGTAATGTATCAGTTATTTGTTCCCTAAGATCTGCATTGTACTGATCTAATAAAGTATCACATTCCTTTCTTGTAAAGCAATCTCCTGCAGTAGCACTACTAACGTAAAGGAGCGCTAATATAAATCTCATCGGCATACTGTGCGTGTCTTGTTAAGGGAATAAATAATATTGTATACGTCAAAAAAAAACTGTTAAAATGGTAACGTCTAATAGCAAGACTGTAGTTATTTTCAGCTTTCCCCGTGACGTAATAATAATAACTTTTGAGTGTCAATAATTCAAATCCATCTTTTTTTACATCTTCTCATTTCAATTTCGTATGTAGTGTTCGAACGATAATCTTTTTTGTGGACAGTGCCAGAGTGAATGAGTAAAGAATCACTGTTGTTTTGTCTTAACAACGTCTATAATCCTGTTTTTTTTTTTTTTTTTTTTTTTTTTTTTGATGTAAATTAATAGTGTCAGTAGGATTTACTACTACACAGATGTCAATAAAAGTAAAAACATACTTCTGAACTGACTCCTCGAATGAAAGAGATGTGGTGTCAACTAAAATAGCGTCATCTGCCTGTTTCAGTGGAGCTACGTCTCTGGTCATGTCAGCGTGATCTCTGGCCTTTAGATCAGCAAGAACCTGATTGAGTTTGTGAGTTGATATTTTAATTTATAAAATATCAAGATAATGTTTGATACATACCTGTTCAAAGTCAGGGGTTTCTCCTTTTCCAACGAGTTCTTCAAAACGACGTTTCGCGCGTGCTTTTTCATCGGCCGTCAAATAGATTTTTACCTCCGCATTTGGAAATACAACAGTTCCAATATCTCTTCCTTCTAGAACAACTCCTCCTTTCTCTCCAAGTCTACGTTGGAGTCCCATAAGACCATCTCTGACTACCTGGTTTCTTGATACCTTTGAAGCTTGAAGTGAGACTTCTTCTTTTCTAATATCGGTTGTTACTTCATTACCGTTACAGTAAACGTGATTTACACCGTCTTCAGTCATTTTAAATTCAATTTCAACTTTCTCCACAATCTCTTTAAGTTTTGCGTCATCATCAGCACTAATCTTTTCAATAACAGAAGTCAATGTAATGCATCTGTAGAGTGCTCCTGTGTCAACAAACCCGTATCCTAACTTTCTTGAAACTTCCTTTGAGACGGAGCTCTTGCCCGCTCCGACCGGTCCGTCGATAGCAACTATTGGTGCTTTGTGTGACATACTTGAAAGGGGTTTTAGTGCAATCTGGTTGTTTTTAAAATTTAAGTTTAAGTAAATAAGAAATCTCGTCACCTTACTGATATAAAGAATCTACGACGATGGGTTTTGTCCTGGTGTAAAAAAAAGAAGAATTGATAACCAATCTGACTATGAACTCATCGCTATAAACGTTTTCGTGACGATAATTCGAACAGCTGTCTTATAAAACATCACAATCTAGAACCTTAACAAGTTAACAGCAACAGAACTCATACAGAAATACCAGAGAGCAGCCGTGGTCGTATTGACCAACAGGCGGTGTATCTGAGAAGGTACTAACAAAAGAAGGAGGAAAAGAACTGTGTCGTGTACCGCATTTATATGCAAAGTAACACACAATTAATAATATAAACTTTTAGTGATAGAGTCCAATAGCTTCCTCTCTTCGTGGACTGAATTCTGACTCGAGAGGGTTGGATGTATTTTGACTGCCTTCCAGTTCTGTGTCATTGAAATCAGTGTTTTTAGTTTGGTACTTCTTTTGATCAGGTTGGTTACTTGTTCCAGCTGATCGAAAATAAGCCCAAAGAATAACCACTATCACCAGAACTACAATACCAACAACAGCGACTGGTATCACCCAACTTGGGATGGCGTCACTTGATGATGGCACAGAAGTAGTTACTACAGGAGGAGGGATAGAAAACATTATAACAGTAGCAGAGAATGGTATCTCACTGAGTCGTGATTGAAACAATGACAACAATACTTGTGGGTCAGATGCAGATCTAACTGTAAACCCAACAAAGACTTCTGCTACTGCTCCACTATTACTTCCCCCACTCCCTACAACACAACTATCACGCTGTAGTAAAGGACAACTACATTCTGTTTGATTGCATTGCGAAGCAACTAGACAGTCTTGAGCTTTGCAATGCCATTCAATTGTGACTGTCGCGCCGCTAATATTTTGTAATGATTGGAGAAGATTAATTGTAGGAAGAGGAAACCGACCAGAGCTTAGCCTGACAATGTAAACAGGGCCCCTGGAAACTACCACAGGAGACTCTGTCACAACTACAGAGCAATCAGTTACAGGCGATGATTGATTTCTAATATTGGGATTGTTAGGACAAATGCAAATAAAATCTTGCAATGAGTTAACTGTATGAGTCGGGTCAGAGCACAATTGCCCACCCTGTGCTGCAGGAACAACACCACAAGGATTACTATTATTAACACATTCATTAAAGAATGTGGTAAAGTGTAAACAATTTCCATTCAACCATCTGCAACTACTTTCTAAAACACAAACCTCGGCCTGTGTCACATCACAGCTATCAGACTGTGGCGGTTGCAATGTCAGAGGAATAGAACACACTTTTGTAAGTTGATCCCAAGAACAGCTTTGAGAGACACACGATGACTGTGATAAACAACCTGAACATGTTCTATTACAACCAATACCACTGTCAATAAGACAAATGTTTCCTGTTGAATCCCAATAACAGTTCAGTGACGAAGCATAACAGTCATCTGGTTCAATGAGTAAACTACATGATGCTGTGGCTGCTACAACACATTGTAATTGACCTAATATTACAGTATCTAACCACGTACATCCTGATGCTTGGCAGTCTATCATCCGGGTTCTTGCTGAACAGCAGCTGTTTCGAACACATCTCAGAGATGATGGTATCCATGTACAAGTTGACTTGTAGTTATCACAAGAAAGAAAGTTATTTATACTTCTACAGAATGTGTCAGAATCACATTCTTCATTAGCGATCATATCGCTGTTAGGTACGCAACTACTCACATTCCAACGACAATTTAATGAAGATGTTATGCAGCTGATTTCTGTTTGTAATTGTGAGTCAAAACACGATGAAGGTGGAGGTCGTTCTTCACTACAAATATTAACTGCTGGAGTCCACACACATAAAACGCTCAATGAATTACAATCACTTTGAATTAGACAACTACTACAACTGTTGTTACCACATCCAGACATAGCTGATGGAGGGAATGGTGTTAGAGGTGACTCAGTAGTAGGAATCGGTGTTGATTTCAAAGTACAAACAACATTATTACGACTCGATAAAGAGGTTCCAGTGTCTGGATCAAAACAATCATAATTAGGATTACAGAGTGGAGGAGAGATCAAACATTCATCTAAAACACAACTAGCAGTACTTCCGATACTTCTTCCAGAATAAGGATGAATACAAAAACATTCAAAGTCCCCTCTTTGAGATGGAGTAGGAGTAGGATCTAAACACCACTGTGATGAAACACTATCATGACAAGGTACCAATATGGAACACTCATTATAATAACACACTACTGGTCCTCCTACAACAACAGTACCTACACTAGGTGCTGTGCAGTGACATTCAAAATCATTTAAATTTCCATTATGAGTATTCCTTGAAGGGTCAACACAAGAAGTACTTAAACCACAATCATAACCTTGACACTCATCATGAAGACATTGTAAGACCGGTTCTCCAGTTGATGTTGTGATTCTGTTATTGTCACAGGTACATCTAAAGTCTAACAACGATGCAGGATGAGTATTCATATCTAAACAACTTTGACCTTCACCACAAGGATTCTGACCAGAAGTCGTACACTCATCATGAGGTGGTAATGGAGTACATTGAACTCCTCCAGTCATTGTTTGATCAGAATCAATACAAGTATTATCTGAGGTTGGGCATACTGTCTGACACTCATCAAGTAAACATTGATTAGATATAATTACAGCTGGTGCATTACATGAACAGATATAATTACCAATTGCTGATATTAATTGAATTGGATCACTGCATGAGTAGTACTCTGAAGTATCACAAGGTCTATCAACACATTCGTTGTAAATACACTGTGCAGGTTGGCCAACTGCATTTACACCTGTTAGTGGTAAGGTACAGCTACATGTAAAATCATTAACCACAGCCTCATCAGGATCAGTACATAATTGACCAGAACCACATCTCGGTGATAACAAACATTCATTAACAACACATACTGCTGCTGATCCAGTTGTGATGTCGGCTGCAGCAGGAGGATACGGTAGAACAACACCAGTTCTAGACACTAAACAAGAACATTCATAATCATTAATACTGTTGGTAAACGGCGAGGGATCATTGCAATGTTGCATCTCTCCGCAGGAATCGAACTGGCATTCATCAAACCTACAAATCCCTACAATTGAAAAGACATTCCTAAAGCTACCAACTGATGGTTCTACACAGTTGTAGGATATGTCAAAAAGTGATTGTGATGTTTGGTCAGGGTCGGTACAGACTACCTCAAAACACACATAAGAATTTATGACATCAAGACCAGGTAATGGTGGACTGTACACATAATTTATTGAACCAATTGGCATCATATAACATGATTGAGTAACAGGATCATACTGAACTATCTTACAACCAGTAACAGCAATACAAGCTGTTTGACAGTCACCAATAGACGGCTCAGTGGTTTCAGAAAGTAGAAATAACGGTCGGCTGACTGAATTAGAAATTAGTTCAGTAGCTGTTATCGCACCAGACCATGAGCAACCAACAGGAATCCCATCGCATTGATTTATTAAGCAGGTAGTTGGTCCTCCTACTACATCGGTACCAACACCAATAGAACACGAACAGCGGAAGTCCCCTCTAACTGAGAAGTCGGGATCTATACAGATCTGTGTCTTATCATTTACTGTACAGACGTCACTATCACATTCATTTATGATGTGACAATTAGCTGGTATTCCTGTAGCGTATATCGTTGA
Source organism: Flectonema sp. DT1601 (assembly GCA_964019425.1). NCBI lineage: Eukaryota > Euglenozoa > Diplonemea > Diplonemida > Diplonemidae > Flectonema > Flectonema sp. DT1601. The sequence goes on along the minus strand of OZ025806.1, from coordinate 791,726 downwards.
TGTTGTACAAGTACAAATAAAATCATACAATGATGTTGGTGATGTGTTAGGATCCATACAAGTTTGAATACCCCTTGTGTTTGTTATGTCATTTGGTCCACAAGGATTTGTAATTAAACACTCGTCAACAATACATATTGAAGGTCTACCGATTCCTGTAGTAGAGACAGATGTTGATCCAAACATACAGCTGCATTCGTAATTCTGAAGATCAGTGTTTTCATTTCCAATAATTGGATCAACACAACGTTGACTAACACCACATGGTTGTAGTAGTGAATTGAATGTTATCTCACATCTTGATCGTATGTTGTTGTTCGGGTTTGCTACCAAGTCTAATGGAAATTGTGATCTCAGACACCCTAAGAAATCCCAACATTCATTCAGATTATAAGAACATACAGCTGGTTGTTGTTGTCCTATGAAGGGAGCTGCTGCTGAAGAACCAGGTGCTCTACATCTACAAATGAAGTTATCATTAATCATTACATCAGGATCGTCACATATTTGACCAATACCACATGGACCTAGTGCTATTGTTCCAGCATTGTGTGGATCGTAGTGTAAGTGTCCTGGTCTTGATGTACCACCTCGACACTCATCAATAAAACATACTGCAGGACCTCCTCTAGTCATTCCTTGATATAATCCATTACATCTACAAGTAAAGTCGTATAAGTCAGTTGCTAATAGAGAGCCTTCTGTACATGACTGTTGAGATGCTTGATTACCACATGGAGTAATAAGTGAATTACATGTCTGGCTACCAATATTCCAACTACACTCCCATATAGATGTGGCAGCTATGATGCAAGCTGCTTGAGTTGAGATGTGACCGCATGGATTGCACTCGTTTATAAAACATTCTGCTGGTCTACCTGTATTGGTGTTGCCATAGCTTTGCTGTTGTCCACCATTTCCAAATACCCAAGGTACCACACCACATCCACAACTATAATCCTTTGTAGATAATGGTGACGTATTCGGATCAGCACAAGTTTGCCAACGTCCACACTGAGTAACACCTTGATGGTGATAAGGATTACACACACCACTAACTATTCCTAGACAAGCTGTAAACGTACACTCGTCATGAGTGCAAGTTGCCTGTGCGTTTGATTGCGGTGTTCCTGAAGCCGGGGCATTACAGAAGCAGATATAATTATTTAATGAAGCCACTGTTGTAAAAGTATCAAAACAGGATTGGAACTGTGCGATGTTACAGGGACCAGCTCCATTAGATCCACTGATGGCGCATTCATCAAAAGGTCCATCGATTCCCATCGGGTTTGAACACCTCGCAGGAAATCCGACTTGAGAAATAGCACTACCTGCACAGGTACAAATGAAATCTCGTAGAGATTCGGCTGATGGATTCGGGTCGTTACACGTTTGTCCAGAACCTGCACCACAAGGAGTTCCAGGACATTCATTGAATGTACATACTGCAGCAGTTCCTGTAGTTGTTGTTCCTGTTGCAGGTGATATACACGTACATGTGTAACTGTTCATTGCTTGTGGATATCTCCAGTCTCGATCTTCACATCTCTGAGAGAATAAACAAGGATCAGCTCTACACTCATCGTAGTAACAGGCTGCTGTGTTTCCAATCGCATAACCAGTTGATGGAAGAGGACATTCACATATGAAATCAAATTGTGAATCTTCTCCAGGTTGTGGATCAGTACAGATCTGTTGAGTATTTAGACCACAAGGAGGAGGATTGATTAGTGGACTGCAATCATCACAAACAGAAACTGGTCGACCAACAGCAGAACCACCATTGTTTCTACAAGTACAAGTAAAGTCATATAAACTATCAGCTGTTTGAACTGGGTCATTGCAGACTTGATTTTGACCACACAAAGCTATCCCTGATTGATCAACGCACTCATCGTATACACACATTGTTGGACCTCCTACTACTGCTACTCCAGTTGATGGTGGTATGCAGCTACAAGTATAATCATTTAATGAATTAGTTAGAGATTCTGCTACTTCATCAAAACACATCTGAGTTACGCCACATGGTGATGTATCACATTCATTTAAGTAGCAATTAGCAGGTCCATTTATTGAAACTACTGTATCAGGAACACCATCACACTGACATTGAAAGTCAAAGAGTGATTGTTGATTTGGATCAGTGCATGTTTGAAGTGGTCCACAAGGATTAGCAGCACACTCATCAAAAGTGCAACCGGGTGATGTAGGTGTTGGGCAATCACATGTGTAATCATTCAGAGAATCAACTGTAGGTACTGGATCAGTACAATACCCTAACCCAACAGTTCTACATGGGTCTAACATTACACACTCGTCATATCCACATACTGGTGACAGACCTTTACCGTTTCCCAGTAGGGGAAGATCACATTCACAATTATAATCAGACTCAGCTGCTGTATTTGAATCTGTGCAATCATACTCAATAACAATGTAGATGTTTGTGTTTATTGCTGCTGTGTGAAGATTTCTTGATGGACAGTTTTCATTATAAATATTAACACCACCTCCAGTAGGGAGAGTTTGTTGAACAGGGATATACCAACAGTCCAGTGAAACAGTATTGTATTCAAAATAAAGACACTTCGTGTGAGTAGCTGTACATGATTGTCGACAGTCGTCAGGAGTTGGGAAATTACCAACAGACACTAATGGTGTAGTAGTAATACCAGAACAAGTTCTATCAGCTAATAATATCTGAGATGATGATTGACATATTGCGGTTGAGCATTCATCTAATAGACATGTTGCTGGAGTGTTAACAGATACACCAGTGTAGGGTAGATCACACCTACACTCAACTGATGCTGGTTGTACAGTACAGCTTTGATGAATACCACGTGCTGCTGATCCACATACAGAGCATTGATTAATTCGAGTATTTCCATTACCATATCCTCCTCTCCACCAACATTGTGAATCACCAATGGCTGACTTTGATAGTGTCGGGTCAACACATTCTCTTTCATTTTCACAAAACACTGTTTCGCATTCATCATTAAACACCATGTTTGCTTCAGCACAATAATAAACATTGTATATTTCATTTCTTGGTTTAGTCCAGTGACACGTCGCTATTCCATTACAATTAGCTTCACTCAAACCACCACATGGTTGACCCACAGCAAAGCTAAGAAGCGTTAGTGTGCTCACAGTCCATTTCAGAAACATGTGAGGTCTGTGAACGAAAGAATTACCACACGCTAAAAATATACAAACAAGAAATAACTTTATCAATGTGTGTGAGACCTGTGTAGGAAGTAACCACTGTACTATTGTAACATTTTATTTTCCAATAACTACAATACAATAACAGCACTTGGTCTCTATAGAAGAGGTGCCTACTACTCCACGGGAGCTATAACAAAACAAAACATAACACGAAAATATTTAACAGTCAGGGCAACAACAATAAAGGTTCATCATTGCAATCTATTATATATATTCATATTCATCTACTTGGAGACACCAGATACTAATTTAGATATCTAAATCAGAGAAGGCTAATCGTGATCTCGGTGATGGCGGTATGACAAATGCAGGAATATAACTTTTCTTATGAAATTCCTGTAGTTGGGTTTCTACCTCAGTACGGCGGGCAGCATTACGCTCTTCTTCTTCTTGTCTTTGTTTGTATTCTTCATCAGATTTTTCAACTAGACGTTTGACATTGTGATCGGAGAATTCTTCGAAGTCTTGTGTAGCAGGATGAGCTTCTAACTGAAGAACAGCATCTTGAGCATACCAAGGAAGAATCCTCATCTGTAATGAAGACACAAGTGTTTCTTTATGAGGTGAAGAGTCTAACCTAATATACCAATACGGAATCTTATCACCCTCTGCGTAGAGTCGAAGTACTGTTCCTCTTCCTTTGAGGGTTTCTACACGGAGTCCGGAGGAGATGCCGTGGGGAGTTGATGGGGACTTTTGTTTGACAATTGATTTGGAGGATCGCATCCAAAAAGTTCCATCTTCCCATTTTAAAGATTCAGGAGCTGGGCCAGTTACACGATCATCAGTCATACGAAGAAGTTTACCAACATCACGAAGAACAATTGTTTCATCTCTGAGCATCATAAGACGAGCACGTGAACCATCACCAGCTGAAACAACACTATGCATTGATACTTCTAATCTTAGACCACGTGATGTTACCCATTCACCTGAGAGTGCAGCTGCCATGTGTGGTTGGAGAGGGTCAAGGATTGCTCGTGATATAACTTGTTCTTGTTCATCATCAGGATCACGATGTCCATCAAGAATAGTTTTACCATGAAGTAGTAACGGTGATCCTGTTAGTTGAGACACTTTCTCCTGCGCTATTCTACTTTTAATTAAATGGTCGACAGCGTTATCAATTTCCTCACCGAGAGGATCAATTGGTGCGGTGGTTGCTTCTGATGGTGATTTCTGCGATTGCTCTTCTTCTTCAAATTGAAAATTCGGAGACTTTTGAATACTTGGAGACTTTTGAATATTAGGAGAGTTTTGAATATTAGGTGGCGGAATCTCAAATCGCGGCTTTTGTTTAATTGTTGGCGTCATAGCCTCACCAGAAATACCGGAATTCTTTAATATAGAAGCGGTTAGTGTGTTTTCCTCTTCCTCTTCTTCTTTCTTTCCCATTCTTGTTAAGCACACCAATAGTAAGATTAGTACACAAAATATTAATCCACCAATCAACAACACGATTCCAATGTTATCTTCAATCCATGGTGGGCTGCTGTCTTCTGCTGGTTGTAAGTCACTCAGTAATGTGATGGTTGGCGTTGCCATCAGCTATTTCAACAATCAGATCCCGTGCATTAGTTTTAATTTATTATATATTTTGTAATAATTCCTGCACAGTAAACTAAGTATTAAAATTAAAGAAACAACCGTCTTCAGGGGAAAACACTCACATTGAACTACGTCAATAAGTTAGGGGATATCTCTGTACACCTCAATATATCAAAGTTGGGTTTCCAGGACGACTTCGATGTAGTTAGACAGGATTCGTACTACGCGTCCTTCTCTTATTGTTCTCAAATTATTGAAGGGATCGTTTGAAGGAGAAAAGAAGGAGAAAAAAAGAAATACCCGTCGCAAGCAATCACGCAGCTTGGTAGCCAGCTAAGAGTTGCTTCCAGCAAATGACTGCTGTTAGTGAGAGAGACACATGAAATAAAAAATTAAATCATATAACAGATTTTCGAAAGGGAAAGAAAAAAAAACGAAATTTTTCAACCAACCCTTTTCCGACTTCTGTTATAGAAGAATTTAAGTTGGTCTGCTCAATATAAACAGATAAAATCAAAACAACAAATAACGATCGCACACATCACAGTATGAAAGTGATAAAGGCTTTCCTGCTCACCTAAGAACAGTAAGGGGACTCATAGCTGTGCCCTTTTTCTTTAACACAACAACGCAGTCCGAAAATTTCAAATAGCTCCAACCAGTTAAATGGTAAGTTCACCTACGTCTCCGAGGGATTTCCAGCGACCGGTTTGAACGTATTTTGTGACGATTGAAAAAACTTGAGAAGGAGTCAGTTTATCCCCATTAACTCGATATATTGGACACATTTTTGTAAATGCCTCAAGAAGACCTGAAAGGTTATTCTCGTACGACTCGAGACGAGCTATAATCTTAGGTCTGGTGTCATCACTCCTTTGAACTAATCGATCAGAAGGGATATCATTTGGTGGAGGACGGTATTTCAGATGATATGACTTTCCAGTTTTTTCATCAATTCGACGTCCCTCAATTCTATCGATGACAACCTCAGTAGGAACGTCTAATATAACAACACTGTGAGGTTCTAGTCCTTTACTTTTCATTACTTCTGCTTGCTCTGGTGTTCTAGGGAAGCCGTCTAATAGCCAACCAGACTTCTGAACGTCATCTTTTTTTATCCTTTTCTCCAAAAGATTAATAACTAATTTATCGGGTACTAGTTGCCCACTATTCATGAAGTCTTGGGCTTCCTTTCCAAGCTTGGATCCCATCTTTACTTCTGCTCGAAGGAGGTCACCTGTGCTGATATGAATTATTCCAAGTGCCTTGACGAGCATTTCGCATTGAGTTCCCTTTCCTGATGCAGGTGCACCCATGATAATTACTTTCGGTGATGACGCATTTTGTAATAAATCTTGTAAGTAATTTACGGGATTTTCTGGTTGCATATATTCTAACCTTGCTTTTAAAGCGAGCAACAGCCCCTCAACATCTTGCTCTTCGCTGTATGACTTAGGCATTATTTTATATGGTTTTTCACTACTTCCTCCGGCTCCTCTGGTTGCAACAATCAATACAGCCCATGCTACGAACACGAGCAATAGTAGTCTCCAATTTACATTTTGCATGGGTGACGCTGATTATTGTATCTGAGAATAAAAGGAAAAAAGTTATTCAAAAAGAAAATGTCTATAAAAGTGTAAAATGAAATTACAAAATCGGCGATAAAAACAATGAAAGAGCTCGCTGAGGTTAGGGTGCTCTCTTGCCTATTCCCAAGCTGTAGGTGTATGTGTGTATACTTTTATTGGAACAGGGGCCGTATCAGGTACAGAAATCGTATCAATTTCAGAAAGGTCAGCACTTGGATCATAAAATGAGTATTTTTGATAATCAGGTAGTGGAGGTGAAGACATTGAACTCCCCCAAGAATCACTACTAGAAGCTTTGGGCCATTGCTGATCTTGTCTATGTTGCTCTCTAAGAAGAGCTCGTTTAAGACGCTCATCAACTGATAAGTCCTGCTGATCATCACTACTATCAATCGGTGTTGAGTCACAAAGGAAATCTTCAATCCTTTCTAAGAATCTTGTTAGGTTTATTCTTTCTTCAGGATCTGTTTTAAGACAAGGTTCTATTAGGTCGTTCCATACTAATTCTGGACAGGCATCCGGTCTTAATAACATTCCTCCATTCAGAACATAAGAACGGACATCCAACTGTGACATTTGTAAGTGATCATACGGTAAAGATCCGTTCGAATATAACTCCCACAGCAGTACTCCAAGCGACCAGATATCCGCCGACGCTGTCGCACGACGTTTGTGTGGTGGTTGGGATAAGAATTCCGGACATGACCATAATATAGCAATTCTCGGTACGACTTCATTTATTTTGCAAGCAAGTTGAAATGACCCGAGTTTAACTAAAGATCCTGAACGGTTTAAGAAAATATTACGACAAGCTACATCATTATGTACTTGTTGATTAACATGAATAAATAACAATGCCTTTCCAATCGATGACGCAATACCTAAAAATCTAATTAGAGGTGGATGAGAACTCTCTCGGATGACGATATCGAGTGTCGTATCAAAGTGTTCTGAGACCATAAATATTGTTCCGTCTTCCTGTTCAGCACAACCATAGAATCCTGTTATAAACTTGCATCTGACCGAATGAAGTTGACTGATTTCACGAAGCAGTTCCGCATAGTTAAAAACAAACTCCCTCGTGTGATGATCTTGATTTATAATTTGCTTAACTGTAACTGTTTCTCTGATAGCTTTGAATGTCGCTGTGAAGACATTTCCGAATAATCCTCGCTGGATGTGTTTCCACTTGATAAGACCAGATAATGGAATCTGTGGTGTTCCTCGTAAGACTGGTGGTTTCATATATGGTTGAAGAAAGACTGAAGCTTTTCCCTTAGAATCCGGATCACATCCAACAACTAACGACTGCGCAACTTCGTAAGGTGTCGCGCCAATGTCATTTCTGTAGTTTGGATCACATCCCGCTTCTAACAACAAGTTTATTACATTTAAATTAATACCAAACAAAGCAGCTGTATGAAGAATCGTTGCACCAGTTTTGTCTGTTGATGATATGAGTTGTGGACATCTCGAAAGCCAAGTATTTAATAAATAACAAAGCTTACTACTCGACCATTTACTAGGATCACATCCTCTAGTTACAGCTCCATGAATATTAGTGAATAAATGATGGACTAAGTTCATTCCAGTGAAGGCTGTTTCGCTGCTAACGAGACAACCAAGTCGAAGAAGGCAATCAGATAATTCGATGTTAACAGGATCAGATATAACCCAGTACATAGGATTTTGAAAAGTGTTTGGATTTAGTTGGTTCGGATCGGCTCCTTTTAATACCAAACATTCAAGTATTCTTTCTGAAATAATTCCTAACTTAGAATTAGCCATCAGCATACACGTATCCTCAAATACTCCTATTCTCGTGTTGTGATTTACATGTTTCGCATCCGCACCACACTCCAGTAGATATAAGATAACAGATTCAATTTTGTCAAACTTTTCTCTAGTTTCAGCTTGAGATAATGATCTAATAATTATTGACAACAGAGGCATTCCATCTGTTATTTCCGTATCTGCATCTACTTCTGATGGTATGATTTTTTTAATTGTTTCTAAATCTCCATCTGCCATCGCTCCCGGTAGATGTGTAAACTTAAAGAAGTCAAGTGTGGATACATTACGTGGATTTAGTTCTATTCCGAGACATTTAAAAACTTTTTCAACTTCGTTTCGTAGATTTAATGCAGATAATGGTGCTTGTCTTGCTTTCTTTAAATTATTTGATATCTTTTGTTCATCAAATGGAAGAGCTCTACCCAACAGGGAACATACTACAGACATGACAGTAGCTGGTGTGACTGCTTCGAAGCAAACAGCTGGGGATGTGCACATGTTGCCCAACGGGACAGTGTGGTCAATTGCTTCCGAGTACCCAGCTCGGACAAGAGTTCGTGCAATTTCATTTTCAAGAAGCATTTTGTTTGCTGTTGGATACACATCAGTCACTCTTGAATCTAATCCAACTCGACTAAGTGACGTAACTATTTGATCAGGTGCTATTGAATTCGCAACTATTTCAACCTTAACTGTTCCATCTGTTTTATTATTTTCTAATACGGTAACTCTCCTGATTGGATGTTTCAGAACAAGTAAACCTTTTATTATACGTTGTTCAATATTGATATGTGATAGTATTACCTGTGGTTCTGATCCACTAATCAGTTTGTTACCCAACAAATCAATTCCAACCTCAGCTAGGGCCTCATTGATGTTTGGATTTGTACACCAAGAAGGCATTGATGACGATGATGATGATATGTTTGAGTGATTTTTAGAGATTTTCCCTTTCGCAGCTTTATTCATTGCGGTGTACGGATTGGTTTTCGATGAGCTGATTGATGTTGTTGTCACTCTAGAATATTGAGTAGCATCACTACTCACATTGTTAAATAAGTTTGAAGTTCCTGTTGTTGTTGTTGCTGAGCTACAAGTTGCAGTATTCACAGGGTGTTTACTATCTTCTGATTGACGTAGATTATTTAAACTACATTCAGTACTCGTAGAGATACCTCCTCTCGATGATGATTCCAACAGTTTACGAGCAGCATCATTCAAAGATTCATAAGGACTAGTTTTATTACTCAAATTGGATGTTGTTATGGTGTTGGTTGTCTCACTTCCTGTTGATTTCACAGCTGGCGTGGCATCTGTTGACTCCGACAGCTTTCGAGCAGCTTCATTAATTGACTCGTAAGGATTAGGTCTACTGACGTAAGAAGTTGTGTAACTACTGGTTGTGGTGTCACTCACATCAACAGTCGTACTACCAGTTGTTGTAGTGATAGTATCTGATGATGATTTGCATCGTCTCCTGGCAGCTTCATTAAGCGATTCATAAGGATCAGGTTGATTTCTACTTACATAAGAAGTCGTGTAACTATCACTCATCGTATCGATTAATGTAGAATCTGCTGCATCAGTGGCCTGACTTGTCGAATCAGATCTCCTATGAGCAGCTCTATTAAGAGAGTTGTAGGGATTTGGTTCATCTCCGGACACATAAGATGAAATGTAATCACTGTCAGTAGTGTCTGTTGATGTTGTAATGTTATTATTTAATTTATTATAAGGATTCGTTTGAGTCATTGTACCATTGGATATGAAAGTGTTTGTTGATGTGTAAGATAGTCTGGTGGTGGATGTGTGATCATCTTCGTGTTCTGGTAATCCGAACGTGTTAAGAACAGTTTTTACTTCCTGTTCAAGATCTCCCAGTGGTATCTTCACAGCATCTCTATTACCACTTGGGGTGTACTTTAGAGATGTGACTCCAAACCCTGTTAGAATCTTACTTACCTCAATCGGTAAGACACTCAGCTTTATTAATTCACCTAAATCTGGACCAAGTGGGAGTAACACTGTTGTTTGAATGTTTATTTTGGAACGCTGCAGTGAGAGTCTCACTTCATTTATAACATCTTGACGAGTTGCGAACTCATTGAACTGCTGTTCTGATGATATCATCTCTGAGTTTACATTTATTATGACGTCGTAGACAAAGTCTCTTATTGCTGCGGTTGGAGTAAAGTCTGACCCTTTTATTATCGGTAAAGGAATAACAGGTGGCTTTGCAGTTAGCTTTAGGTTTGCTTTGGGAAAAAGGGATTTTCGATTTGCATCAGCCTGTGTTGCTGCGTGTTGAATTGGTATGTTTGTTTCCACTACCGGACTAAAGGCAGCATCTGGAGCATATGGGAAGGTCTCTTTCATCACTTTATCGACTTGTTTCTTAGCGAATTGCAATGCGGCTTCCTTCTCAGTTCGTACCATCTCTCTCACTTCAGAGTTCGTACTGCTACTCCTACTCGATGAGCCAACAGACTCTGGAGGGTTATCTCCATTCATGGCAGCAACTGTTTTTAATACTGCTTTCTGGTATTCTTCATTATTCGAATCCTTTGCAGCTTCTACCAACGAAGTTGCCGTGTTCTGTAGTGCAGTTTGACATTGCACTATGGCTGCAGCCGCGTACGTCTTCGATTCCAGGAGACTTGCTTGAAGAATCCCACCTCTAGAAGATGTAGTCTGTTCTGGTTTTAGTTTACTTTTGATAGGATGCTTGTGATGTGTTGGTTTCGATGTTGTTTTCGTTGCTTGTGTGATAGACTGCATCATTTCATCTTTACTCTTTTCTAAAGCTTCTCTTACTGCTGGGTTATCAACCATTGTGGCATGTACTTCCGCCAACTTCTCCTGCACCTCCCTCATAGCTTCGGCGATGGTATCATCGCGAAGCTTTCTAAGACTTTCCGATAAAGAATCATCGTCTTCGCTCATATTAACGCATGAGGTGGAATAGGAGTACAATCTGAGAGAATTGTATTTAAGTTATCTTTAGTGAAGTATATTACAAGAGGGAACCTTTTCTACACACACATCTGTTGTCGTAGTCTCTGTTAATGAGAGTTGTTTTGGTTTAGTAATGTACAGAACAGATAGTCTCTTGATAATTAATCTAAATTACAATAAAACAAAAAAAAGTTATATATTTTTAAAACATTTCAGAACAAGTACTACTTCCTGTTTCATCATTAAGTGGAGTACTTAATAGCTGTGGCCACTCTGATGGAGGGGAAGCTGCAGGTCGAGCAACATGTACAGTCCATCCATGATTCTCAGGCTCTGGTGTAGCTGGAGTGCGTCTTTTAGATGTTTGAGGTGGTTGAATAAGTTGAATTTTAGAATTTTGATGAGACAACTGTTTCTGAGGAGTATTACTTTGCTGTACCAGTTGAACAGATTGAACAGCAACACTACTCAAAGGAGGTGGTTGCAACAATACTCCACCTAAACCACTAGCTGGTGATCCATTCCAACTACTCCCACCAGCTGTGGTTCTGGTTCTTATTATATTTCTGTTTTCATAGCAGTCATTCATTTCAGGAACAATATTACCGCCTACTTCATTTGTCATCACACGTGCGTTCCGTATTGGGATGGCTCCCTTTCCTACAAAACCATTACTTTGAAGAGAGCTGCTGTTAGGATAGGAGACTTCAGTTGAATAATGTGACGTGTTTTCTGGTAATTGTATTACGGGTTGCCCAATTTGAGGCTGTAATAGCTGTGACAATGAGGGCTCTGCAAGACGATTATTAATATGTTGAGGAGGTTGCATGTTGTCTCTGGGAAGTGATTGCCCAACGTATGACTGTTGCAACGGTTGAGGAAAAGGAGATCCCGTCACACTGTCAACGACTAATAGTGATGGATGATGACTACTTTCACGATGTATTGTTATACTGTCTCTACTTAACTGACGCGCAGGTTGCGAAAACGGAGATTCCAACGTACCCTCACCAGAGTAATCATTCACATCATTATGATTATTATTATCATTTCGTAATCCTACTTGAGATTGGTGAGAAGTCTGTTGTAATATAGAATTCTCTACTTCACTTCGTGAATTGATATGCGAATCAAGTCCCTTTCGTGTTGACTTTTCGTCTCCAACAGGATGACTCTTCCGTAGTTTATTAGATAGTTGAGATGGGCTATTTGTGGATAAGTTTGACAACGCTGGACGTGAAACCTTCACGGGTGTGGACATTATTTGTTTTCTTAACGGTGCCTTACTGCTAGAACGGAGGTCTGCAAGAGACGTTGACGGAAGAGCATTTTCAAACACCGGTTCAAAAGATACATCAGTGATACCACCACCATCAACTGAACCACAATCTATTGAGGTGTCGAGCTTTAAAACACTTGGAGTTACTGAGTGTTGTATTTCATTCTTATTTTGTTGTTCGTTAGGTTGATTCGTCCGGTCTATTATGTTTTGTTGTTGAATCTTTAATTGATTTTCGACCACTATTATTCTATCAAGTAATTCACTTCCGTTATTTGGAGACCCTCCGGCACTCATGTCAACAGCTGCTTCAAGAGCATCAATTCGACAATTGTGACCATCCTTTATAGTTGATAGTTCTTTAGTAACAGTATCGATATTTACACTAAGACATCTTAGAATTGATAAGATATTTTCATTCAACGAATACACTTCCATTGGTGAGTTACTATTGCTGAGCAGCTTCTGTTCTGCATCCAGCAGAGCGCTGACTGCCATACTATTTTTTTTTTTTTTTTTTCTTTTTATCTGGTTGTTTTTGTAACATAAAGGTAAAAGGTTACAGAAAAATCACAAAATCGGACAATGAACTACAATAGTATACAACAGTATGCGATTAATTCACTCCCTTAGTTGTAACACTCGCAAGAAAAGTTTTTCCTTCGAGGTAAAAACATTAAAAAGAGGGGTAAAAAAAAAAAGATATACTAAAGTGAGCTGACACCACAGCACCAGTTTATATAATTATATTTTTTCTTTTTTTTTTTTTTTTTTTTTATAATACGGATTTTTCAAAATTACAATAAGACGTAAGTGTGGTGCTCTACTGCTTTTTTTTTTTTTATGGGCGAGCGGATATATGGAAAAAAGTAGTAGTTACAAGAAAGAAAAACTACTTCTCTTAACTTAAAGATGTGGGTATTATTATTACACTCTGAAACATAAGAGTCACTGTTGGAATGATAACTGAACCATTAAACCATAATAAAAGAATCTCTGGGTGTCGTCGCAGCGAGGACTTGCCGGGGGATCGTTCATACTCCCACTCCTTGAAATTCTTAGATCGTGGGAAGACAAACTTGAGCAGTACTCGAAACATGCATTAAAGCAGGAAAGAGGGGGGATTTTATATCCTTTTTTGTTTTTTTTTGGTTGTTCAATCTCGTTGACACTACCTGAGTTGCTGTTGATGTTGTTGTTTTATTTTGTACTTCCTCAGAATAATGGGAAGCTAATTTTTTTATTTATACATGTGAAGACATTCAATACAAAGCCGTGAAACTCTCACTAACTTGGTACAGACTTCCTGTTAAGACCGATGAAAATTCACAGGGTCGGCTTCAACCCTAGCGAAGCAAGGGAAGGCTCAAAATCCCTTGCGAAAATAGCCTAAAACCTGGTTTTCAGGATGCCAATCATAGTGAGATTTTTGAGAGAGAGGTAAAAGGTACGCACAGGCAACAACAGGAAGAAACTACATAACTTAAAGAAGAAGGAAAAAAGAACACTTCTGAACTGAACTCATATTAATCGGTAAACACGAAGGACAAGGTAATAAACAGAAAAGACCCTCCTCAACATGACAGAAGGCCGCAGTGAGTCTTTACGAATAGAAACAATCTGAACATTAATACAACCCGACACATTTTAAAAGATTTTAATCTAAAAACTTGTCATTATCGAGTCAGATAAGACCTGAGTAGTACGGTCTACCTTACAACGAGCTACTGCTATAAGCAGAGCATTGCAGATAAACACTCCAAACTGGTGACTGTATCGATAGTATAAAAGGTTGCTGCAAATCAAAGGAAGACAGAAACATAATAAAGCACGCCACCTACTAAAGCATCAAAAAATATATAAAAGAAGAAAAGGCAAACAGATCATTTCCAACAAAACCGTAATGAAAAAAAAAAAAGAAAAAATTTTCGCTTCGAAAAAAAAAAAAAAAAAAAAAAAAATCGGAATAATAATATACACAATTAAGCTCTAAATGTTATTGGTTGCTTCCCAAACAGTGGTGGGATGTCATGAGTGACAGCTGATGCTTCTGCAAGCTCTCTAAGTCGAGAGAGGATCTTTGGAATGTCGTGTCGTGGGATGAAGATGCCGTGAGGGTAACCTGGAATATGAATCGATGTCGAGTCTCGTTGAATTTCAACAGAAATCGTACTGACATTCGAAGAAAAGATACCCTCAATTGAACTCAGTAACCCTGTTTGATAAGCAGTCTCAAACGTAACCTTCCTACTAGTTCGAACGTCAACAAAGGACATCGCTGATCTCGGAGTCTGACATGCCATAGTTCTTGTTAATTTCTTTTCAGCTCTTAACTGATACATCTCATGTAACGCTGGAGGAGGTAATGCAATCCTCGATAGCTCAGTCTTGTTTTTTGATACTTCTTTTTCATATTCAAGTGCCCACTTCGCCTGGTTGTATTTTGCTTCAATCTTTTCCTTTTCATGTAAAATTCCAGATCCCCAATCTCTCAAATCTTTAATAACATGATGAAGTTGTTCTATGTACCATACCCACTTTAGATGATCAGTGGGAGGCTCACTGCATGGTCGAACGCGATTGCGATGAAGTCTATGAGTGAGACCATCACCCCAATCTACTGTACAGGTAGTAGGATCAATAGCTGTTAGACGAGCAGCATACCAGCCGCCTTTATCACCAGGCCATCCACCTTGCTGTGGTTCCCATAAAGCCCAGACTTTACTTCCTGGTTTTAAACGCTGTTGTTGTTGTTGTTGCTGTGGATCAATAAATCTTGAAGCATATTGATGTGCCTCATTAGGACAACTCGGAGGATCGAATATATTCGCATCCGCATGCGGTAGGACGCTAGCTCTCGGAGTGACCTTAGGAGGAGGAGGGGATTGGGCAGGGGTTGTGATCCAAGAGACGGATTTCATGAAATTATTTGGTTGCTTTTGTCCTTTCAGTTGAGCGATTTCTTGTCTGAGTCTGTTCTCTGTTTTAGATGCTTGGTTCATCTTTTCTTCTAATAATTCTACTCTTCCTGACACACATCCAACTTCCTTACTCAACTTCGACTTTTTCCGAGGAGATGGTTTTCGCACCCTCCGAACGCTAATTTTGTCAACTTTTCCTTCAAGTTCGCAAAGGCGTTGTTCGATAGTGCTGCTTAGTCTAACCGTTGAAGCAACTTCTGACACAGCAGGTGTTCCTGACTTAGGCGTCCCAACTGGTGCTGGACTCTGATGAGAAGCAACTTCGGTCATTACATCAGTTTCCCCGTCTTCGTTCTAAAATAGTTTGATGAGCACCTGTTACGAAAAATAAAATAAATAAAATACTTCGTGAATAAACGCAAGAATCAAAAAAAAAAAAAAAAAGAAAAGAAAAGAAAAGAAAATACCAGAACGACAATAATCCAACTAAAGGAGAAAATAAAAGACCAAGTTAAATAAGAAGACACGCATTTAAAAAAACAATAATAATTTCATCTACTACGACAGTAGTTTTTCTATTTTTTTTTAAATTTTTTTTGTCGGACAGATTCTTTTTGTGCAATCAATGACCGCTAATTTTCAATAAAAGGCAAGGGTCAGTTATCTCCCTCCCCAACAGCATGGCTTACCGTGGTGCAAAAGTCAACAAGATGGCTAGTTTGTGAATAAGTTTAAATTGAAAGCAAGAAAAGAAGAATGTTTAAGTAATGATAAATTATGAACACACGCATGCTCTGCCAACTTTGTTAAATTTTTGTATTAAACACAACAAGAAGAGTTCGCTTTGCGCACGAAAAATCACTGCAACCTGAAATCTCATTCCCTGCTAATCTTTTTTTAAAAAGAAAAAAAAAAAGAAAAAAAAACTCCCTCCCTCGTGTACCGTCTTTTGCCCACCAGAATAAACCATAACTGTTTACAAAGAGAGATAAGAAATGGAAAAAAAAAAAAAAAAAAAAGAAAGGAAAAAAAAATACCGATTCAATTCATCGCGCGGTACAGCCATCAAGATACACTACTTGAGTCTTGCTGTTAACGGGTGAATGAGTTATTTTATAACAAGCTTATCAATGAAGTGATGTGCGTGTGAGTGCTGGACCATGCGGTCATCATGTAGTGAATTAATCCCATCACGTGTAACGACAATCTAATTGTATGTCGTGTTACAATTACAACACTTGCGAGAGCAGCGTGTTGGACGATCTCTTTTCTGACATTCGTCTTCGCTTGATTCGGATTCTGTTTGTTTAATTTTGTACTATTTTAATAGTACATTATGGTAAACCATAAATAAATATATAAAACATACCAGAGTCAGATTCACCAAATTCCCTCCTTTTGTGAAAAACACAGCACTTCTTTGACGTTTTCATGTTCGGACGGCTGTCCCTGACGCTTTCATCCCATTTCACTCTCCTGTCATTTTTTACATTCAACTTTAAAACCAAAGTCTGTGGTTTATCTGTCTCCTCTACTTGAGTTTGAAGAGTTAGCGGTGCACTCGATGTCGCCATTTTCTGTCTGTTTTTTTTTGATATGTCTGTTTGTAATAAACTAACAGGATCATAAAGACGATATGATTCGACTATTTTTAATAAAGTAGAAGTTGAACCACTTGATTGTTTCTTTATCGACTGCTCACATCCTTTTTTTTTTTTTTTTTTTTCCTTCTTTTTTTTTTTTTTTTTTCCTTTTTTTTGTCTTCTTCCTTCGTTCTATTTCAAATTACCACTAATACGGTTTGCTAGGGGGGGAATGTGGGCACAATAGTTGTGCAAATCTAAGCATGGGAGACATATAGGGGGAATAAAGGAGCTGTTAGAACCTTATTGTCTTGCTGCTGCCTGTTGACTGGCAGCCATCTTCTGTCTGGCTGTCATTTGCATAACTTCCATTTGTTGACGTTTTATTACGACACTTTTCTCGATTTTAGCCATCGTTTCTGTTAATGCCTCCATCTTTCTTCTCATGAAGTCCTTTGCTTTGGTGGTGCTCATTTTAATGTAATAGCCGGCACCAACCTGTTTTGTTGGGGGTTTTTTTTTTTACTATTTTAATAAGCCGTTATGTAACAAATAGAAAAACACACCTCTATAATTGCCTGCTTGTTTTCCTTTAAAACTCCCGGTACGTACATACTCTGAGTGAGAGGAACCATCATTTTCTCACCGCTTTCACACTGCTCAAGACCCTCGATTGTGGCTCTACTGTCCTGGTATCTGTCTCTACCTTGTTTTAATGCTCCGTGATGCTCAGTTAACTGTTTCATTTCCTCTTCTAAGGCAGAAAGGTACTGCTTAAGTTCCTGAAGAGAGAGGTCCCCGACACCTACCTGTTGGTCGGCCATGTTTTTGTTATGATGTCTGTGTGTTAGATTTAAGATGTTATTTTTATTTTTTTTTTCTTAAATAGATTTTGTCGTTGTTCTCATTTACTTTGTTTTGCCATCTTTTTCGGTTCACCAAAACAACTATTTTAATTACAGTAACGAATAATTTAAAGCAGCAAACAAATAGCTCAAATGCTATTTTTTTTTTATTTTTTTTTTTTTCGAAAGGAAAAAAAAAAAAAAAAAAAAAAAAAAAAAAGAATATTTCGATTCCGCCAGATATAAGAATAAGACCTATTTTCAAGGTGGGTTATCAGACCGTTAAAAAGAAACACGTCCCTCCCGCGGTTGAGGAAGGTAAGGAGAAAAAAAAAAAATGCAATTTTTCAAAAGCGAAAAAAAAAAAAAAAAAAAAAAATTGAATTGAATTGAATTATAAAATAAGAAACCAACCAAATGGTTAACAACATCAATAAGAAAAGATAAGACTCAATGTTGTAATAATTCAGTCTACGAAGCTACAACAAAAAAACAATGATCATCTTATCAATTGTAATCAATGCGAACACCCTCCGGAGATAGCTGACTCAGGAAATTCGACAAACCATCATCAGCATCTTTAAAAGTTATCGTGACAACACCAATCCCGGTACATAAAAACGACAACAATCTCATAAGCGATTGTTGGTGTTTGTCAGCGCCAACTTCGAATGAAAGGGGTCCTATATTTATATCTGTAACACTTTGTATACTACTTTGAAGACCTAACGTAACTAGGCGTTCATAACCAGCAATTGAAATATCGCAATTCGTTAGTGTGATACTTGAGATGTGAGTACTCGTAGCAAGCTTTGATATGAGTAAATCAAAATACGTTGATTCCAATGATGGAACACCTGCTACCACAACACTTGAAGTTAGGACACTAAAACTCGGAGCTGACAGTGCTTTTGATAACGAAGAGATGGTTTGTTTCGTAAATTTCAAATCAGTCCAGAATGCTTCTCTCCAATCCATCGCAACCGCAGCCAATCTCGCCCTTTCTCGCCTACCAACAAACGACATTATAAGTTGTAGTGTGTAAATATCGCATCTGTTCAACGTATCGCCCATCGTATAACAAAACTCCCACCAAGGCTTTACTTGTTCTAAACAGCTTTCTTTATTACACACAATATGCCAAGCTCCATTAGTCTCACTGAATAATGTGTATAGCGATGTCTCGCAAACATTTGGTTCAGTTGAACAGATGTGGCACTCATGAGTCTCTTGTAAATTATTTTTCATATCTTCAATTTCGCCCTCAAACCAGAAGTCTCCTCTTTTTATCCTTTCACTTACATCAGTTATTTCTAGTAGATCGACACTGTCTCGGAGTTGAACACGTTTCTGTGGATTTGTTGTTCGTTATGATAATTGATTAAACTTTGATACTTTTATACTCGATAGAGTAGGTGGTCTAGGCTCAGTATAACCTGTCGTGTGTAGGGAAGAAATAAACAAACCTTCTTGTGAAAATATCCAGGTGTAGGTAGGCGGCTACTTCTCGTACCTATTTTTTTTTTGTGATTTTTAGTTTTTGATCGCCAACATCAACATCGGTTAGAAGAGCTTTTTATAAAATATTTAAGACATACTTGTTATCGACTTTACAGTCTCATTTAAAAACTGTTGATGGACTTGTTGTTGATGATGATGTTGCTGCTGGTGTGCAGTATCACTCTCTCCCACTCCCTTTGCTGCCAATGATGATATTAAGAATTCCTTTGGGTTTGGTGGTTTTGTGCGCAAGAGGGTTTTCACGATATGTTCAAATAATTTGTGTACCTCCTTTTCCCGCAGATATTGGATTTCGGAAACATTCATAACATTGTGTGTCAGCACTGAGAGAGAAAAGATTGAATTTATTTTTTTTCTTTTTTTTTGTAAACACATCACAGAAATACGTTTAACGACATCGAGAGGCCAATCAACCGAAAGGATAGAAAATCGGGAGACCACTCTCATCGTTTATTTTTGAAAAAGACTTTCCATGATGGTATCTCTTGCCCATGCAAAAGCATCCATTTCATAAACATCCAGAATGCGTAGATCAGCTCCGCTCTCAAGAAGCACTCTTGCAACCTCTGTATTGTATGCTCTACAAGCCTTTACAATAGGTGTTTGACCTCGTCTACACTGTGCATTAATGTCAGCTCCGTGTAATATCAAAGTCTTTGAGACACCAGCTGACGTTGAATGGTGAAGAGCAGTAGTTCCTAAAGTACATCTCGTATTGGGATCAGCTTTATGTTTTAATAATACATTTATTGGTGATACATCAGATTCTAAAGTAGCTTTAAACAGTACAGTCTGACCATCTTGGAAAGGTGCATTCACTGAGGCATTGCTGTATTCGAGTGCTGCTTCTAATTTCATAGAATTTATGATTTTCTTGTTTGTGTAGGCACAATTTAAAAACTTTTTTAAATTGCCACCAGCTTTTGCTAATTCAACGCAAATGCTGTTCAGTGTTTCTGGTTCACAAAGGGCAGCACACAGTACTGTGTAGTCTGGAAAAGCATTGAACTCTAACATGATTTGAACAGCTTTCAAATTATTTTTTTTAACAGCAAAGAGAAGGGCGTTTTGTAATACTTGGGGAACCCCCCTTTGCAACAACAGTCTCAAAGTTTCAAACATATCATCCCTTATGACCCTTTCAACAATATCATTGCAACCTATGTCAAGTTCATCGTGTGGTAGCAGAAGTAGTACGTCGGTACCTACTTCAGTATTAAGATATTCAGTAAGGGTGATGCATGTTAATGATAAGTTGCTGCTATTGACTCTCACAGATGCTTTTCCCCGTAGTGATAATTCGACGTCTATTTGATTGCCACCTCCAATTCCACACTCGACAATCACACTGTTGTCTTGAAGGACATCACCTTCAAAGGTTACAATTAACAGTTCTTGTTCTGATATGTGATTTGTTTTTAACTCTAGCTCTTGCACAAGTCTCTTTTTAAGAGATTTAGTTGTTTCTTGTATTGAAATATCAAAACTGAATTCCTGATTGAGATCAGAAAACACTACAAAGACTGAAATAGACATTACTCTACTTGTGTATCTGTGAAAAGGAGAGAATAATAATAATTATTATTTTTTTTATTTTATTTTTTTGTTTATACAAAGGTAATTAATGCTTGAAGTTAAAAACACAGAAGTGTATAAACTTAACAAAGAGTTAATTAACATAAGTAGAAGTGTAATTGACGGTGACTGACTTGGTTATTGTACGCCACGAACATTTTTAATTGGAACTGCGGCGGTTTTTCTCGGTGACAAGAACGTGACGACTACATCTTCAACTCTCCATCTAATAACACGAGCGTGTTTTCCGTTGAGGAATTCTGATTGACTGAGTCCGTGTGCTTCAATCCATGACCCAGGTGGGAATGTTCGTAGTAAGTTTTCGTAGTGGGCAACAGCTGCTCGACGTTCTTGTTGTTCTATTCGAACTTTCTTTGCGTGTTTACGTCCCATGAGGCCTCTCCACCAAGATTGAATTGAAACAGCAGCACAACTACACATATTATAACAATATCGATTGTTTGCTATCCGGCGACGGATAAGACCACGACCTGCCTTTTGAAGAACAGATGCACACTGACTCCAGACAAGACCAGAAAGAAGACTTCGCACTGATTTAGTAGCTGCCCTGATGCATAATCCAAGACTGAGTTTACCTGCTGATTTGCATTGTGATAGTAAGACAAGACCTCCGCCAAACTTTCCACTACTTGCAATAATCGACTCCAGAGGTACTGATAATTGTGATTCCTTTCTTCTCTCAGCTTCACCAACAGTTGCTGATAATAATAAAGGCAATCCCAACATCAGTACATTCTTTTGATTTTGAAAATATAAATCCTTTTCAACCCTCCACCTATGTCTAATATCTGAATACATATCTCTTTGTGTTTTATGAATAGCCAGATTCGACTTATCAACCATACTCATTACGAATCCTAAACCACAATCATTAACCATCAGTTGGTATATTGAAGACAACGTCTTAACTTTGTTTCTTCGCTCTCTCACTTGAAGTGTTTTTTGTCGAATGTCAGAAGCTCTGCCAAGACGTTGAATGAGATGAATTTTATAATTAAAACAACAGCAATAAATAGCAGGTATCACTGCAAGAGCGATAACCGAACGGGAAAGACGAGCGTACTGAAGATCTAGAAGACGAGTACTGATAAGTGATTCTAAGTGTGTTTGTGTGTGTAATCTCATTCGCCTTTTATCCGAGTGCTGAAGATGAACCAAAGCACCAACATAGTCTTGCTGACGGATGCTGAGTAGTGCTTGTTCTTGTTCTGATGATATATTCTCTTCACGTCTTTCACGTCGATTAGAACTTCCCATACAAAACTGTGATATTTGTGAATTTGTCACTGCTGAACTCGTATTCATACCCACCAATGCTTCCAGTCCTGGGGTAGTTTTGCCACAGGACAAAGAATAGCGATACAAGGTAGAAATAAATCCATTTCCTAATATACTTCTCAAAGGAGACCTACTGGAATTAATACGAAGTAGCAAGTAATATTGGATTCTGTTTGTTATTTGTCTTCTGATTATTTTTTCAGATCTCGAGACGCCAACACGCGACTTGGCTTCAGCTCCAAGACAGAACGCAGGTTGCATAAATTGTAACGTTTGATGTTTTCGTTGTCGAGATTCAGAGCGGGAAGCTTCTCCATTCTGTCGAAGGATTCTTTCAGTGATTGTTTCAGGACAGCCGTCACCGTCATTGTGTTTCATTTTTTTCAATTCCCGTTTTGAATAGAAATCAGATAGCATTCTTCTCGAATGCTTCACTTTCACAATCCCAACACAATCCTCCTCATCGACTATGATATCGTCTCTGTTGGTCTGTTCCAGACCTTCTAGTTTTCTTAATTCCATGAGGGCGAAAAAAGCTGCATCACTTGTTTCCTTTATACTTGAGACACTGCTGTCAAGAGCCTCCAACGTTTCAATTTCAACTTCATGGCGGATGTATGATTCTTCTTCAGATAACCAACCAAGTTTTAAAATTATTTTTGAATTTGGAATGTTCAGTGTCACAGACCAGTATTGGTTTTGAAGTACCTGTCGGTGATGATTCTCACGTTGATAGAGAAGCTGAACTGCTTTAGTAACGTCTCTCAAGTATAGTGAAGTGTGAAGATGAAGTGACTCGTTTGAAATAGATTCTAAAAGGTGAGTCCATTGCTCTCGTCTGTTGTTTTCAAGAGATGTTATGCGTTGCTTTGTTGTCGTAAATAATTGATGAGTTGATCCAAAAAACTTAATCGCAGACACCGATATTCCTCTTCTTCCCAACACCTCAATATAAGGTAAGAAAGGAAGATGCTCTGACACAAATATTCGTTTTATACTTTTGTGAAGATATTTCTCTTCGGCCATGAGATGGTTTCTCAGTGAAAGAGATTGGTCATGAGTTTCTTTTCGTCTGCGAAATCCCTGAATTCGAAGTAGTTTGTGTTGAGAATTAAACATCGTTTTTACGATGCCGCCCAATACTCTCGACTCTTTTATAGCAATTGCAGCTCTGCAGCTATTCTCATGTCCAGGGAGGGTTTCAGATATCCTTTTTTGTAATAATTTAAACCGTTCTCGTTGTGATATTACATGCGTTTCTTTTACGAAGATAAGCCACGTAAGGTGATGCTTTTTTTCATGTCGCTCAAAAAGAATATTTCTCTGAGACTCTTCGTGTGCTATTGCTGTGGCTTGGAGACCTATATCATGAGTTTCTAGTATAGATGTGAATAGTGACTTTTCAGATTTGATTATTCCAACTCGAAATGTCGCTTGCGCACTTCCCACCAGAGTGGAGCAGTACTCCTCGATAATGATATCTCTGTGATGGTGTTCTGATAGTTTTATAATTACTCTGATTTTACTAATTTCTGAATCCTTCAGTTTTGATAAATCTTTTACAGTTTTGTCATAGATCCATTTTCTTTTGGAGTATTCTCGTTTAAAGAATTCACTTTTTTGAAGACTCTTGTCGAAGTCAATTTGTTTTTCCAACACCAACCTGTTGATCTGAGAGAAGTATACTTTAATAAACATAGCTCTATCAGTGGACTCACTGTGATTAATGTTTTTGAACAACACTTTTTGACCAGGAGTAAGAGTTCTTAGGAGTATTGATTTCCCTCCGGAACCACCTAAGAATTTTGGACCAGTATAAGAAAAGTTCATTGAGAGCGCTGCTGCTTTTCGAGCTTCCTGATGTGTTCTTCTTGCGAAGTATGATTGTTTAAAGCCGTCGGCATTGGGATGTGAATCAGTTGGTTCTGTAATGGGTGATCCCCTTCTTAGGTTTAATATAAAATCAGTCTTGCCCAAATGGTACTTTTTCAGTTCACAGTCAGCAACAGACAGTTGTGTTTCTAATGTTGAGCGGATGCTTCTTTCTCGTTGATCCAGCCGTCTAATTGTTTCAGAAAGTATCAAATTATCATTTAGTGTTGTTGTTGTTATCGGTTGAATTGAGTGCTTGTCGTTTTCTCTCTCTACCATGACTCGTCGGATTAACAACTGCTTTGTCACTGATGGTTTTCTTTTTTCCATTGATCGCATTAGTAACTTCCATTCTGAATCTTCCAAGACCATTACTTTTGCTCTGGTTTCTAATTCTTTTTGACGAAGTTTTCTATTTTGATGTCCTTCTCTTCGATATTCTCCCCTCATTATCTCAGCCAACAATATATTGTCTGTGGTTGACATGACTCCCATCATTTTTATTGCTGCGACAACAGCTCTGTGTGGAAGCTATCTATGTGATGGTGTTTGAGACACCTGACATTTTATTATGAAAACTGTGGGAACGAATCATGAAATGACGCTGTGTTTTCATTCAATTAAAAAAAAAAGTAAAATTTCATAGGACAACAAACAAGTTAGTTGTTTTAATAGATAAATAAATACCAAAATCCATTTCATTGGAAATTGTGCTCCGCTAGAACAGGACAAGTCGTGCATTTCTTAAAAAGGAAAAAAATTAGTGTCGAGAATTTCCAAAGCCATATTGGTTGGAATAACAAAAAAAAAATAAAAATAAAAATAAAAAATTACAATACAGATTTTAGTAATAACGGACAATCAATAATTATAACGAGGGGATGAACTCCTTCTATGACTTTGATATGGAGAAGATGAACGCTGTCTTGGAGTGACGTCGTTCATGATTTCCCATTCAATTATACGTTTGGCAGCTTCTTGAGCCTCCCTTGGAGATAACTGACCTATTACAGTGTATGAAGTACCTCCCTTTTGACCACCACTTTTTTTTAACATTGTCTCTGCTACTTTAGAGTACACACTGGCCTTTGGGGGTGAACATGATCTGTCTGTGAATGCTGGAGACTCAGACCGTACAAAACCCTCTGCCCTAGCAATCTGCCTAGCTGCTGATTCAGCTTTATGAATATCACCCAGTTGTTGGTTTAGCCAGTTGTTCTTTTCAATTAGTTGTGCTGCCAACTTTGATGCTTCCTGTGGATTTTTTGGACCTCCCACAGGTCGAACATTAACCCTCGGAACGGTTGCCACTGGTAACCCACCACCAAAGTCAACAGCAACATGAGATGTGCTAGTAAATGGCATTACTACTGCAGGATACCAACCAGGAACATCTTTATTCCAACCTCTTGGTACGGATGAGTGAAGTCCAGGTTCCCACCAGCCTAGAACACGGTCTCCAGGAAGCCAAGTTGCGCTTTCAAATTCAGCAATCGAGTTCATCTGAGATGGACTGGCACCACGTTGTGACTGATGCTGCTGCAACTGTTGTTGTTGTTGCTGTTGTTGCTGCTGTTGCTGTTGCTGTTGATGTGAGATATTCGGTGACGAAGACTGTCTTCTATATTGTTGAGTTGGAGGTTGTGTCACTTGTTGATGGAATGAAGGGTAATCAGATACCTTCGAACTCCTACGAGGTGGTCCTTGTGTAGTAACATTACTCCCCCTCGAACTTCGGATTTGCGTATTCAGCCGCTCAATCTCTGCACGAAGCTCATCAGCCTCAGCTCTGACTCTCTCCAGTTCCATAACCTGACTGTTTGAAATCAGGTCTTTGCTCCCAGTCGATGCAACGCTACGATTGCGAAGTTGTTCTTCTAACTCCTTTATCCTTTTTGAGTGTTTTTTATTCTCAGATCCTGCTTTTGGTTTCTTCTTAAGTTGATCTTCCAACTCACTGATCCTCTCTTGGAGAGTTCTGACGCGGTCGTCTTCCGAAGCTGATGCCAGCATTTGATCAAGTCGAACCTTTTCAGATGCGGCTTCTGAGAGTTCTGTCTGAGCAGTTGTTAGTTGGGTTTCGAGATCTCCGCACTTGTTTTGTGTGGAGTCGACTTGCCTTCGCAGATTAAGAATTTCTAACTCAAGTTCGTGGATGCGGAACTGGTCTTCAGTCACCGCTTTTGCTCCTGAACTCGATAGATGAGTACTCGCTGCTGATGATCTTCTTGTTGCTGCCAACTTGTCTGTGTCGGTGGTGCTTCTAACTTCAGCTAAGGCATCTTCCTCTATAGCATCGGGTATTCCAGCTGGTGATCCCTCGCTTAGCGCTTGTGCTTCAGGGTATTCAGCACTTATACTGCGCATCTGAGAGTCATCTGCTTCACTGGGTGGGGCAGACATTTTTTATATGGTACCTAGTAGTCAGATAATTTACATAAGGAACACGTGATATCATTATGTGATCACCGACGTCAGTGCTGGCGTATCAGAGTTCGAAAACCAGAATGACATTTAGAAAGAAGGGACAAAAAGGAATTAGTTGGGTACAATGGTGGCAACCATAAAAATGATATTTCATATATCATGATGTGATAATCAACAATGTGTGCTCCTGCAAAGGGCGACAAGAACTAACAGATTAGACTTGATTTCTTGTGGAGGTGAATGTCGATAATGTCAGTGAGTCTGTTAAACAGACTCTCTACATATTCATCAAGTTGTTAGATAACGGCCTCAATTATCAGCTGTAATTTTACAACTCCATCAAAGCCGCTCTAAACAATGCCTCCTTCTCGATATCCCAATTAGCGGCAGTTATTCCACTCTGGTTTTATTGTAATTAATAACCGATATAAAGTAAGAAAGCAAAAAGAGGTTTCGTGTGATGTCCAACATCAAAAAAAAAAAAAATCATACCACGAAGAATACCTGCGCTCCAATTATGCAAACAGAAACGATAGCCAACACAAATAGAAAAGTCAATTCTATGTGGCCTAAACTCATTGGCGCAGCGGTTGCTCCTCGGACCAAAGGAAGTAACGCCATTGTGTACGATGCACCTGTTGCAGCGTGTAGAAGTAAATATTAAACTGATTTTCAAAAAAAAATCAAATAAAAAATATCCGTGTTTTCTAACTTTCATCACCTGTTGATAGGAACATAAAAAAAGATAATTAATTACCATCTCACTCTACGTAAAACAATAACTCCGTATGCTACTAGAGGATGACACAGGGGGTAGGGTTGGCTGGAATCGCCCTAAGAAAAGAAAAAAGAAAGAGAAAAAGAAAAAAGAAAGGATTGAGAGTGGGGGAGAAAAAGAGAGGAGCCTAGTTTTTTTTTTTTTTGTTTTTTCGTTCTTCGTTTCGGTGAGTTCTTCTTGAGACAATCAACGACACTACTTCAGTTCCTGAAAGTTACTCGCAATTGCTGGCCGTAGACCAACAACAGATGCGGAACAACATTTCTTCTTTTTTTTTTTTTTTTTTTTCTGAAATCTAAAACATCACTAAAGCCTTGTCATGGATGTGACTTGTCTGAAATACGGTTCTTATTTTTTCTTTCTTTCTTTCTTACATTATTATTCTATTCATTTAAGGGGGGGGTTTTTTTTATTTTCTTTTTTATAAAATTATTTTGTGTGTTCATTACGTTTTCTTAACCTCCTTAACGAATCTTGTTAACCGCTTGCCCCAACGTGTTTTTTTTTTTTTTTTGTTTTCCTTGTTCCCTTTTTTTCTTTTATATAATAATATCCTATGAGTTGCTAAACTTCTTTTCATTCTTTCATTATTTTCTTATTTTTCTTTTTTTTAAAAAAGCCATAATTTTTTGGAAGGTTGGATACAAAACTATTCCAGCTGGCAGTCGGACAATAAAAATAAAAAAATAATAAAAAAATAAAAAACAGGAAATAACAAAAATAAAATAAACTAAAAAATGAAAATAAAACTTTTACAAGTGTTTTTTTAAGGTACAAACGCGAGAGCGTCAAAGAAAAAAAAAAAGAAAAAAGAAAAAGGAGATGAAGGATAAAGGGGAGCAAAACAAGCGATTAAGCAGTTTGTATACTACTAGCAAGTTACAATATCATAAAATTATTTATTATTATTTTTTATTTATTTACGAAGCCTAAGAAGATCAGGAAAACCTCACCAGACAGATAGAAGATGGCTACCAACCTACTGTGAGACTCTCCCAGACGATAAGAGACGTAATAACCAAAAACAAACGAATACCTAAACCCACCGCCCGCGCAGGCAGACAGTGTTAGAGACGGCTGATAACGCCAATCATAAAATTATTTATATTATTTACTTATTTATCGAAGTCAAGGAAGTCATTCGGTACTCCCACAAATATGAAACTCTCACAAGCGAGAAACAACACAATTTGACCAGAAGTAAGTGACTACCAAACCCACCGCATGCTCGAAGCAGACAGTGTAAGAGACAGAAATTAGAAAGGTCCTCATTTTTTGAGTGACTCGATAAACGGAAGGATCTGACTGAATCAAAAATTAAAGGTACAAAAGAAACTTTAAAAAACCACCACGTCTTTCAAGGATGTGGAGGCTTTGTTTTGGTACCGAAACTGATGGCTCACTTTAATAAAAAAAAAAAAAAAAGGAATAAATTTGCGTATCGCTTTTTTATCCTGAATGATGTATTTTGTTTTTTTGTTTAAATTTTCTTTCGAGTTTCGCTTCGTTTGGCACGGTAGATTTTCTCTTTTTTTTGTTTTTTTTTTTGTTTTTCATTTCAATGCTGTGTACCATGCATTGATTGCAGTAGTTTTTTTTTTTTTTTTTTTTTGTTCTTTAATTTAATGATCAGCAATTCGAACGCTGGGTAGACAAACGTACTCGGCCAAAGAAGAATATTCTCATTCACTATACATCTTAGCGATGGAGTGAAAACCTGACTAGTGAGTGACCCATTAATTTATTCACGCATTCGAAAAAGTTGCCTTTACCCGGAAAGGGTTTTTTTTTTTTTTTTTTTAA
The DNA here is from genome assembly GCA_964019425.1 of Flectonema sp. DT1601. Lineage (NCBI taxonomy): Eukaryota > Euglenozoa > Diplonemea > Diplonemida > Diplonemidae > Flectonema > Flectonema sp. DT1601. Next base: position 762,697 of record OZ025806.1, on the reverse strand, counting down.
ATTTTTTTTAAAATATTTCTCATAGCATCTCGCTTCGAACGATAAAAAAAAGCGACTCGAATCACCCTCTTGGATCGTTTTGATTTTTTTTTTTTTTTTTTTTTCTTTCAAAAGCTTTTGTCCCCCTACTATTAAACGAGGGTGCTTCGCAAGAATAAAGCTGTAGATTGTCTCAAATCACTCAGATCGATACAGAAACTAAAATCCAATACGGAGCAGACACAATTCATAAGATATTTTGGAGAACAGAATTTTTCTTTTTTTTTTTTTTTTTTGCAAAATCTATATTAAAACAGCTCTTGCTAATCGTCCAGACGGTACTTATTTTATGTTTTTTTTTGTTTTTGTTTTTGGAACAAAGCTTAAATGGTATCCAAAATAAGCTTTTCGATAGAGCGAGTCAACGCCCTCAGTGTTATTTTTATTTTTATTTTAAATTCTTTTTTTTTCAAACACGCAGCGTCTATAGTCATGGTATAAAATGATATAAAGAAATATTTAAAAAAAAATGTGAAATGATTATTATTTTCGGATGTCAAGGACGAAACTGCGAAGAAGGTATACATAAGCCTTTTGTAAGTAACGTACTACAAAAAAGATTTTTTTTTTTTAAAACAGATGAGAAAATAGTTGTTTGCTCGAAAATTTTGCAGATTATTAAAAAAAAGTAAAGAATAATTTCTGCAGCAAAAAAAAAAAAAAACATGATTCACTGTTGTGCGTAACTATTTAGTTATTTTTTTTTTTTTTTTTGTTTCTTTTTACAAATACAGTAGTAGTGGCGGTTAAGAACTAAATAAAGAAAATTTTAAAAATTTAAAAAAAAAAAGCTTCTTACACTACACGGACACCTCGAGAGACACTTTTCACAGGTGTATTGAAGAAAAAACTTCTTTTTAACAAGACTGAGCAGATGATATACTCTCAGAGGGTAATAGGTAGTCTTTTTGGACTTCTTTTTTTTTTTTTTTTTTTTCTCTTTTATTCGTGTTCATCCAACGGGACGTTTTACTGGCAGGAGAAATTAGCATGAAAGACGTAAAAAAATAACAAAAAAAAAATAATTATAAAAAAAAAACAGATTAAAAGGTAGAGCGTGTTTTGCCCAATTTTAAATAGCAGTTGGGTTTTTTTACTTCAAAAAGAGTTTTTTTTTCTTCTTCTTCTTTTTTTTTTTTCTTCCGGTTTAATTATTCGGTAATTTATTTTATTGGTTCACCTTGAAGAATAAAAAGAATAGAACGCAAGAAACGAACAAATGTTGTTTTTTTCTTTTTTTTTTCTTTCTTTCCTGTTGCGGTGCAAATTTCTTTCTTCACATACATTATTTTGTTGGGACAAGCGGTATTTTAGTCAGCTTTGGTGGAGGAATTCACTTTAATAATTGCAGTCTTCAAACCGCAAATAAACCGATCGTGTCTGATTCAAGCTGTTACACCGTGATTCAGACCTACGTAAAGTACATCATTATTAAGGGGCAGAAACCATGATACCTCTACCAGTAAGAAAAAAGTAACGAATCACCAGAGACTCTTGAGATTAAAACGGAGGAAAACGAAAATCGGTTTTACATTTATGGGAAGGGGAGATGTGGGGAATGGTGAAAAGAGAGAAGATGAGGGACAGCGAGGAGTAATAGAAAATAAAAAAAAATAAAAATAAAATTTGAGGATGGGAAATCTACGGAAGGGAATTTAGAAATAGTCCAAGCACCAGCAGGCAACAACAACAACAATTTAAAAAAAAAAAAAAAAAAAAAGCATCATTATTTGTGACAACAAAAAAATTAATAACAAGCTGGTTAATACCTCACAAAACACATTCCTAAATGCGATGTCACCTGCAAGGCTTGAATGCAGGAGAGGGCTATACGTACAAGAAAACAAAGGGGATTGTATAGGGAAAAGAAGGGACGAAAAAAATAAACACCAACAAAATACTGCAAAATATAGTGACGAATACTATTGTTTTGTCATTTTTATTCATTAATTTTTTTTTTTTTTTTTTATTGTAAAGAAAAGGTACGTACATGATACATGGCAGCTACTAATTATTATTTTATTTCATTTGTTTGTTTCTTTCCCCCCTTCCACATCAAAGCATAAGATAGTAACTGAGTTTAAGGATCTGTCGCCACCATTAACACACACCCTTTTGTCTTGCTTAACAACGTGGTTGTTGCTACAAAAAGAGGAAATAAAAAAAGGAAATGGAAAAAAATTGTTAACAGATTATTACCTTTGATCTGAAACGAAAACTGATACCTGAAAATGTCGGGAAAAATAAATCACAATCAGTCATGCAACGAGGCACGAAGACGTGAAAGTGTGTTGGTCAGCTGGTTTCGCAAACACGACTGTGACTGCCCCGGCTGCTGCGGTCCTCCTTGAAATCCAGACGGAATCGAACTAAACGAGTTATTAGAACTCGAGTAAGAAGAGAAAGATGGCGGAGCAGCAGCCTTTACAGCTGCAGGAGGATTGTGAGAAGTACTTATCGGCTGTTGGTAATGATCGCGTTCATCATTAATAAGAAATGACGGAGGTCCGTATTCTTTAATAAAAGAAGAACCAGATGGTTGTTGTGGTTGTTGTTGCTGCTGCTGCATCCGAGAAACAGACGAAGACCTCGCATTGGAGTACCTTGGTGTCCGCTTAACGTTGCCCAACGTGGTTACTGATGATACTGCTGATGTTGTTGCGTGCAGTTGTTCAAGGGATTTCCATCCAGTCTTCTTACCTAAGTTTGCATTCCAACCTGGTCTTCCAACACTTCCAACTGATGGTCTCCGTTCTCTACGAACTGGTTTCGTTGGTGTTGCTTCTCTAAAAGATGTAGCCCAGTGACTGACTTGTCTATTCTGTTGTGATCCAGACTTCATCATATGAAATACATCACTGTAGTTCGTATCGTTACTGACTGATAAGTCTTCACGAGACCATTCTTTGGCGTTGGTTCGAATGTCTCTCGGCTCTGGTAAGTATTCCATTTCATCAAAGTCGCGTGGTGGAGCAACGGGTTCTCTGCGTACTTTAGTAGTTACACCAGAGCGAAATGATGTTCCAGGGGATGCAACAGTTCTTGTTATCTTCCTTCCTGGTGTTGACATAGTGTTAGGATTACGTCTCTCCGCTCTAATAATTGGTTCAAGCGGTTGACTCTTTTCACCTCCGTCGTAGTACCCTCCGTTTCCAAACTCACTTGGTCTCAAGTAGTCCTCATCGCCTTCATCTATGGCATCGCCCATGTCACCATCAAGCATTGGGGCTGGGGCCAGACTTGGCCCTTTTGGATAGGTAGGCATATTATATAGTGTGTGAAAGGAGTTTGGGTTGGGGGTGGGAGGTGAGGAGGAGACTGTCGGAAGAAATGAATAAATAACACGTCAATACACCCCTCTGCTCTGCCTTCAGCTTCAGCTACCAGCCAACGTCCGTGTCATTTCTGATGTCTGATTTAACAAAAGAAGATAGTATTCGTTAGAAGTACAAATGATTAGTAAATACTCAACAAAATAAATAATTGGAAAACAAAAAAACTATCTCTGTATTTTCTGACACCTCGCGAAGCATGCACTAACTTGAGTAAGTAGCATCACCCCAAGCGCATTCGGGACATATCTTAACAGAGCTACTAATAAAGAATCAACTTCATCATCTACACAGCGATACTACTCTATATCATGAGATTTTGTTAACCTCAAATGCTCACACTTTTCCATGAAAGGAAATTCATGGAGCTGGACGGGGGATGTGATGATTAATACTACTTTACATGATACTTCACGTGAAATATTTTTTAACTGATGTCAGACTTTACTACATGTACACTCAAGCAATGCGTTAATAAATTAAGAAACTCGTGAAACAGTTGAAAATCTGATGAAACATGCAACCCACTGTGAAGACAACACTCTCACCGTGTGGATAGCAGACGTGTTTAACTGCTAGGAGAGTGGCCAACGCAACACGAAAAAGATAAAAAAAAACTACTATTTTTTTTTTTTTTTTTTAAATCTTTTTTCTTTTTTTTTCCATTTTAAAAAAACGAATTTTAAGCAAAACACACCGAACCCTATTTCATGAAAACAACGTGTTTATTTCCTTTTTTTTTTTTTTTTTTTTTTTTTTTTAAGTAAGCCTATTATTAAGGGTAATTAAATACAAAGTAACTTGAGACTCATTAAAACCAATATAGCATTCTACCAAACAAGTTCGTCAGTTGTTGTATCCCATACATGCTTTCGAATATGTGCATTCGGAGACCACGTACTACAGGTTAAGCGCTCCTTGCTGTGATTACAGCTTTTTTTTAAAGATGCAATTATCTATTTACAGACGAATAGATTCCAGCAAATATAAAAAGGAGGTATTTATAAAAAAAAAGAGAGAGAGAGATAACCAATGTAAAAAAGCAACATTTGACAATCAAGCTTTTTTTTTTTTTTTTTTTTGATGCGGTTTATTTATTTATTTATTTTTTTTTTTTTTTTTTACCCATATATTACTTAGACGAATTTGAGTAGTTTGCACGAATGATGATCGTTTTTAATTTCGTTCAATACAACTCATTGAAATCGAACTCGACGTTATCCTTTTTATTATCACAGTTGCAACGTAAATAGCCAAATCAGTCTATTTCTTTTTATTAGGTAAGATTGGCATATATATTCCAAAACAAACTATTTCATAAATATATGAGTCAAAGATAAGAAAAAAACCCTTTTCATCTAAGAAGGAGGTTAAAGAAAAATTATTATAAACTATACTGGCCCTGTCCATCGCTACTTTCACACAGTTAGGTATAAAACCCCGACAATGGTTTAAAAATTCCAATCTATTTTTCGGTGTATCGAAAGGAGAATAAACTGATTTTGTTTTGTTTTCATGTTTTCTTATAATATCATTCCTCGACTTGCATTCATGCACCAAGAAACATAAGAGGGAAGACACTAAATAACTGTACGAAACATCTGCATACCTACTAGCAATATACTATTATGTTATGTTACTAGTTTGTTTTTAAAAAGTGGTTCACCTTAACAATCAATTTTTTCGGTACTCCCTCAATATCGGTGCAAAGATTCCTCTTTTTTTTTTTTTTTAAATTTAAAGGCTTCGATATGAGCACTGAATAAAAATTTTACGAAATTTAAAAAAAAAAAAAAAAAAAAAAGAGAACCGCATCTCGAAAGGTAAAATAAAAAAAGACTCGCAAAAAAAAAAAAAATAAAAACTAATAGCACAGCGGACTGCCTAAATTCAAATTTCTTTTCAAAACAGATGAATTTAAGGATACACACGAAAAGAAATCGGAGAGAGACTAAACCGTTCTTGCATATTTATAAAGATATAAACATATGTATTGTATCAAAGCTAACTAATATAAACAATTAGTAATTTATGATACAGTAAAGGTAATGTTATGGAAGAGACAAACACTCCGCAAATGTCGTAAAAGGCTCTACACATAGTCGGATGGGGGAAACTTTGACAACTTTACGTACTGAACAAAATTCAAATTAAAGCACTTTAACTGTAAAAAAAAAAAAAACTTTGTAGTTGTTAATCAAAGAAAAGATACGTTTTAAGGAAGAAAAAAAAAAAGAAAAAGAAGAAGAAGAAGAAGAAAACATAAAATAATCGGAAGGAGTGGGATGAAAGAAAAAAAAAAAGAATGCTTACAAAAACATGGGGTATAAAAAACACTTCAAAGTGAGAATTCTTTCCTCTTCACATATCCATAAGGACTTTTCATGATCACTCTTTTTTTTTATAGGAAAACATCAAAACATAGAAAGGGAGGGTTAATAAAACAATGTTACAGTATAGCTTATAAACATAGGGGATAAGGTATTATTTTTTTCCTTGCTTTGGACTCACTCACCCACCCCTTCTCGAAAGAATGAATAAGGACATTCAATAACAACTACCTCCAGGCGATTTATATTAGAATAATAACAAATTGCGGTGTGCATCAAGGTAACCTACCCTGAAAGTCTACAACACGTTTAGTGGACGAACAAATGTTCGCATACAAACTAAGTAAGCAGACAGCCGAACACGGCTTGGCCATAATACTTTAGGAATTACCAGAGGGAAGGACTACAGGCTAACAAATGCATAATATTCCATGTAAACACAGAAACAGAAGGGGGGTAAACTAATCGATTTTTGTACGTAAAATAGGAGGGGGGGATCACAAAAAAAACTGAGACTGAAAAAAAAAAGGAGGGGGAAAAAAACTGAGAAGCTAGCTAACTGCGTTCGTGTTTGCGTGAACTGACACACGCTGGGTAAGACTTCACTCTCCGTCCCTCATATCTACTGGTTTTTTTTTTTTTTTTTTTAAAAATAGCTTGAAATAAGTAAAAAAAAAAAGCTTCAAGACGACCCGACGCAGGATCGTAAAAGACTCCACGACGAGAAGAGATGCTGCCATTTAAAGGATTTGAGAGCTTGCTCATCGCAACACAAAGTCCAGTTGGAAATCAGGTCACCATAAGCAACGAGTTTCATCTCTATTATAGACAGTAAATAGGAACGTCACCCAGAACAACAGAATAGAAAGAAAAAAAAATCCACGGTTTGGATAAAAACGACTCGTGACAAAAAAAAAAAAAAAAAAAAAAAAAAAAAAACAGAATTGCACCCCGATATAAATGACAAAACAGTGTCATTATCAATCAAATGGTAAAAATTTAAAAAAAAAAAAAAAAAAAAAAAAAATGAAGCCAAAAGAAATCACTACGTTGCAGTGCACGCAATAATCGAGATTCAAAACATTTGGGTTTTTTTTTTTTTTCCCCTTTTTTTCAAAAAAACAAAGAACAAGGGGAAAAAAAAAAAAGAAAAAAAAGACTGGGGGGTAACTTGATTTTACGCCTAAGGTAGCGTAATGATCTACCGAAGCTGTGCCGGGGTAACATTTGATTGTAGCATCAGTCAAATTGACACCTCCGACTTTTGCACTTCAAACAGTTAGCATCAGATGCTACAACCAGAAAGCTGTACTGCGGTTTTCTAAGAGAGTTTTCAGGTGGGCAAGAAGAATATGGCAAATTTTAAAAAAAAAAAAAAAAAAAAATCGAACGAGGCAACCTTATCACTGCAAAGAACATTTCTCTTTTTCAGGAATGCGAGGATGCACACGGCTTACAATGCTGAACTTTCTATCCGGGGACCTCCCCCTTGATTATTAAAACCCTGCAAGACAGAACCTGCAAGGCTGATAACCAACCTATGCTTGTATCCTGGCTTCGGGAATGAGCCATTTACTTAAGGGGGGCGAAAAAAAGAAAATTAAAAAAATGCTTGGCTAATTAACAGACACCAGTACTAAGAGTGGCCTTCCACTTTTTTTCTGTTCTGTAACCGAGACATCTCAAATAGGTTAATCAGTCAAGAACTGTTTGAATTACGTTCCCCACTACAAAAAGTGCTTCTTGATAACAAGATCAAGAATCTTAACGGAGGAGAATTAACTGCAACAACACTTTCTGATGAAGGCTGCATACAGGTTTCTATTTCCCTATTGTTGAGCATAAACAGCTTCTTCTTGAAGTCAGGTGGGTCTTTCTCATAACTAAAAGTGACACCACCACAAATATAATACGTATTTCGGTTAGGCAGTTGTATTTACATGTTAGCTACCATCTCCCAGACTGCGATAATATTGGATAATCCTGTTAGCCAACCGTCTTCGTGATTTCCTCCTCGCCATGGTTCTTTGTGAGTGATTTTGATATTTTCTGGTAGGGGAACACACTTAGCCAGATCAATGAGGTAAACGTCTATCTCTGAATTGGAAATATCAGCCGAGAATAGTAAGGAACTGCCAATCATCTCGTGGGATGCAAAGAACGAAGACTCTGACAGAGCTACTTCTAATTTTTTTAATCGAGAGATGAGCGTGTTGACTACTGGTCTTGGATTTTTTAATTGAAGAGCAGCAACGAAACTTAGAAAAACATCACTAATCTCAGACTTCTCACGTATAGTTGACAACTTATGTCTAACACCAGCTCCTACGACACCATCAACTCTGAATCCAAGAACAGAACTCGACGATAGTTGTTCCCTGGCTAACATGTATCTCAGTTTTGTAACTTCTTGAGCGGCATGTTCTTCATCAGTCGGAAGGTCAGGAGATAGCGTAACCATTTTTTTATACAGATCGTTTCTCGGTTTTCCAGAAGCACATTCTTCCTCTAGAAAAGTCCTTGTGCCCATTTTACAATCCATTACTATTGGAGAACCTGCTCTGATGTCAGCAAGTTGAATGTATGACTTTCCATCCTTTTCGAGCATCACTTCACCGAAGTACTCAGCTGTGTGTTGTCGAAGAGTGTCATTCTGAATGCGTTCATATGCTTCTTTCTCTCCTTTAATCGCTAATTTAAAAACTGCTCCTCTGTTGTCAGTTAAGAAGGTATCACTGTGTCCGTGAGCAACGAGTAACGGCTCAACTGAAGAAGCTGGTAACACCCGAGTCATATTGTGAAAAAAAATGTAAGTTTACTGAAAATATATAAAAAAAATGATAATAATATTAATAAATAATTAGAAATTACCAAGCAAAAAATATTGCAAACGTATTGCTCCAACGTGTAACACCTCCCCTCCCCTTGTTGTAAATTAAAACAAACCAGTATTCCTTCTATTACAGTATGCAGCATTCACAACATTCTGGTCCTCTATTCGGCTGAAAGCGGTTGCGTTCTTTTCTCTTTTTTGGTTCATCACGCAGTTTAATAAATTGTGCATCACTTCTTAACTCGGGAGGCATCAGTGTCATTGCGATATGACGATTTTCATAAGTTGCTATTCTCATCAAGCAATGAAGAGCTATGTCACGTTGTGAACGAATAGACATCGGGAGAAGACCGAATATCTTAAGAACACCTGCGTTGTTTGAACTTCTAATTGCCTTCCAAACAACATCAGGATCAGACAAGGCTTTACTGTCAGGAATCCATGATATGAATTTATGAACATTAACTGGTTCACAATAACTGATTCCCGTAGTAACAATTTCTTTGTCATTGAATAACTGTAAACATTCTTGATACAGGTGAGGTATTTCATGGATCGTATTGCTGTCGTGGTGTTTGAGACATTCAATTATTATTTCTTTATCGAGAGCTAACTTTTTAGGAAGATTATCAGCTATCTGTCCTCCAGTTTCTTTATTCGATGATCTTAATAACAACAACACGAACTCTTTATCTTCTTTCATCGAATCGTTACTTCTAAGATACAGAGATCCCGTTGACTTGGATGGTATTTTCCCTTCTCGTAATTTAGTTATTATTACTTTTTGATTTCCTTGTTGAATAGCTTCACCTATTACTGGTGGGATGTCAGAATCAGAATCATCAGACATCATTAAAGCCAAGAAAGGACTCGATCTGCTTTACTCATAATACTTGTCAAAAGGAATAAGGTTAAATTTTTCACGATAGAATTATTTTTTTTAAAAAAATAAAAATACCAAACGAGGGTACACACAAAAAACAAGGTAAAAAAGCATACAATGACGAAAAAGACAAAACTGTTTATAAATTACAGTACACGAATGGTAGAGGGGGGATTACTCTTTTTTGTCTTTTGTCGGTTTTTTTTTTTTTTTTTTTTTTTTTTAAATTAATTTCTGTTACAAGTTGAGGAATTTCTTTTTTTATGTTCTCTTTTTATTTTTATACATCTAGCAGGGGTTTCGCATACAGAATTTTTTTTATATTTTTCCCGTGAAAAAAAAAAAAAAAAAAAAACGATCCACCTTACAAGGATATCAGTTTACATCAAAGTAGGAAGGTGTCTCAATATGAATATTTGTGAATCATGTTGCAGTTTATAGTGACTAGATAAGTGATTAGTTAGGATTTGCACACTTCTCAGCTTTACTGTCAACATCGACCACTTCGACGTCATTCTTGTTTGGTACTCGAGACCCATCAATCTTTGCCGCTCCTGGTATTTCAGTGCAATATAAATTGTTGTTACTCAAAGTACAAACCCTACCATCATGAACGAATGGTTCATGTTTTGGAGGTGGTGGTGGAAGTGGAATAGCTGGTGGAGGTGCAAACAACGAATGTAAAGACCAACCCGCCAGTATAGATAAAAACAATAAGATAGCAAGCATGAACGGAGCGTAGTTGGGTGATTTTTGCTTTTCTTGACTAGCCCAAATAGAAGGTCCTTCTGAACTTGATCGAGTGTTGACCTGAGGTGACACTGATCTAAGAGGTGAATTAAGAAGTCGTGGACTCATAGGAGGAGGTGTTTGGTATTGTGGATCACTGGTTACTATTTTATTATTGTTTTCAGTCGCGATTTTATGAACGATATCAACATCACTAGGTTCTGATAATTTAGGATAACCATAACCAATATCACCTTCTCCTCCTCCAACAACTTCCCATTGTCCAATTAGAGTAGAAGCACTGTAGATCCATCCACTTGTATCACTGCTGTCATTTAACTTCCATCGTCCATTTTTTAAATACAACGAACAGGTTTGTTTCTCTGATCGATACAAGACATTAACATCATCTAATACTCCAGGTACACAAAGATAATAGATCCCATTTAAAACAGTACGACCTGCTTCAGAAACAACAACTGAAGGAGGTGTCGTAGGCGGAGTAACAAGTGTTTGAGGAGAAGCATGAGTAATAAGATTCAGTGATGGCTGAATCTCTCTCGGAGATGATGAAGTGACAACAGCAGCATAGCCACCTCTTCCAGGTGATCCTAAGGAAGGTCTGACAGTAGATGATTGAGCAATATTCCTAATTCTAGCAGCAGCGGATGCTGCAGCTTCTTTATGAATATTTTCTCTCATTGTTTCAATTTGAACATTCTTTTGTAATTCTTTATGAATCTCTGACCCAGGTAAAGAATTAGACCTCTGCGGAGAGACGTACCTCTTTCTATTTCTAACTGATGCCGTGCGATTTGTCTGAGGAGTTCTTGACCTAATGCGATCTCTCTCTGGAGTCCTTTTTCTTAAACTACTTATTGTTGGTGTTTGTGCTGATGGTGTTGTCCTTCGTGTTGGTGATGTTATAGACATCATCACTTCTTTAGGAGACGGTTTAGCTGAGTATGTTCCGTTTATGTTTGTTGAGTTGTATTTAATAAAATCATCAGCAACTCGAGTCACTCTCGCTAAAGACGGAGTCATAACCGGCTCTGGACTTGGTGGAGGTATCGGAACGACTGAAGGACCACCTCCAATCAGAGATAATAATTCCATTTCTCTTTGAGTTCTTCTCATCTCAGCATCTCGAAGTGCTTCATGTGCAGAATGCAGTGCTGGGTCTTCGGAATCAAACATGTCTAAATTACAATCCTGTTTTAAGAAAATATATCCTCACAATCCTAAAACAACAAAACAATTCATCGAGGGGGGGGAAAAGAAAATCTACGGCTGCAGATATAGTCTGGTAATGTGGAACACATATTTCCATTATTTCGTTTCTTTTGTTTCGGTTTTCCTTGTGACACAAATCTATTAGTCGTAGCTTTGTACACAAGTATTGCTTTGGTACCGTTAGCAAATCATACTGGGGGGAAAAGGAGGGTGGCATGCGAAAGCGTACGGCTACGAGCCAACGCTTACAGGCAATGGCACAACCAGTTCCTTGTTACAAAAAGAAAAAAAAGAAAAAAAGAAAACACATAATCAGGTGTGTAAAAATAATAACCTGAACTCTACCGTAGTTGTAAAGTTGTGAATACAGTTTGACTTACTCTGTGGGCTCTAGTAAGAATTTTTGAATTTTTCCCGTCACTGTCAGTGGGAATGAGTTCACTATAAATATTTTAGATGGAATTTTAAAGTGTGCAATTTGATCAGCGCAGAATTTCTTAATATCTTCATGAGAAGGCGGATTGTTTACATCTGTTGCAATTATCCAAGCAGCGACTTGTTCCCCAAGAACATCATGGGGAAGACCTTTCACGGCAACATCTTGAACAGCAGGGCACGAATGTAAAAAAGCTTCAACTTCAGCTGGATATATATTCTCACCTCCTCTTATAATCATGTCTTTCTTTCTACCAACAACTCGGCAGTATCCGTCTTCGCTGATTGTTGCGAGATCCCCAGTCTTCATGAAGCCATCATCAGTCATGGTTTCTTCAGTCTCTAATTTCATATTATAATACCCATGCATTACATTGTATCCTTTTGTTAAAAGTTCTCCTGGGGTGCCTACCGGGACGGTGTTTCCTTCGTCGTCAATAACTTTACACTCAACATGCTCGTGAATTGTTCCTACAGTTTCACATTTTATGTGTCTTGGAGCACCAATTGGTGTTTGCCATGATACAGGTGATGTCTCAGTCATGCCATAGCAAATAGAAATGTCTTCGATGCCGAGTTTTTCAACTACTTCACTCATCACCATTGGTGGACAACTAGAACCAGCCATGATACCTGTTCGTAGACCGTTTGAAAGTTTCGTTTTATCTTTTGAAGATAATCCATCGAATTTAAGAAGCATTTGAATAAACATCGTTGGAACTCCGTATAATGCAGTACAGTCTTCTGATAGGACACTTTGTAATGTTTTTTCAGGACAAAATGATGGCGATGGAAACACAACTGATGCTCCACTAGTTAGAGCAGCCATAACTCCAAGAACCGTACCAAAACAATGATACATCGGAACAGGTATACAGATGTTGTCGTTAGGAGTGTATTGTAGTCGTTTTCCAACAAATAAACCATTATTAACAATGTTAAAATGTGATAGTGTCGCTGGTTTTGGTAATCCAGTTGTCCCTGATGTGTATTGAATATTTGCTGGGTCGTGAACTGAGATTGTACTCTCCCGCTCATACAAACTTACTGTGTCAGGATTGCTTAGCATTAAACTCTCAATTGGGATTGCTCCAGGGATTTTTGCTCCTTTTATTGAGAATATGTGTTTTAGTGAAGGAACTTCACTGCTTTGTAGTTCGTGACACGATCCAGTTGGTTTATTTTTGAGCTCTGGAAATAATTCTGAAATTAAATGAGAGTAATTCGAAGTTTTAAAATTATCAGTCATAAGAATTCCTCTACAACCAACACAGTTAAGAGCATGTCGTAATTCATGTACTCGATAACCTGGGTTTATATTGACTAAAATAGCACCTACTCTGTGACATGAAAATTGAAATAGCAACCACTCATAATAGTTAGGGAGCCATATTCCTATTCTTTGACCTGGTTCATATCCCATTTGAACTAAACCAGCTGATACTTTGTCGACGTCTTCTGAAAAACTGCTCCAGGTTTTTTTAATTCCTTGGTCGGAACATGTTATAAATAATTTTTCTGGCTGTTGATCTACGATTTTTCTGAGCTGTCTATCAATAGTAAGATTAATCAATGGGTCTGAAGTACTTCCTTTTACGTGAGATAGTTTACTGCATAATGCTTTCCTTGTTAATCGAAACATTTTTTTTTTTCTTTATTCTATTTTATTTTTCGTGTTCTGTAGAAAGTTAAGCAAAAAAGTTGATACCCTACGAATCTATTGCCGATCATCACGTAATTTCAATGTATATCCTGAAGGTGAGCAGTAACATTTATAATAACAAAAATAAAATAAAAAATAAAAAATAAAAATCATAAACAATGGCAAAAATATTATTTTTCCAACAATTAAGTATACATCACTGTGTTGTATGTTGCTTGACTACGGATTAAAGAAGACAAAAAATTGCAAACATGCACGCGGGAGCTCGTTATCTTCAGAACACTTCAAACAACGAACCGGTGGTGGAGACTACGACAACAAACGACGTAGAGAACTATTTCGAAAAAAGGGGAAACAAAAAAACTAACCGGAAACTGTACTAAATTGGGTTACTTGGGAGGAACGTGTGAAGGAATGAATGAAGGAATGAATGGCCCTTTTTTTTTTTTTTTTTTAAAGTGTTTTTGTTTACTTGCCTTTCATGCAGTAAAGAAAAAAAAAACAATCGGGCCGAGATTTAAAAAAAGATTGTTTCGGAAAAAACAAGTGCAACTGTTCTGCATCTCGACAGTGAAAATGCCGTAAACGTAAAAATTTATAGTATAAAAAAAAATCCCCCGTTTTTTTTTTTGAATTTGTGTTGCATGCGTTCCCGGGTCTTCACTTGACTACTTCGGGAAGCAGCCTTTCCCTTTATCTTGATATACCTAACGGATTATAACTAAACAAGTTCTACCCTTCCAAAATACTGAACAAAGCAGAACACTACCCGACAGAATTGACACCAAAATAGCATTCGAGATAAGAGACGGACTGAAATAATCATTTCAACGGTCTTTATTAGAAACTACTTTCAGGGTGTTTGAGAGTGTTGTTTTTTTTGTTTTTTTTTGTTTTTGTTGCCGGTATAAGTTCAACAGCAATTGTAAGCTTAATAAAGACGCTGTCCGCGGGGTACATAAAAAAACACCACACGAAAAAAAGATGCGTCAAGGGAATAATCGGTACCAAGTAGCGAGTATTTTTTTCATCAGGTGTAACTTTCCGTTTTGTTTTGATTCCCCAAATGTTCTTGTGAAAGTTAAAGAAAGAAAAAAAAAAGAAAATGAAAGGAAAAGGAAAAGGAAAAAAAAAAACTTGTTGTTTTGCATGTTTGCTTAGCCCTAGGGGAGAAAACCGCTAAAAAATTTCCAATATTTTCATTAGGGTATATGAACCTAATTAAAAAAAATAAAGGAGGAAAAAAAAAAAAAAGAAAAATAGCACTAAAAACGAAAAATCGCACGAAGGAAACTATTTTTTTTTCACAGTACAGCTTACAGAAATAATTACATGCGCTGTTAATAAGTTCATTAGTTTTCTTTTTTATTTTACTTTTTATACAAACGATCATTCGGTACAATGATTTTAAAAAAAAAAAAAAAAAAAAAAAAAAAAGGAAACCATTCAGATAGAGCCTTATAATGTGTTGATCGCAGACCGTATTACTGAAACGCACAGGGGAAATAGATAACATTTTGACATAATAAATAAACGGCTCTTAATCTGAATAGTTTCCTCTCCGACTTCGTTGGTGCAAAAAAGAATGGGGGAAAAAATGGTTCCAGCTATGATAATTTGCTAAATAAGTTGCTACCAACTACTTTATAAAATGCACAAAATAAAAAACCGCCCCCCACGTCGCAATTTTTTTCTTGTTCTTGTTCTTTTTTTTTCTTTTTTTTTTGCTCCATTGCGTTTCGCAGCAAAAAAAAAAAAATAACTGAGTCTGTTTATAACTAGGATTTCTTGTTCAGAAAAAAGATGAAACTAAAAAATGTTTTTATTCCAAAAACAAAAAAAAAAAGAAAAGAAAGACAAGTAAAACTACTACGCAGACATTGCATACAAAAATATGATAATTACTTTGAACGTAGTAGAACTTGACATTCGGCCTTCCAATAAATCAGAGGCCAGGATCGATAGCGAAGTTTGAATATTTTTCGAAACAGCAATCGCAACTCCCAAATCATCGTTGAGTCACCAACGAGTGTATACTGCGTAGAAATGTTGAGCAGACATCATCCTACACAACTAAGAAAAAAAAAGGTAAGGCAAACAACAGAATATTTGGGGAATGAATAACCACCGTCACACGGGAGAGTGATGAGTAAACCAGGGGGGCAAAACTTTCAATGAGGTCCACCATGCTGACACTGTTTCCTATGTGGCATACTGGTGCCAAAACTTTCATTACTTGGAGTGGTGTTATTAATTTTTTGACTACTCAGAAGATACGCGACAGGAGGCAACTTTTATCCATCTTTACACTTTTAAATACTATCAGTTTTCAGATAGAATTCTAGCTGACAAAGAAAAGCAAAAGAACTATAAAAAAAAAGAAAGAAAAAAAACATGATATAAGCTCTTTTTACTTGTTATACAATAAACGGAGATGATAGGGTTGTCGGTCACTGATGCAGAGCTCAATACAGCAGTTAAAAAGAAAGAAAGAAAGAAAGAAAGAAAGAAAGAAAGAAAGAAAGAAAGAAAGAAAG
Organism: Flectonema sp. DT1601; assembly: GCA_964019425.1. Lineage (NCBI taxonomy): Eukaryota > Euglenozoa > Diplonemea > Diplonemida > Diplonemidae > Flectonema > Flectonema sp. DT1601. The sequence continues at coordinate 746,683 of OZ025806.1, read as the reverse complement.
AAAGAAAGAAAGAAAGAAAGAAAGAAAGAAAGAAAGAAAGAAAGAAAGAAAGAAAGAAAGAAAGAAAGAAAGAAAGAGAGAAGGGTAACAACCAACACGAAAGGAATACGATTCAATATTTTTTTTTTCGTATTTAAATAGCTACCAACTTTTTTTTTATTTTTTTTGCAACCCTTTACTACGGACTATGGGGTTCCATAGCCCGTCATAAAAATACACCATCTGGTCTACTCACGGAAGTCGGAAGTCCAATTCGGCGTTTATTTGCATTGGGTTATGTGTCTTTTTTTTTTTTTTTTTTTTTTTTTTTTCTACATTCCCCATCACGATAAAGAATTTAAAAAAAAGTATGTTCGGATGAGTAAAAATACTAACTGACACTCTCTAGCTCAAGTATGTTAACCTAAAAGGGATCAGAAACGAGGAAAAAAAAAAAAGGAACTGATTAAAATAAAGTTCCCTTTGGAGGTGTTTCGAGCGAGAGTCTCTTATTAGTACGACTCCCCTTAATAGCTTCAGCTATATAAGGGAAACTTCGGAGTGAGCCAACAACACCACACAGTCAGTTTTTTGAAAAGGAAGGAAGGCAAACAAAAAACAAAAACCAAACAAAAAAAGCAAGAAAATATAGGCAAAAGAAAAACCAAACACTCAGGCTTCCTTTAAAAAAAAAAAAATAACTTTGTTCGTGGTGGATATGAATATGCCAGACTCCCTCTTAAAAAGCATTCACATATCAAAGACCAGTAATACTGACGCACGGGAGAATGACATTCACGATATATCAAAATAGCTTCTTCTTCAACTTTGTTGGCTCAAAAAAAAAAAAAAAAAAAAAAAAAAGGTTATTAGAAATTAAGTGGGTTCCACGAGGTTCAATCAACGCTGAGGATAGTTTCCAAGAATAGCTAGTAGTCGATAAAAACACTCATCCATCTAGACGACAACAGATAAAAATGCAGGTTGGGCTTGACCCAATCAATCGTATGCAGCTTACCTTTCTACACAAACTGATAAGAGAGAGTGATAGACTAGGACGTTAAGGTGAAAAGAAAACAATTAACCAACAATAGCTAAAATGAAAAACCAGTTGGGTTCGACTTAGAGGATCTAGTTAAAATAAAAGAACCCGTTGTGATAAAGCAATCGATATTACTATTTTTATCTGGAAAAAAAAATAAAAAAAAGAAAAAAAAAGAAATCTTATCTTGGCTCAGTTCAGAGCCGTTTAAGTAATGGACCGTTGAGTGACCATGATCAACACAATAAGGATTTCGGAAATGAAAAGAGACGTTCTGGCGGCATGTATTCGGATGTTTCTTTTTTTTATATTCCCTACTGCCGCCGACCTTTTCTGGAAAAACAAACCAGAAAAGAAAAGAAAAAAAAAAGGAAAATATTCACAAGATCCACACACAGAATTTAATAAACAAACACAACACATAAGTACAAGAAACAAAGATATGGCACCACAACAGATTGATACAGAATTTTCTTTAACATTTTCCCAAGGTAGGCGAGCGAATAATTAAAACCACAGTAATGGTAATAAAAAACACTAACCAAAGAACACGATGGGCAAAAACAACTACGGACGGAGTCGGGCTACTTGCTCGCCTGACGTCTGTCAACACAACAAATCTAATTATCATGAAGTCAACTTCTAAGCCACAACAGCCGACTTCGGTGCGGATGAAAAAAAACCAAAAACGCAAGAAGAAGACACCCCCTAAGAAATAGAGTACGATGCCACTAAAAACTATTTTTTTTTTTTTGTTTTGTTTTTAAAGTTAGATGAATTGTAGAGTAGGTATAGGAACATAGACAAAAGTCTTAACGCAGAAAATAAATCTTGGGAGTGAGTGGCCCTGATGGCTGTGTTAATCAAATAATAACATCTTACTGAGGGTTGGTAAATATTTCTACAGGTAAGTGTTTCAAAAAATTATTTCTTTGTGCTATTTTTACTTTGGTTTATAAATCAAAAAAAAAATGAAGAAAAGAATATAAATCCCAACCATGGGGGCGCTGGGTAATATTTTTATCTACGACATGTCAGACTCACACCTGTCAACGCGGCGTTGTAGTGCTGCAAGACGTGTTGCTAAACTGGGAGAGAATGAAGAATAGCTACTGCGTGAATTATCACACGAACGACTAGGTGAAAGCTGTTGTGGTATACCAGCGCAAGAATCACAAATAGAATATTCACAAAAGAGGCAACCGAATGCAGCAGCTGATCGAAGAGTCCAATCAACCCCACCACACTTTCTCCCATCACAAGGAACACCAGGATAAGGGACTGCTACGGGTGTCATTTTATGACCAAGTGGACAGTCACCAAGATCTGACTCAATACAAGGTGATGATCTGGTGATTATCCAACGACCAGCAACACCTCGAACACTCCAACCTGGTGCTCTTGATAATGTTCGAACTGCATCCCGTCCGCCAGCAGTTACCCGAAATTGACAACTTGCGTTTCTTTTTGTTATCGAAGTTTTCAAGTCAACAATTCTGTCTGAAGTGATACCAAGTCTCTGGACAAGTAATGACTTCACTGCTGCAGACAATCGAGAAGGAGATAGATTAGGACATTCACCAGACATCATTACAAAACAAACTACATCAGTTATTCCACTTGAGGGAGGAGAGCTGTAGAATGATCGACGAACACTTCTGTATGGAGAAGAAATAACAGAAAACTGTGAAGACAACCGTCTAAGACGATATGCATCAACCACAGCAATAACAGCCAGCGCCAGAACTGAACTGGCGCATGTTATGGCGACGGGTTTTCTAGAATCCTCAATCCAATACTGAATATCTGATAACCAGAGTGAGTCGATTGTATTCATTAATAACTTTGCATCATCATAACCAATATCTGCTCTTTTAAAGGTATGTAGTAGTTGTTGTTCATCACACTGTTTACCAGTTGATATACCAGAGAGGTATGCAATGAATCCCCTATTCGATCCATACTTTTTTATTAATTTATTTGTAAGCCCAGTAAGGTCATCACACTTCAGTGATGGCTGTACGGAAGACGGTAAAGGTGTTGGTGGTGGTGGTGTAGGTGGAAGACTCGATGGAACTTTTTTCTTTCTCCGTATGCGATTAACAAGCCTGCGTTTCATCCCTGGCTCTACTTCAGCTGAAGATTTACACGGAAGGTCCAGTTGTATGCTGTCAGGATGGACAGCAACAGCGCAGTCACCTTGATCAATTTCTTTTGCTGTTTTACTAACTTTTGTTCCACTGCTTTTAAATGAGAATACCGACAGCCTTCGTGCAATTGCAGAACGTGTGCTGCTTAGTAATGACTGTGACTGTGACTGTGACCTTGGTCGCAATGTATCTTTCTTACAAGAATCTGAAGAACTTGATGTGTCTGAAATAGACATCACTGTCTTCATATTGACATCAATCTCAAGTAACGGCTCTGGGATGAATTTGTTTAATACGATTGCTGTCAGACACATAATCGCTCCCAGGCGTTTATTTGAAGTTACTTCCCAGGCTAACTTGTTAGTAGCTTCGTATATTGATAGGCTTCTTGCTGGGGAAAATGCAACTCTTGTTGGCTCTTGACGAAATGCGAATACTTCTTCTTTTAAACATTTTAATGCTTCAGCAATGCGAGGTTCTCTCTCAAGTTGGAATGGTGAAGGTGATGGTAATGACCCAGAGAGAGCATCATTTGATGGTGTCTCAGGAGATGCTGGTGTCTCTAGTGCCTCTAACCAGTGAGTTACTCGTTGGATTTTCTCAAGTACCATTCTCTCGTCACAGTTATCTTTGAAATCTAATTCAGTTTCGATTAATCGTAAGACTGCTTCTGTTCGTTGTGCCTTTAAACAAGGAGCAGAATTACTATCTTCTGATGCTGATGTTGTTGGGATTGTATTCTCAACTACTGATGAACTACCTTCCATATTAACAGATGTTGGAAGTAGTAGAGAAACTCTTTTTTGGTTATTACTGAGAGTTTGAGAACGAGAAAGACTTTCAGCATCGTCATCGTCTGCAGCAACTTCATAAACAGATCCTTCTGAGGAACTGACGGAGCTGGGAGGAGGTTTCTTTTTTTCAGTTTCAATATTTGATTCGATGATTGGTTTGTACTTTCGGTACCACCTACGACGTCTCATTACATCTGTCAGACCTCTCTTTGGATGAAATTTCATTGTTACTCCCGGAAAGTCTGATGCGTACACCCAACCATTATTACTTGGCATTCCTTTCTTATCAAGAACCCAATCACCATCCCATTCACAGTCAGCTGGTAGATTACAATCGTCTTTAGTTAAAGGAGTTTTCCCATTATCATTTGACCATGGAGGTCTGTCATGTGGGAGCATTATTTGACCCCAACCCTTTAGGATAATGTATCTTTGATTTTCAAAAGTTTCAACTTCACCACTTCCGACAGATCGCAGTCTAGTAACTTCTTCTATTAGTTTCTTAACTCTTACCTGTAAGGCTTCTTCTGCTGCACCCATCGGACCAGCTGGTAAAATCGTCACCTCAGATGCGTCTCTCCAGATTGTTCGAGTTCCCTTTTGTTCTGCAACTGACCAGGTTGGCATTTGGTGAGGGAGCCGTCCTTGGTGGAGGTTTGCAGACCGAATCCCCGCAAATCCATAAAGCATTCCAGAAGCATGTTCAGTAAAATGCCAATGTCCATGATTATCACAATAGAGTCTTTTATCATTCTTTTCCCAGTAAGGGCTCTCATTGTGTCTACTTTTTGATAATTCATAATGCCCACTGTACTTTGATACAGCTGGACACATAACCTCAACTGCAGCAGGTGCATTTGCGTTCATCTGTGATGATAAGGCGGCTTGGATTTCAGAACATTTTTGTGATGAATTCTTTAATGCATTTCCCATGGATGTGGATACGTCAACTGCTTCAATACTGACTCTAGCTGGTTGCCATACTTTCTTTACAGCACATGAAGCTTTCCAGAACCGCATTTGGTGAGGTTGTCGACCGTCGTGAACCTCGCTCTTGACAAGTTTTTTTTCAATTTTACCCACGAGCTCGGTTATGACCCAGAATCCTTCCTTGTCAGGAGATAGTCGAAAGACTGTGTGACCCCAACAAGGTAGACCGTCAATCATTTGTACCAAATCGTACATCCCTTGAATCTGTGGTCGCATAGGACAGCTTACGAAATATCTAATTTTACCTTCAACTTTTGCTATGGGATTTCGAGGAGCTGGAACCCAAGATTTTATTTTCATATTTGCAACTTTCCATGCTTTTGATGCGAATGGAGGACGTCCATTATGAACTTCACATCCTTTCAGTAAACCAGGTAATCCCATGTCTTGAGTCATGTTTACGTTATCAGAAATCATCCAAACTAATCCATTCTTTCCTTCAGGGTGGGAATAGACTCGGCAGGGACCTGGTTTGGTTACGGAATAGCCTAATCTGGGGTCAATTGGTCCAGCCCAGACTGGGTGTCCTTCATGAAGAACTTTATCAGCTCTCACATATACACCTTGAAGTTGAGACACATCTACGCAGTCCTTTGTTGATTTCTCCGTACCCCATACTGATCGTACATAGATTCGGTTTTCTTTTTCGCATGCGGTTATGCGATCTACTGAACGAACTGACATTGCATGTTGTTACTCTGAGGGATAAGATATAAGTTATATAAAATAATTACCACAAATTATTACTTAGCGGGTTAGTAATCGAACGGACCGAAACAACAAACGGTGTGTGGAAACAGAGTACCTCCCTATCAAGGATTCCACTCTTTTACTAAGGTATCTAATTTTTGTTCAAAACGCTCCACTCTTATAGGCTGTCCGATACCAAACTGGTCAACAACATAAAAAGGATTTTTCAAAACGTAATCTGAATACAGGCGGTATACTGCTTCTAAAAAAGCATTCGCACTATGAAATCCAGGCTCTGTCGAACAGAGAAATTTTATACCACTTTGACTTTCAAAACAGAAGAATTTGAACATGTCTGCCTCGATAATTTCTATACCACTGCATTCACCTGTTGGTTTCTTGTTGGTTTTTTTTGCTTCTTACGTTTTTTTTTTTTTTTTAATGTTTTACCTACATACCTGGATTGCTAGAAAATTGTCTGCTTATAGCATGTAATCCGTGGAACATTCCAGCAGTTTTTAATAATGAATTTACGTCTAATGCCTTTGCTCCCACAAAATCCTGTTTTTTTTTTTTTTTCATATGTGGGGTGATTTTTTTTTTTGGAATCAGAAAAAAAGACATTATCATACTCTATTGTATACCAGTCCTCCAGACTTATTTATTATCCAAAGGGAGAAAATGTTTGCCTTAGTCGACATATTGAGATTCTCTGTGGAAAATGAATTGACTACACAAGTCAGACTGTAAGAGAGACATAAGAGAAGGAGGAAAATAAAATAGTATACAACTCACTTGTAATACAGAAAAAGGTTTGTTAAATGTAAATTACTCGATCCACGTAGTCGTTCAGATAATATTGAGTGTAAAAAAAAAACTTTTGTGACCAGAGAATACAAAAATAACGATCTTCGCTTTTGTTTTTTTCTGTTTTTTTTCCCCCCCCTTTTCTTTCCTTCTTTTATATAAAAGATTTTAAGGTACTGCACACTTGGGGGAAAATAAAAGGTAGTCTCCAAAACGATGAATTAACCCGTGGCAGTTACGTGATAAGTGTTTTTGTGATCATCACGTCGTGAGTGTAAATCCTTAAACACGATCTGCATAGGCTAATTCAGCGAGCTTTGTATGATTGAAACACACACAGTTTTGTCGCAGTGTAAAACGTGAAGACGCGCAAAAGGCGGCCTCAGTGAGATGGCTTTGCAGCAAAAAAAAAAACAATGCGAGAGAACATGGAAAAAAAAAAGAAAGAAAGAAAACTACTTTTTTCTTTTCTTTATAGGTTTCTTACATTATATAAATACGGAAATAATATTTAAAAAAAAAAAAAAAAAAAAAGATCACATGCAGTGACAACCTCGATACTGTCTTGGGTCCTCCCAGGATTTTATTTCTTGGTTGCACACGGAACACCAAAGATCGTCCCACCAAGAACCACCTTTAGTCATGGCTGATTCACATTTTAAACAGCGAAGGGTTCGGAGAAGACAACGTTTACAAAAATAGCTCTGCCTTCCAACTGGCATTGTTTTGACTACAGGAGAATGAATTGTCTTGACAAATCGACACCAACTACACCATGAAGGCCCGTAGTCACCTTCACTTATGATAACAATTGGTTGAGTTGATGAAGTACCCAGAAGTTGTATGTACTGCTCCTGCGATATTGAGGATGTTCCTTCTCCGAATAAAGAATTCAGGTTCCCCTGCAGAACAGTTTCAGTTATATCCCACTGTCCATTTGACAACATGCATTGCAATATTGTTTTTAGATCAGCTTTATCGTCCGTTGAGTGTTTTGTGAATGAAATTTTCGCATTTGTTATTTCATTTTCTGATAATTTCTTAGAAAGTCCTTCTCTTGCCGCGTCAACTGCGAGCATCTGAATGAATTGTTCACAAGTAAATAAAGCTGGATAATATTTTTCATCTCCGTTTCTTTTAAGGTGGTTCTCCATTTCGCTTGATAATTTTTTAAGACGTGCTTTATCAAAATCCAGACTTCTGTGAGCGTACGCCAATCGAAACGGTTTTTCAACTTCTGCGAGAGTGAGGTAAGAAACATCATCTTCGTCGCATTGCTGAAAGAGTACTTCGTAATTTCGTATTTGACCTTCTGAAAAGATTTCTGTAGATCTGACGTCAGCAACTGCTATCACTGGTTGCTTTTCATTTTCTTCCATGGCTCGTTTTACGATAAATTGTAATGTGTAATTATTACTTTTTTTTTTTTTTTTTTTTTCTGTGACAAAAAAAAAGAAATTTAATTGCTTCGATATTTTTTTCTTTTTTATAAAAAAAAAAAAAAAAGAAAAGAAGAAGGAAAAAAAAAAACAATGCAATCGGCAAGAGCAAAGCATGTTTTGTAGTTGAAAAAAACAAACCAGAAAAAACTAATATAATAATTGAGGGAAAGAATGCGCAAACATGGTTGATTTAATGAGTGAAGCAGAGATCAAATAAATGCAATACTATGCAAGCTCGACAGCAATCAAGAAACTGATTCGCTAAGTAGCCACGATAAGCTTCTTTTATATAAAGATTAACATTACGTGTTTCCCCGTCTCAGTTTCGCATCAAGTGCTTCCGCCTTAGTCAGAATCTCAGCAGTTTTATTACAAATCTGTACGACAATGTTTCTATCGGGTTCGGTCTGTTGTATTTAATCATTTGTGTCATTTCAAATCAAGACAAAAATAACACCACAAAAGATATAAGAACAACATACCTTTTGAAATTCATTAAAGTGAGTAGCGGATTCAGTGTATAGGTCTCGAGCTTTTTGTATTTCTCCTCGAGCTTCGGCTACTTTGGCATTTTCAAAAGCTGCTACCGCAGAGTCATATTGACCCCTACGAATTCCACTGAAGGAAGTTCCATCCCATCCGTACTGTCGAGGTGGCGGAGTTGTAGCTCGGGTAGCCTGTGTTTGAGTAACACTAGTAGGACCACTGGTTGGAACACTGCTACTAGAAGAAGTATTTGCAGCTCTCCGTTCTTGTCGCTCAGCTTCAATGACAGCAGCTCTCGCTCTGGCTCTCATATTCTTTAGGTTAAGTTTGATTGCCTCAGACCTCTCTCCATATTGCTTTACGTATGGTCGATATTGCATTCTAAGTTGTGGATTTGATTCACTTGATTCGTAGTTTAGAAATCCAATAACTGAACCATCATAAAGTTTTATTGCCTTCTCAACATCTCTATCAACTCTGTCAGCGTGGATCGCAAGTCTCGCCCATTCCAAAGTCTCTGCAAGAGTTCTCGGAAATGCCATGTCCGTTACGTTCGACAAGTCATCTTCCGGAGCTGGTGGTGCACTCGGTGGTGGGGGAGCACTCGGTTGCGGATAATTAAATCCCTGCGCAACGGCAGGTTTTATTGGTACAGTAATCTCCATATGCTGCTCTGGTATCCCAGCATGGGGAGGTTCCTGAGCTACCATTGTTTTTTGTTGTATGCTATAATTTTTTTTTTTTTGAAAAAATTTTCAATCTCACAATAATAAAATCCACAACCAAGAATCCAAATCAAATCACCATTATTATCCTATGAAAAAACATAAGAAAAAGTTATAAAGAGATTCAAACGACGATTATTTTTATTTTATTTTATTCTTCCATAGGATTTCTACCAAATAGGCCAGACTAGCCTCTATTCAAGGAATCGATCTAAAGTTTTTTTTGACCAACAGCGAGTAGGAGAGGAGATATTGGGGAACGATAAAAACAAAAAGAACACCCCTTTTTTATATATAACTACTCTAATGTGAATCTAAAAAAAATACAACGAGAAAAACCCATTTCAGATAATGACCAATACGAAACAACGGCTTTCAATCTGAATAGTTTCTTCTTCGACTGCGTCGGTACAAAAAAAACCAAAAAAAAAAAAAAAAAAAAGGTCATCAACATAGATTACTTTAATCGTATCCAAAGGTATGCCGAGGCATTTCCGGTTCCGGTGGAGGCTTAGCTAAATTGACCTGTTTTTTTTTTTTTTATTGGTTTGTATTTATTTTTGTATTTCCAATAAGGAGAATATTTAAGCAATGGCATACTGAAGCAGCAATGGCACTAACGTATCCAGGAGCGGTGTGTATTTGAGGTTTGAATGTACACTTCTTGAGATCTTCTTCATCACGTTTTTGTTTTTCAGATGACAGATAATGCTGTCTCTGTTCAGCACGATGCTTTGCCCACGCGATGTAAGCCGACGGATCTGTTTTCACAGAAACCTTACTACGGATATTATAAGCGGTTGAATTGAGTTGAGGTTGAAATGGGCAGCCTTCTAATTCTCGGGTGTGGCGTTCAAGAGCTTGGCGGCGAAGTTTTTCCTGTTGGCGATCCAAGTCGCCTTTTGAAAGCTCGTCGCATGTTCGCCCTCGCAAAGACTGAGCAACTGGGGTAATAGTAGGCCTGAAGGAACACTCATCAAGGTCATCTTTTATTTCATGAGCGACTCGTGTTTGATTCTCTCGGCACTCTCGTCTTCGTAAGTCGGTGTTAAGTCGCTCAAAGAAATCACCTGACCTGCCCTGCGTCAGCTGCCTACTCTTTGTATTAATCTCTGGAGTGAATTTCTGAATACTCCCTGGTTCATTGCATCTAATTATTTCTAAATTTTCTAATCGCCTCTCTTCTTTTTTTTTTAATCTTTCAAAAAAGTTTTGCATCGAATCTTGCTGACGTCCTCTTGTTGAAGCGCTATTTGCTCTTCTTCGAGGTTCCTTTGTCAGTTGAGTCCTCCAACGTTGTGATTGACGAACAGCTTTATCATCTAATATATGATTAGCGCTCATTGACAACCTCTCAAATGCGTTGGTTTCTAAGTATGGCTGTGCAGCAACAGGTTGATATCGAGTAATATTAGGTTTAAAGGTACATTCCTCTTCATCAGGAATAGTCATCATTCTACTTGACTGAGAACTCTCAGTCGGATTTAAGTAACGGGGCTCTACTGCTTCAGTCCACATATTTCTGTTAAGTGTAGGTTGAAATGTACATTCTTGTGTTTCCTGTTCAAGCCGCTGTTTTCGCTGTTGATTTATAGTAGTGTTGGTGAGTTTCTTACTTTGGTATAATCGGTCAATAACGTTGCCTCCCATACTCTTATTTGGATATGATCCATTTATTTTCGGATTAAACGTGCAAGCCGCGGCTTCCTCTTCTTCACGCCGTTTACGCAAATGGGATAGTTGACTTTCCTTTCCCTGTTTCCAGAGCTCAGTGCGATCGAAAACTTTTGAGTCACCCTTAGGTTTACTACTAGACCCGGTATCATATTGAACATGTGCTGATGGAGAATTCGATTTGGGTACTGAGGGTGTATCGTCAGCACCGTAGAGTCTCTGTTTTAGCATTGCTTCGTATTGCTGAACTGCGGATGTTCTATTCTCTTTATCAGCATCTTCTACTACTGAGACTGATCTGCTTCTATTTTCTGGGGATGGATCTTTCCACAACTGCGATAGCAGCCTATCTACTTCACTGCCCTGTTCAGGCTTAGATCTTCCCCATCCAGCTGACATTGATGGTGCAGTCTGCACATTACCATAGGCATCTTGCATGTCTGTTTAATATAAAACAATTTTTTGGATTGTGTTGTTGTTTTAAAATAGCATATAAGTGAAGTATAGGTTACCTGTGGTTATGATGAATTATGGGATGATTGAATTTAAAAAATGAACTATAATAAAAAAAAAACAGATTTTTGACTCAAGTGCGCAATGCAATAGTAGAATAGAAGAAACCTTTTTAATACACTGCTGGGTGACATCTTAATGAAGAATTCCCTGATGTCGTTATCGGTAATTCGCCTTAACATTCTCACAGAAAGACTAATTATCAAGATCGAACAACTGTACGCCGGCACCAGCTTTTCTCGCCGCCATTTTGTCGCTCTTTGCTTGTCTGTTTGTTGTTGTTTTGTTGTTGTTGTAGGAGTTTGTTTGCAATGGAAGGGGGGGCCAGAGCTATAACTACCATGATGGATAAAGTAACACAAAGAAATTAAAGAAAAATCATACTTTTCCTGACGCCTGTCTGAAGCCAACGCCTTGTTTTTGGCAACCGTTTCCGCAGCAAAGATCGGACGATCAACTTCACCATCCCATGGGTCGTCTCTTTTAGATGATTGCTCAGTGAGTGGTTTTTTAGTAAAGTCTTCCCAAGGTATCCCCTGTAATTGATCCCATACCCACGGTTGTCTTTCCATTAGCTTACCATGTTGAATACGTGTTTCATGATCTTGGTACAGAGTATCATAAGCTACCCCTAGAAGAGTACAGTTCTCCCGAGTTGCTACTACAGCAAGTCGGTTTGGGTGAAGATCGTTACGAAATTGATCTGGGTGAACAGCAACGATGTCGCCCTTGGCTCCCAAATCCTCAATTGGAACTCTCAAAATGCAGTACGTCAATCCTTCGAAATATTCATGGGGATCGTGGGGATGCTCAAACCCTCTTTCTATCCAAGTTCGTGAGTTGGGTTGTCTCCACAGAGTTGATGTTGGCCGAGCGTGTCTTTCAGTCCATAAAATTAAAGGATTAACTCCAATCAGAGGGTATTCGTACTTTTCATGAAATGATGTAATCTTTTCATCATCTCCTGTTAACGTTGGCCATGCAACCATCGGTTTAAATTTATTATTTGGATTTATCGTGACCTCAGCCGATGATGAACTTAATCCTTTTCTCTGAAATGCCCTAGCCCAAGGATTGTTTAGTTTCTGAATTCGAAATTCTTCGTTGGACTCCCAGAATTCTATCGCGGTTGGTCTTTTCTTTGCTTTGTTTCTTCTTAAGAAAGCCTTCTCCTGTCTCGTTCCAAGATGGTAATCTATTTTCGGTACATAATCTGTAGATCTTTTAAATGACAGCCGAGAGGTTAAAGCTACTTGATTTATTATTCTCTTTGGATTATCCGGTCTGGAGAAGGATTTTGACATTGTTAACAGAGGCTCCCCTGTAGAGCTTTTCTCCGTTCTGAATAAGGGAAAGGGGGGGTTGAAATAATATAAATAACGTAACAGATGGTATTGTGAACTCTTGTAATTGATGTGTGTCTCTAACGTATCAAAGACCGATCATGCAATATATGACAATCAAAAAAAAAAAAAAAAAAACCATTCAGATTAGCCTTACTTTTCGTTGAACGCAGACAGCTCCCTGTCGCACAGGTGAAAACAAATAACTGTCGGCCATAATCTGAATAGTTTCTTCTCCGACTACGTCGGAGAAGAAAAAAAAAAAAAAAAAAGAACAGCAGTATGTGTCCTGATTTAGATTGAAATGCCCCGCCGATAATTCATTTCTATTGTAGAGAGGAAGGTTTGGCGCCGTTTAAAAAAAGAAAAAAACGGACAATAGTTCATCCTGTTGTAAAACATGCCATTACAGAGTGGCGTTTACATTGCGACTTTTCAGTTCTTTTTTTGTTAGTACCGTGTAATTATTACCTGAACAAACAACAACAAAAAAAAAACCATGCAGATAAGCCTTATATTCGCACAAAATATTACTACTGACGCGGGGAAATAGATAACATTTGACTTAATAAGTAAACGGCTATTAATCAGAATAGTTTCTTCTCCGACTTCGTCGGTGCAAAAAAAGAAAAGAATCGGAAAACTTCATTTTTTTACTTTCTTACTCACACCTTCGTTTGTGCGCAACCGGTACAAAAATCGTAATAAAGGAACAGGCTAGTTACGCTGCTACAATTCTCTCTTCTACCGAATGTAAGTAGAAAAAAAAAAAGGGGGGAAATATTACACAGCTGTCTTCTTTTGTAAGAAGAGAGGCTACGTACTGTATTAGTTTTTTTTTTTTTCCATTCAAGGCAGATGGACACGGCAAAGATTGCATGCCCCAAGAGACAACACGGATATAAACAAAACTACAAAACTAAATTTTTAAAAAGGTCATCAGTGGTGTTGAAACACTCACGTGTTCAATAACCGATATTAGTCGATTGTTCACAATGCAAAAACAAAAAAAAAAGAGAGAGAATATTAAAAACGGAAGTAAAACAGACAGTAAAAAAATCTATAAAAAAAAAGAAGTGGATTCATTTTATCTTTTTTTTGGGAATATCATCTCTTTTTTATTATATTGTTGTTCTTTTAAAAAAAAAACAAAAAAATATTTGATTGTTCGTCAACTATGTATTATTGCGATTCGTGATCAGATTGCAGTCTACTCACAAGAATAAAGTGAAACCCTACCTAATGCAGGGACTCATATATTGCCAATCATTATAACTTCAACAGACCTTAAGGTGTCATCATCATCATCATCATCTTCCATTTCGAACTCCAGCTCCATATCAGTAGCGTCTTGTAGCTCTTTATGTTTGTCGTTTCGTTTTGGTCGTTCTTGTTTTTGCCTTCTCCGTACGATGTAAGCTCCGATTAAACTTCCAATTGTAAAGATACTTAATAATGGCATCGCGATAAACCACAATCGAAATTTTGATGACTTTTTCGGTGTTTTTGGAGGATCGGAAACAATAACTTCGATCTTGGCATCTGCCAGAATCATCGTGTACCCCTCATTGTTTGAAAGGAAAATAGTTTCCTTTCCATTCTCAAGATCGGCTGTGATGGATGCGATTTCGCTGTTTGATCCTTCAACGTAGTAACTTACCATGACGTACTCGTCATCATGGTTTTTAAATTTTCCAATCCGTGACAACCTGTTGACAGTATGACTCGATTGCAGTACACCACTCTGTAAGAATGTTATTAACGAGGGAGTATCGACATTCCAATTTGATTGAGCGAGGTATCCCCAATTGTCTGTCATGTCTTTAGTTGGGATTTCAAAATGTGATTTCAGCATTCCTGCATATGTAACAGTTAGAAGTGATGGGTTTCTTTGTAAAACTTTTGAAGATAAGATCATCGCTGAACGACACAGTTGAACAAACCGTAACGGATTTTTAGAAAGCTGATCCCAAGATGATTTAAACAATATTCGTTGTTCGACACCATCAGTCTTGAATGTAGTTTTCGATGATTGGCAATGAATGCCTTTGGTGTCACAGCATTCCTTTAATTGACTTTGCGATAGTAATCCTTTTGCAACATTGCAGTTAGTCGAACATCCAATGTTGTTTGTTAAACAACAATATTCTTTTTGTTTTGTATCCCATTCATGTGATGAATCGTAGCAGTTTATTTGTTCTTTATTCGACTTACACCCGACATCAAAATGTAAACAGCAATACGATTTATGACTGTCTGGTAATTTATTTATTTCTTTGGTAGTTAGCTGACACTGATACTCGCAACCAATGTTCTTATTTGAACAACACCATGCTCTTTGGTTATCACTGTATGTTGAAGTGTTGATATGGCACTCAAATGGATCAGACGCCGGACATCGAATACCTTTTCTCGCACAACACCATCTTCTGTGTTTACTGTCCCAAGGTGATGTTGTAGTGCTGTCCCAAGTACAGTCGTACCCGTTGTCAGTAGTACAACCCTTCCCAGATGTTTTACAACAATAATCAGATTGATCTTTAGTTAATTCATTCCGTGTTGTATTGCAATGGGTTCCAACTGATGGACAGGCAATTGATTTATATTTGCAGCACCAGCTACTTTTTAAGAACGACCAACTACGAGGATCGCTATCAAAACAGTTAAACACATCACTTGATAGACATCCTCTTCCAGTAGAATTACAGCAATAGGATAGTTGATCACTTGACCAGTTTTCTGTTGTTTCGGAGTTGTAGCAATCAAAGGAAACACATCCGATACCTGATGACGTGCAGCAGGTTGATATTTCTTCTGAAGTCCGATGTTTCATCTGGTTAGGAACACACTCAAATGAAATACTTTCACAAGTTGGTCTACAGTCATTACTTTGTACAAAGGATCCGGTACTGTCACAAGTAACTGATGATGTACATCCTGTACACTTTTTACCAGATGAACATTTTCCTAAAGCATCACAAAACTCAATTCCTTCTGGAGGCCACACAAAATCAATACACTTATCGACAACACATTTCATGTCACTATTACAGACCAACCCTTTTGAAATACATCTCTTGTTGCAATCGTTATCATCAAGTGGTCGAGTACACGACGGTAGTCCAATAGGTAGCATCTTACAGATGTCTGGTGAAGTACAATCAATCAGGTTGGATAACCTTCTCTTAATTGAACACTCATCAAGATTGTGACAAGTAACTTGTCCATCAACAAGAACAACACATCTTTGAATAGATGAACACTTATCACAGGAATCTGTAACGCCAGAAGGAGCTGCTGACGGTATACTGGACGGCGATCTTGTAACGTCTAAAGGAACTGATGTAGGACTGCTTGTAAAACTATCAGAAGGAACAGCTGTGCCTTTAAAAGGTGACGCCGTGGGGTTACTTGTTGGAACACTAGTCATAGGGATTGGTGAACCAGTAACGTTGATTGGTGCAGCAGTAGCACTAACAGGTGCCTCTGTGGAAGGCGATGCTGTGAAGTTCCAAGGTGTTGCTGTGAAGTTGGAAGGCGATGCTGTGAAGTTGGAAGGTGCTGCTGTGAAGTTGGAAGGCGATGCTGTGAAGTTCCAAGGTGTTGCTGTGAAGTTGGAAGGCGATGCTGTGAAGTTGGAAGGTGCTGCTGTGAAGTTGGAAGGCGATGCTGTGAAGTTCCAAGGTGTTGCTGTGAAGTTGGAAGGCGATGCTGTGAAATTGGAAGTGAAGTTCCAAGGCGCTGTGAAATTGTTAGGTGGTGCCGTGAAGTTCCAAAGTGCTGCCGTGAAGTTGGAAGTGAAGTTCCAAGGCGCTGTGAAATTGGAAGGCGGTGCTGTGAAGTTCCAAGGCGCTGTGAAATTGGAAGGCGGTGCTGTGAAGTTCCAAGGCGCTGTGAAATTGGAAGGCGGTGCTGTGAAGTTCCAAGGCGCTGTGAAATTGTTAGGTGGTGCCGTGAAGTTCCAAGGTGCTGTGAAATTCGAAGATGCGGCTGTGAGGTTCCAAGGCGTTCCCATGAAGTTCCAAGGTGTGAAATTCGAAGGTGCGGCAGTAAAGTTCGACAACAAATTCGTACGGTTGAAACCTGCTGTTGAATTCGATGATGCAGTACCTACGACGATGTCACCCGCTGTGTTATTGAGCGCCGAAGTGAAGTTTAAAAGAGCACCACCAGCTCCATTCCAAGACGATCCCGTAAAGCCCAAAGGAGCTGCTGTACCATTATCAGCTACGGATGTAATGTTTAGCGACCCGACAACAGTATTATTAATCACCCTACTTGACGTAACGTTCCCAACTACACCAGAAACGTTGAACGTAAATTCCCCAGATTTTGTTACACCTAAAGCTGCTGTACTATTCAAGAGAAGTGAGCTATTCACATGATTGCCGATAACTTCAACTATCACGAGTGCTACCAACAATGCAGTCCTGGAATACATCACTGAACTACAACTGAGAAGGGTGATTAATAAACATCCGTCTAAAGAATACGATGAAACAAAGCGAAACAAGAATTACGGCAGTCTGTTGCAAAAAAATAACATTAACAATGTTGAAAAGGGGAAAAGAGATGTCTTAGTTATCTCAACATAATAGTTAGAATCTTAAAAAGGTCTGGAAAAACTACTAACTCCCATCCAAGCTTAAATTGCAAATAAAATATATTACACAACGGAGAGTGCCCTTTAGTATGCTGGATCGTGAAAGAGTGAAAGAATGTGGTTAAGATGGCACTTTTTTTTTTTTTTTTTTGGCTGCTGGACAAATCTTGTTAATCATTAATGTGGGACAAGGTGTTTGTGTTATTTTATCTTATTTTTTTTTTTTTTTTTGTTCTCACCCTCTGAGTGGACTCAGTGATCCCAGTGTTACACCAAATATCAGAAAACCTCAATTTGTTTCCTTTTCAGCTTCAGACGTCCCACTGTCGCTGGCTGATCCTCCGCTGGACTCACTTCCACTGTCGCTAGAAGAAGAAGAAGAAGAAGACGAAGAAGAAGAGGATGATGAAGAAGATGATGATGACGATGACGATGACACTAACGGAACTTCAGTAGTCATCCCAGACTTCTGCTCTGTGACTTCCATAAGCTTTTGTTCAATTAATTTTTGTTCTAAAACACTCGGGTCTTGCTGTTCCTTAATTTTGTTTAAGAATGCCTCGTGTTCTTGTTTAATCTTCTGTCCCACAATTGTTGCTATTTGCGAAATGTTTTCTTCCGCTTCAAAGAAAGCCTCAAAGGAAACGATCTGCGGGTTTTTTTTTTTTTTTTTTTTTTCTTTAATTATTGATTTGTTTTGCATCGGGTAAACAATACAACTACATACCTCTGTGACGGCTCTCTTTTTTGATACCCCAGACAGGTCATACTTCGACTTTGACTCGTGCATGGTCTCATTTTGCTCAGGGCTGTTAAAGAATAACACGGATCGATATTGAGAGCCAATGTCGTCACCCTGTGGTGGAATTTTTTTTTTTTTTTTTCTACCGAATGAAAATTACCTATAAAAAATCAAATGCACTCATACCTGCTTATTTAGGGAAGTCGGATCATGGCTTTCCCAGAAGACGTCAAGAACTTTCTTTAGTGGGGTTTCTGTAGGATTGAATTGAATTTGCAATGCCTCGGCATGTCCAGTTCTCCCTCTCATTACCTTCTCAAATGAAGGACTCTTAACGAACCCACCAGAGTAGCCCATTGTAATTTTAGTTAATGCTACGCCACTTTCTTCAAAACTTTGCTTTCCTTTAAAAAAACATCCAACTCCGACAGTTACTGTTTCTACATCTGCCAACCCGATGCTGCACAACACAAGCGAAACAATAATTCTAACTGAGTTCATTGTTCTTTTTATTACTGTGAGGTTTTCTGAAAAAGGAATAAAACCGTAACATTAATAAGGATATGTTGCTGTTTTTCTTTTTTGGCAAATTAGCTTCAAATCTTAAGCTTAGTTCAAGAACTTTTATATAAAGCAGGGAATGCTCTCGGTGAGACCGTTGCCCTTCCTTCAAACTCTGGTACGGGTCTGCCACATGCTTTGTATGCTTCATTGATGTGTGTTTTGAGATTGGATGATATTCTCATTCGGAGGTCAGTAAATAGATTAAATATAGTTTCCATGTTTTCAACATTTTTAAATTTAATACACAACATAACCAGATGCATGACACACACGAAAGGAGGTGCATTTTTACAAACCACCTGCAATAACGAGATAAGGGTCCATGCTGTTAGCCAAAACACATCTGAAACCCTCTCACAAGCTTGATGACATAACTTGCTGACAGCTGTTAGGTACTCCAAGGTAATATATTTTGAATGATCGACGGATTTAATTATCTCGATTGCCTCATCGTATAGTGTTAGTCTTCGACAAGAATCGATCGCAGTCGTAGTTATTATTATCTTATCGTTGATTGACAAATCCTTTCCTTGAGAGATTAGATTGGATATTTCTTGAAAAGAATCAACTTTTCCCAACAACGAAGATATTACTCGAAAGTCAGTACGGGATAATCCCCAATCTCTACTTTCAATAGTTTCATAAATGAATTTAGACGCACAATCATATGAATTAAAGCAAGAAGCGATAGCACGTAGAGTACCCGCTGCGGGAATCGAATTTCCAAGCATTTCAGCTGCATATCGCGGGTTTTTATGATGTTTACAGAAGTGTAGTGCTGCTGCATTCCTGAAGTCTCGGTTTTCTATGTTGCAACCAGAGGCTATATACTGCAAAGCGTATTTTTTATAATTTTCTGTTCCGCTGATTCGAATTAAGATAGCAGAGAATAAATCTTCTGGGATAGCTGAGCCCATATTAATTATCTCATCAATTGTTTCTTCCAACAGAGCTGGTCCAGAACGTTGACTAACATACTGCTGAAGAAGTACTATTTTACAATGAGGGCCTACATAAGCTCCTTTGGAAATCATACTATCAATCGTGTGCTTCATCTGAATGACGGAATCCGTTTGTTTTCTTCTTCTTATTTTTTCTAATTCAAGGGAGTTAACCCAATCCTCAGTTACACATTTTGTTGGTTCAAACGAAATTATTTGTTTAGGTTTGTTGCAAAGTATTTGGGTAATATTAGACACAGCATTGGATTTCTTACGTAGTAAACTATTCATTACTCATTTATTGTAATGATATTCTCTTTAAAACGAGTAAAGTGATAAATCGTAAGGACGTAAACATAAATAGCATCTCTA
Source organism: Flectonema sp. DT1601 (assembly GCA_964019425.1). Taxonomy (NCBI): domain Eukaryota; phylum Euglenozoa; class Diplonemea; order Diplonemida; family Diplonemidae; genus Flectonema; species Flectonema sp. DT1601. Next base: position 726,826 of record OZ025806.1, on the reverse strand, counting down.
CGACTGGTAATTCGCTGGAGGTTCTTGTGTTTTTTTTTTTTTTTTTTGGAACCCAAAATATTGAGAGAGAAACTTTCATTCCGCACTCATATGAAAACAGCTAATGTAACCAGTAGAGGGAAAGGAATCGGTGTTGTTGTTGTTGTTGTTGCTTCTTTTTTTTTTTTTTTTTTTTTTTTAATTTGACCCATCTTTAAAAAAGTTGACAATGAAACAAATAATACCTTTGAAATTCACATTAGTGTATTCCCCAAGGCAACTTTTTTTGCTTCTTTTGGGAAAAACTCCTAATTCCACAAAAATAGTTCAATTTTTTTTTTTTTAAAGAGCAAATAAGGAAACGCACAAAAGTTAGAAAGGCGAATCAACAAAGAGACAAAGTCCTAAAAAGGTAAATAGAGACGTAATACTAACAACTAAGGTGCAGCGATTAGCGAAATGTTACAGAGAAAAATTCTTTTATTAATTACTAGGCATTCGATCACCACAAGCCGTAAGACTCCATAGGAAGGAGATTTTCAACAGAAAAAATTATAACTTTGCTCTATAGCTGTTGAACAAAATCGCTCCGGATGCACTCGCAGCTGCGACACCTCCGAACATTAGTAAATATTGCAATGTTAAAATTAACTTATAAGTTGGATGATATCCTAAAGTATCGAAAGTAGACATAACACCTATAAAAACTGCTTGTTTAGCAGTACCAAAACGACCCGTGAATCTGAATTGCGGAGCAGCAGAGTAATCATCAATCATATGTGATAAAATATCAGTAGTCATTCGAAGTGTAAGTCCCCACAATACGTATGGAGGCGGTGGGATGTCACTCTGATTACCTGCCAAGGTTATGTCATTCAAGGGGATGTTGATTGCGCTAAATTCCATACTGGGAGACAATTCAGGAAAACTAACATGCGTCTTATTACTCGGATCTAGAAAACAGGTAGTCGGAATCCATCCTGTCAGAGCTACTTCAGTGTCTTGCAGAGTCATTTTAGGTGTTAGATCGCAAGTCTGTCGGTACAAACAAACTGCAACAGCAAAGTCTGTTTGAGCTTTGAAATCCTTTGCTCTTCCGATATACTCAAATCCGACACTTAAGTCTAATCCTATTTCTTCAAGTACTTCTCTTTCAGCAGTGTCTCTTACATTATCATCTTCAGCATCTTTCCGTCCTCCAGGAAAAGCAATCTGTCCTGACCACTTATCTCCGTCATTACTTGCTCTTTTTATAAACAACATTTCTAAGTTTTCACTCCCACGAAGTATGCAGGCAACACTGGCCTTTTTTGCTGTGTTCTGAAATGTCAAGGGACCCTTTGGAAGGGTCGTCCGCAATTTAGAAAGCATCTATATAGTTTGAAGGGACTGAATGAAAACAAATATCATATTTAATTATGGAAATCGTAAGTTTGTTGGGTTCCGCTGTTCCTTTTTGTAAAGCATTCATAGACTTTCTGTTATTAGGTATAAAAGTGTTTAAAGATGTGCGATTTACCTCTTTTTTTAAGATGCAAGAATAAAAGAATTTCTTTTTATTAATATAAAGCGTTACGCCAAGAACTCGTTAACAGTCAATAAAAACAGGGAGAAGAAATAAATTTGTGTCAAGATCGTCACGAAGTAGAGTACTTATAATCTCTGGCGGGTTGCATGCTAGAAGCCGGTCTAAAAAATCTCAGAAACAACCAAAAGAAGTGATCCAGTGCAATCAAACCAGCAGTAATAATTCCATAACAGATTCCTAAAGACAGAGCTCTCTGAATACGAACAGAGACAGGAAGTAGAGGTGTTTTAATTGCTTTATTATAAACTTTGATAGTCCGAAGAGTAACATCATCCCAACTGTACATATTTGATATTCGAGTATGGTGATTCCAGGGACGTACTGCTCTAACTCTACCAACAGCCTCATCAACACCAGAAATGATTGAACTTGGTTCTGGATCAGCAAGAATCAACATGTCTGGAGGCATTACTTCCGGAACACCTCCAACTCTTGTCGATACTACTAAGTGACCACATGATGCTGCTTCAATTATAGCAATACAAAAAGCCTCAGTCAAGGAAGTATTCACAAATATTTGACCTCTTTTCAATACAGATGCTACATCATGAACCTCACCTAAGAGTTCTACTCTGTCGTGAAGATTGTTTCGCTCGACCATTTGATCCATTTGAAGTTTTCGAGGACCATCACCTCCAATAATCCATTTTATTGAAGGATATTTCTTACAAACTGCTGGTACTACATCAGCTAGAAGATCAGCTCCTTTTCTGTAAACTAATCTGGTGATTGCTACGATCGTTATCTGAGGATCTTTTTTTAAGATGTCTCCCCACGTGGCTGTTTCTTCAATCTCAGATGAGGGTACGAATCTGACAGGATCAGTAGCATTTGGGATAACAGACACTTTATTTGGTGATATCCTGGCCCTCAGCACAGTATTTTCTCTACAAGTGTGTGATACGCAGATAATATGAGCAACAGTTAGTAGACTCCACTCAAGAACTTTATTAATATGAATTGAAGCCATGTCCGCAAACCCAAACAAAGAGTGGTCAGTAAAAACTGTTGGAATTCCCATCGTACCCGCGTGAAACATTGTCTCATGGCACATATTACTTGTTGTTTGATGACCGTGAACGAGGGTTATCTTTTCTCTTACAAGGATACTTCGTATATACGGAAGTAGTCCTAACACGGTTGGCAGAGTTACAGTTCCAGGTGGGAGTCTAACCGACAGCAGTGGGAGGTAGTATACTTTTACTCCCCTTGTTAACCATCGAATCCCTTGTCTTCCACTGTCATAGGATCTCGTGACAATTACTACTTTATGTCCTAATTTCACTAAGCATTGGCTTACATTAAAAATATGAATTTCAACGCCCCCGAAACCAGGATAGAAGAAGTCTGAAACAATACAAATACTGTGCTTCATATCCTGTTGAAAAATTAAATTAACAAAATGAAATCAAAGAAGATAAAGTCAATTAAATATCCATCACAGCTGCTCATGTTAATAGTATTTGGTATCACTGAGAGATGATTGATTAAATTCGATCACATGAAAGAAAAACAGAAGACAGCTTATAACCAAAATACTCTAATGGAATACTTTGTTACAATTTTTTGGATATGGTCCCCTACGGGGGCGAATCCTGTACCGCAGAGTCATATGTGGGATAGTCCTCTCAACTGGTGTACTGCGACCAGGAATCGAACCGAAGACAGCATTAGCTGTTATAGCGCTGATGAACTAAATCCGTCTGAATACAGAGAAATGAGCATTATACAATTCTCACTGTTTTTAACTTCTCTACAGGTCTGACCGCATTCTCTGTCGCATGAGTGGAAGCTATTGGTTGGATTTTAGCTTTAACCTGTGGGTGTTTTATTGATTATAACTTTACTGGTATTCAAACAGAGAAGGGATAAGACACAAACCTTTGACTCTTTTTGCCGTTGAAGGTGTCTTTTGATAGCGTCACCAATGACATCAACGTCGGATTTTTTCGTCTTCTTTTTGTGAGTCTTTTTTGTAGTCCGTGCTTTCTGCAGGGCAGCAAATACTTTTGGGTGTTTACTTTTTATTGATGATGTGTAGCGTCTACGAGCTTGCCTCATGAGTTGTTTGCTGAGTTTTTTTGCTGACTTATCGGAAAAGATCCCCTTGAGTACTTTTGAGTACTCTATGAGTAGTTTTGTTGTTAAGGATTTATCCTTTACGTTACCATATAATGCGTGAGCTCTACGTGGGTTATTCGTTTTTCTATAAACTTTCATGAGGTGACCGTATGACATTGGAGTCATAGATGTTTCATCTGTGTGTGCTTGATACGCAGCGTTCTCTGAAATTTCTAAGTTTTCTCTGACAGAAGTTGAGTCAGCACACGCCTGTAATAAATACTCGTATGACTTAGAGTCTGGTAGTAGATTTGATTTCTGTATTCTTAAAAAGACATCAGCACAACCTGCTAGATCGCCTTTATCAGCGTGAATCTTAAGAACGATATTCCAAATAAAAACTGTACACACAATCCCTTCATGTTCTAGGAAAGACATTAGTGATTCAGCTTTGTGTCTTCCAGTCACGTTGCATTTACAGCAAACTCGGAGGATTGCTGCGATGGTGTCTTCGTCTGGTTTGGTTCCATCAAGAACCATAAAATCAAACAGAACTCGACATTCTTTATAACCTATCTGAGCTTCAATGGCTTTACAGTATATCTCACTTGTAGGATCAACACCACTGAGGATACATGAATCAAACATTCTCTGAGCGGCATTTTGTGATGCTTCTCTTGCGGATCTTCCCTTCTGAGGTTTCGTAAAGTGTTTCATTGCGGTAGCCCATGATTTATTCCATACAAAGCAGCCTAGATTCTTCAAATTTGCCAACTCAGTTTTTAAAAATTCAACTGCCTCGTCAGCTGGTAGCTTTTTCTGATTCAGTTGTGGGAGTATAACTGTTTGAATGTGAGCAGCCGCTACTTCATCACTCCAATCCAGTCCTTTGTTGCTACAACATCGCCGTCCTATCCGCAATGCAGAGCGGATCATATTTATTTATGTTGGTTACTGGTAAGATGATAACGTACGTTCTAAACTAAACAGTTTTGTTGTTATTTTTTGGTTCGTTGGTTAGGTTAACATAAAACCAAAAAAAAAAAAAAAAAAAAAGAATATCAACAAAAAGGATAGGGAACATTGCTTTTTTTTAACTTAACTCTTCCGAAATACAAATCGCAATCTGGAAATTGTGTACTAATCACCGAGAGAAATAGAACGCAATAACTATGTTATCACGTTGTCGGCTTGTTCTTTTTTTATTATTTGAAACTCGTCATTCAGGGAGATAGAAACTGATACCACGAAGACAAATCACAGAAACGTAGGAAAGAAATGCAACTGTAGAAAACCATTATACCTGACGTGTGTGAAAGTTTGGAGCAGAACCACAACAGGAAGCAACCTGTACATGGCCAATACTTTTAAGGACTACCAGTTTTCTCAGATAGAATTCCAACTTACAAAGAAAAGCAAAAATAATTATACCAGCATGTGTTGAAGTAATCACAACGAGTTAGGGAGGAATTAGGTTTGTTCTTTTCGCTCTTTTTTTTTTTTTTTAATTTTTGGAATCCGCACTAGCTGCCAGTCTCAATATGGTTTTGTAGGTACAAGTTTCTTTTGAAAAGAAAAATGAAAAAAAAAAAAAAGGAAATATTTTCGCAGTTGAGACGGTTAAACGCCGGTGCGAAATTTATAGTTTTTCAAAACGCTCTCCGTAATGAGAGTCGGAACAACAGAAACAAAATCATCTCCTTTAGTCTTTCCATGAAATATTGTCGGTGCTGTTGGTGGGTGGTTGACAACATGCATCATCAGTTTTGCGATAAAAATTTGACTCACGTCACTCGGTTCTGCACCACTCCAATTCCAAGGTGCTTCTGGGTGTTTCATATTACCGTAATGTCGAATGTTTGTTGGATCAAATGTTTGAGACAAGTCAATTGCTGATAAGGAATGTTGAGAACAAACCTCAAGTACAGATCGAACCATCGGGGTTACCAACCACGATAAAAACATTTTCTGAATACTAATACTTACTGACCCTAGACAAGTGTTAGGACTCAATCCTGACAGTGATTGATCGTAGTGAGGATGATACACAATGACTGGTGTGATTAGTGTATCTGATGAAATTACTTTTTTTAATTCGACTACAATAGTATTTAATCTTTCCTTAAATTCTTTACCAACTTCATGTCTTCCATTACAACCCATTAGTGAACTGGCTAATTTCTTTTGAACATCTGCGCGAAGGTAAACATCGTTACCTCCGACACTTAAGAAAATGTGTTTTACGTTTTTAAGACGAGCGATATTGTCGACCGATTTGATTGACCCATCAGCAGAACATAAATGTTTGTACCCATCTCTGTCCAGAGAATCATTGTGAAGTGCTTTACACATTCGTTCACGCTCATGTTGATATCCCATCCAGGAGTTACTTTTTCTTGTTCTTCTAATAAAGTCAAACGTCATGGTTTGATCAACTGCGAAATTCAAACAAATCGTATCGCTTGCTTCCCTCTGCAGCATCCTCTCCATGACAACTCGGAGATTTACCGACGGGTCTTTCAGCCAAATAAAATTATCCAATACGCTATCACCTGCTAGTACAATTTTCTTTTCATTGCCAGTAAGGCGGGGAAACGGAGACCAGTCTGCCATGGTTGGGTTGTGTGTAGCTGTTGGAAAAATAATTTTTAAATACGATCCCAACAAAACTCTACAGCGAAATTATTTTGGTTAAGAAATATGAGTTTTAGTTTCAGAAAACAGACATGAAAAAAGAAAAAAATAATAACATCCAACAAAAAAAAAAAAACACACTTTCTCGAAGACCGTGAAGAGAAAACTAAAACCTTAACAAATAATCAACTCTCTGTTATCATTCCTCGAAACAAGCTCTAGCAACTTAACCCAACCTCAGAAGAAAAGATGAGTACATAAATAAAAAAAGAAGGGTGGGGACTTGGATAAATAAATCAAGGTTAACACGCAACAAAATTAGACGTGCTTCACATATCGGGAGAAATAAAATTGAACTCCTTGACCATTGACGTTCTGTTTGTAATGAAGTTGTTAAGAGGTACTAACAAACTAACAAACTTTTAACCTAAAAATTAGGGAACACGACACGATTATGTGTGATGTATTTGTATTCTAAAATTGATTGATTAAAAAAAAAAAAAAAAAAAACAAGAAAAGAAGAGCTCCAAATGGGAGTCGTTTATTATTTATTTATTTTGGTTGCTTTGTTAGAATAAATTATTATTTTACATCTCACAATAGAAAGGCCGGGTGTAACGAAACCATGCACGATGAGTAGTCTTCAGACCACTACCGTGACTGTCCTCAGCATAGCGTGGCTGCCCTAAAAGTTCCCTGAGGTTCTTCAGGGGCTCCGCACCGAGACGAAGCTTAGCCAGCATAGCTGTCACAGTATGATGAAGTAAAAAACGCTACGGTCGTTATCTTTAACAATGCTAACCGCAAATAACAAATTCAAACAAATTTTTCAGACACATAAAAAATCAAGTAGACCGTTCGACCGGTCCACAAGAAACAAAATAATTTTTTTCCTTTGCCGACTAAGACAATATTAACCAAGCCACCAGAACTCATTTATAAGGTCAATCAAATAGCTTTTTATTTATTTTTTTTTTTTTTTAAAAAAGGGGAGTGAGGGGACGGACACAACACATAAAGAACTGATTTTCTTGAACAACCTGAGAAGAATTGCTGGAAATCTTTTTCTTTCTCTTTTCTTTTTTCTTCGTTCTCTGAAAGGACAACAATTAGTAAGCGGTCATGAAACTGAATAAAAAAAGAAAGGGGGAAAAAAAAATTCAAAAAACAACTCTTTACGACGTATGTTAAACAGAACGCCAAGCAACTTTTCTCCCTCACAAATCGACAGTGCAGTCAAGCACCTTCGAGCGCCGTTGTGAAGGCGAATATAACTCTCATAAAACAATCAAGAAAGAGAGAGTACGCAATACGATAATGCACTCAGAAGTATTTTTTTACTTCAAACATGTTATTAACCTAAAAATACCTTTTTATCACAATAAAAAGTAGTTTACCTGCTGGGGATTTCCATTAAGCTCGCCAACTATTATTATTTTTTGACAGACAGTTCAAAAACTACGCCCTTCTTCTGAACCCATCAGGCTCTTCACTATCACTGTCGTCATGAAGATAGATATCATTATCATAATTCGATAAATTATAAAGTGTTGTATGATCAACTGGTGACAATGGTTTTGGAGCCTCATACGGGATAATTGGAGGCAGTATTGGATTATTACTTTGAATAGGTGTCAAAGACTTGTTACCAGCATATTGTTGATACGGAGACAAGTGTTGATATTGCTCTTCAGGTGGAGCAATAACTGGCATGGGAGATACAACAGGAGGAGTAACTGCTGGTTGAGCTGAAACAGGAAATGGAGAGTGATACTGTTTTGCGGGGGTTTGCTTATATTCCTCAGGTGTCATATTAATATTTAATGGTTGACCGTTTGCACTAAACCAACCCTCAGAGCGGCTTGGTGGTTCACCTCCGTGGGGATGCGATGATGTGACAAATCCTTTTCCAGTTTCAAAGTCTTTCGCAGTATCAGTTATCCTCCAAAAGCCATCTGGTGAACTGTAAACCCACCGTTCTGTTGGAACTGTCCGTTTCCATGTTGGAAGGGAGTTAACTGAGAGTGAACTTATAACGTAGTCACCCTCATTTGCTCCTCCTTTTTCATAAACTCTTACGATCCCGGGTATCTTTTGCTGAGGAGGTTGCTGAACAGGATGATAATTATTAGTAAACGCACCAACCGCCTCTGGTGATTTGGTACCAACTTCTTGAGGAACTGGAGGTTTTTGAGCAACTTCTCTTTGCTTTTCCGTTGAATTACTTCCCTTATCACTTGATAAGAGCATCTCATCATAGGAACCATCTTTAGTTACTTTTTTCCTTTTATAACAAAACAAAGCACAGCAACAGATACAACACAATATTAAAATAAGTCCTCCGGCAGCAACCAACAATGATAACAGCGTACAGCTAATTAGCGTGTCTCCTAAGTAGAAATCACACCATCGAAGGTCTTCTTGTGCAATAGTTTCTGATAAAGACTGACTTGATGATAAAGAAAACGTATTTGTTTTTGAGGATGTCGGTGTTGACGTTAATGTTCGTAGCGTCTCTGATAAGCTCGCAGTTGGTAAAGTCTCTGAAAGGCTAACCAACGCTGACTCTGATATCGACTTCGACAGCGATTCTGTTATTGTCAGAGTTTCAGTCATCGTGCAGTACAAATTACTTTCCCTATCTAATTAATTATTTCATATTAAACTGAAGGGGGATTAACTGTTTGATTTTGTACGTAAAATACAAATGTATTGCATCATAAACAACATCAACGATAATTTAACATTAGTTTTAGATACAGTGACTAGGTGTGATGCGTAACTTAGCCTTTTAAAGTAACTATTTAGGTTTCGAGAGTCAATCCATATACCTCTTACCTCTATTAAACTGAAGGGGGAGAATGATTTCATAGTGTAGAAGGCGCGTGGCTTACCTCTTTTTTTTTAATTACTGTTCGTAAATAAAATTATCTTTTTTCATCTGTATAAATAAAACAATGAATTACCCATCATTAATAACATAAATAAAATTTACTCATGCAAATCGAATCAAAACTTACGGGTTTGGTGGAAGGCAGGGAAACAAGATAACGGGAGTCAGACCAAATGAATAAAAGATGTGGTGCTTCACTTTACACTTTTCACATATTGTTTCTTTCTTTTCTATACTGCGTTGGTTCTTTTTTTCCCTACGGTATGCGGGGCATGTGGACAAATAAATATCTATATATCGCAGTGGAGGAAACAACAGTAGACAAGTTCTTCAATTTTTTTTTTTTTTTCACGTTGATTTCGTACACACCACATGGCTAAACTAATTTCGTAATCCACGTCTTTTATTCAAACTATTATTTTTACTAGCGGGGGTTTTTATTTTTTTACTTTTTTTTTTTTAATTGTATTGTTAGTTAGTTTGTTAGTTCGCAAAATACAGAACTGATGACTACGAGGGGTCTGGGTATCCCGCATCAGTAAGAACCCAATCACGACGATTGTAGTTTTATAGCTTCGGCTGGAAGTGATCGACTCCCAGCTCCCACTTTGCCCAGAGGCTAACAGGTTGAAAACAACTAAAAAAAATAAAATGGAAATGATCTGGGAGTGGTGGAAGGTGGAAAAAACAAAAAAAAAATCTTTTTTATTCCATATACAATATCTCTCTTTACAATACGACCATATGTGCCAGATGCCCACATACCACGAAAGAAAATAGAAACCCCCCGGAACAGTACCGAGGACCGTTCACCCAGTTGCCCAAAGCATTATAATTGTACTGTGGGATTACCGAAAAGCTTTATAAAAGTATTACAAAAATTGGGCAGCACATAGCCACGTCACTCAGCAAGAAATGAAAACAAAAGGATCAGGTAAGATGACAGTCAGTTTATGGTCATAACTGTGCCGGACGGTAGTATTGTGCTCTTCTTTTTTCACAATTCACAGAAAAATCTTCCTGGTAAGGGAAAAATAAATTTGCCATCCAGTGACGGGGTGGGTTAATACTTAGGTAGACATAGTGTGTATTCGAACCACATGACTAAACGATGATTTTGTTTTTTGTTTTGTTTTTTTTGTTTTTTTTCAGGGTGGGGTGTATGTGCCTTACTGTACAAAAAAAAAAAAAAAAAAAAATACTACTACAACTACTATCACATCATTTATCGACGTCGACTCTTGCAACGTGATGCTGTTATTGTTCTGACAACAGGTTGGTGACCTAATAGTGAGGCACATGATTCAATGCAGTGCGATAGAGTACCGCGCACATGGATTCCTGAATTAAATAAGTCGGCGTACGATTACTGATTCTGTTGAGCAAGTGCCTCTTCTTTTTCAATCTGCTTCCTCTTCGTCAAAATTGCATAAACTAACACTGCGACAACAATAATAGCGAATGCCAGAAGGACGAATGGACCGATATTCTGAGAAGGTGAATCACCCACAAGCACATGATCTAATCCGTTATAGTTAGAAGCAGCACCGAAAATTGCTCTGCAGAAGACTCCCGAACAGCTACCCTCATCAGATCCTACAATACAACGACCATCTGGTGTGGCACAAGTGTTTGTTTCCGGGTTTAAACCTCCTGGGCATGCTGTGCAGAGGGATAAACTATCAAACTTGTCTTTATACAATGTCGCACAAAAGTAACCTGAGTCCCCACACTCTGCTTCTGTTGCGGCTTCTTCGCAGCTTGCTGGCCAAGTAGTTTTCGATACACAAACCTTACTCGTTAAATTATGAGTTCCTGGACATGATAGACACTTAAGAGCGTTGGTTTCAAGACCGGCATAGCTGTCACGTTGAGCGCTGCTGCATTGTTTGGAACCACCAAAGACGTTTGAGAGCTTGGTCGCAAGCTTTTTTTCTCTTGCTCTACGAATTCTACAAGCAGTATAAGGGGAGCATATTGGTTCAGTGAATGACATCGTCACCTCAGCCTTATCGAGAGCAGAAAGAGTCTCACACTCAACTAACTGTTCACAGCTGACAGAGTAGGTTCTGTTACCGAGTTCTCTTTCTGAGTAGTCGTCCCATTTTTTTAGTGTTGAGTCATCATAGCAGTAAGGAGTTCCTTGATCATATATGACAGAATAACCGAGACCTAGACATCCACAAACACTTTGTTGATGTTGAAGGTGAAGTGCTGCTGCCTCACTACTTTCGATAGAGCATTCCGTTGGGGTGCTTTCTGTAACACAAGAAACATCTGAACAAAGAAGTGATCCATGACCGTTGCACTCTTCACGTGAAACTACCGGAAAGGATTTTCCGTCTCTTGTGCAACATAATGCATTTGGGTTGTTTTTTTCACACACGAGACAAGACTCATGAGCGGGGATACCCAAATCTGATAGCTCAGCGTAAATATCAGGACAGTAGTAACCTCCCTGGCAATCACTTTTTTCCAATCCTGCGACGCACCTGCCCCTGTTGCGCAGACTTTCATCGTCGCGTTTAAGGCCGCCATCACATTCTTGCACAGGTGTGTGCTCTGAATTCGGCATCACAAAAGTGATCTCTCTGATCAAGTGTACATTGTGATCCCTTTTTTATCAATGAATGTTGTTTGTTTACATAGCAGTGCTTCCTGGCCTTCTCTTCCCTTAGCACAGTCGATAGTAGCAGTACAACTAGGTGGTACAGTTTTATAATAATAAACATCGTCTAGTGCCGAAGGTGGTTCGCATCTAGCGAGTTGCTCACAAGTGACGTATGGGTAAGTACGAGTAGTAGGATCACCGTTAATTTCAAATGAGTTCCCATTTCCTATATTGAGTACTGTGAACGCAGTAGTAGATGCGAGAACGGCTCTCACAACAACAAATTCAGAACCGAGACATTGACATAATTCAATTGTGTCTTTTATATTTTGTTCCGCATAAACTTCAAAGCTACTGCGTAATCAGCTGAGCAGACCGGATCTACTGGACACCTCACATTAACACACAACTCATCTCCAGTTGATGTACATTCCTTTGCTGATCTAGACAGAGTTGGCTGCTTGGGCTCCGGATTTTATGCAGCAG